>JAOTOM010004487.1:0-315020 GCA_034440615.1 Ashinkailepas kermadecensis
ATCAAACAAACACATCGCATTATCTCATAACACATCGCTGTTGGCCAGGACGACCTTCTGCTGAAATGAAATGCCATGACTGTGGTGAGGTGGCATTATTAGTTCAATGCTGTTTCTTTCCCGTGAACGGAAGCATATAAGCTTGGTTTTTGGCTCGGCTCCTTCCGGAGGAAGAACTTCTCTCACGACCAATCGTCCTGACGAACCGAGACGTCAATGCTGAAGTGACGTCTGATAAGCTTAGCTACTGCATGTGTTCTCATTAGTGTACATGGTGACAGATCTGATACGATAGACTGGACTGGGGACACCCTTACAGTACTGACATTAGCGAAATAAATTTCATCGGGTGGAAAGTGTCGGGCTGACGATCATGGTCAAAGCGATATGTAGGTACTGTAAATAATTATGGCCTAGCGACGACACGTCAGGTTGTGGTTGTTCCGTACAACAACAGGTGGGACTGTAGAGCGTTAGAGTCGTATGTGGCGCGGATGGAACGAACACTGTTTTGTTCTGAAGTATTCGATTTTGAGCGTTGGGTGTTGAGTTAACCTCGAACAGTGATGAACGAGGTACTGGTTAGTTGAAGTGTGACAGCGGCAGTGCATGGTTCATTTGGTCTGGATTAGCGGCCTTGTGCGAGTTTGGACGCTAGCTTGAATCGTAATAGTTGCGGTGGAGCGAACTGACCAGTGCAGGTCACATGAAGAAGCCATTTTGAATCTAACAGAGGAAGAGATAATAATCTGTAACAGGTACTGCGCAGTTGTGTGCGGTTGGATGCACCCGGGTTCCAAGACCTACCAAGAAGCTCATCCTGTCGGAGATGTAGGAGTTTGAGCCTCTCAGTCGTGTCCTGCAGGTCGTCCACCTCCTGGGCATCATCTCTCTCCTTCAGTGCCTCCTGTATGTCCATCACCTACAATTTGTCAGAATTGCATTAACGATTAAAACAACTATATATTGCATGTACGTACATACTGTGCAGGTACATCGTAAGTCGTGAGAAGATAATACTAACTTTAGTTCTCCATAAGCTGTTGGAGGATTGTTGTCCAATACGCATGAATTAGCCCTGGCCCGTGCGGGGTGGGTAATGGGTGGGGAACCCTTTGCGGACGCCATGGCATCAAGCAGATCTTACGACAGGCCTCTGACTGTCATATCATAAAAGGGTGCCTTCCACGCCGCTTTGCACCGAAATGGCACATTTTTACAATTAACCTTACTTAGTTTTCCCAAATTGGCAATGCTGGGTGTGGTAGCGTGATGAAAAACTCAGCAATCCGCTTATATAGGTCATTGACATTTACCGACGGCATCTGATCGAACCTGACCTTCGATGGCATGTTCGACTCATGAGTCACTCTGGGGTTAATTTGGGCGTTGAAACTGAACTTGGCTTCATTTTTGTCTTTCGGTGCTAGAAAATTGTGCTTGCTCACACTATTTGGACATTTAAAAAACGGGGTCAATATTTCAACCTCACCTGACTCATGACCTATCCATCGAAATGTGACAAGTTGCACATCATTATTGTCCCAATATACTGATAAATGCATTGCTGAATATTTCAAGTGTGTGCCCGAAAAAAATTATTTTACACAGGTTATGATTAACCGTGAACATTCTCGATTTTTTGGAGAGCAGATTTTACACTTAAGCTGACAAGGAAGGTTAACAGCAACACGAATGCACAACAGTCGGGTGTTAATTATGAGGCCTCATCACGCGCAACATCCTGTTTGACTGCTTCATGTCGCAAAAGTAGCACTCTTCGTGTGAAAACGCAACGGGGTTGCACCCGCCCCATCTGCGCTAGGAAAGATGGTACACTGTCGAACACGGGTCAGGGTTAATCAAATCAAATTTCGATAGAAGTTGGTAAACTGTTATCCAGTTGCGAACTATTGCTGCTAAACCAATGCCTTTAGTTTCTGGTAACCTTAAATGCCTGACCTTAGCTTATTCTTTCAAAGGGGTGATGAGCCAATTGAATTAAATGGCGGCGCAGATTTCTTAATTATTAATTACATATGGACTATCATTCCCTCCCCCACCCGGACTCCCATCCACACCGTATTTCGTCTGTGACGCTTCCTTCAGTGTACTTGTCGTAGCTCCAGAGGAAAATAGATGAGCGTCCACCGTGCTTTGGCTCCTATCATCATCACCCCTGCCGTCATGCAATTTGGACATGTCGGTCATCACGCGTGCCATGCCAGCTAAACATCACCCACTCGCGAGTTGAACTGAAGAAAATAGTTTCCGTGGAATTACATGTTCGAGTCTCCAACTAGTTAAAATAACAGTGAAGGCACAACCGGCTCTTACGCTAGATCTGAGAACGTCGACGCCGGTTTCAATGTGGTCCTTGTTGAGTGCTTCCACTTGCGTATTCAGTCTTGACGTCGTCTCAGAGTTTTCTCTCTGGGCCTCTGCGATATCCCTCTCAAGCTGAAGGTACTCTTCCAGGATCTCGCGGTCCAGCATCGGCTGTTCCAGGAAATGGAGTTTGTTATCATCTGTCGGACTGCAATAGGACAGGAGTTTTGTCACGCTCCAACAACACCTGCGGGGAAATAGGAGAGAAGTCCCCGTCCCGAGAGTGCGTGGATGATTAAACCTAGGGGAGCGGGATAGAACGCTGCATATTCGTCCCCAATTCGGCCGCTCACATCAGAGGAGTGGTATTGTGTGCTTGCCCGTCAGGCGGGCATAGCAGTAGCATTGCCTCATTGCACGGTGTAACAGACTGGCATAAACTGTAGCAGGAAAGGAGTCTTGCTGGTCTGGTACCAACTGTGGCACGACAGAGGTCTTGCCTTTGTACAGTTCATCAGCACGAGCTTTAACACAAGGGGGCCTCGTTATCGTATAGCTCGTTACCCATTACACTCACACAACATTAAACACTAAACGGGGTTGGGCTCAGCGGCCGTATATTTGTCCGTGGACCGGACATACACATACTAAAGCAGAAGCTTCGCACCATCTTCGCCGGCGGGTCTGACCGGGCCCCCACGAAGTTAGTTTAGTAGCGGGCTTGAAGGCTTCCCTTCACCATTGGTTTACATGCAATTTTACCGTTTCTCTCTACGCTCTCTTGCATGTTTTATGGCAATATAGATCACTTTGACGTATACCAATTGAAAGACCTATTCTTCAGCTTCAGCAAAATGTATCCTAAATGACCCAGTAACAATCTTCCTGCCGAACAATGTGCCGTTTCCGGCAGGCTGACCATCAAGTGCCTCCAAAATAAAGGGATTTTTCCCAATATTGGTAGGCTCCCTCTACCGTCCGTTTTAGCTGGTCAAGTTGTCACCCCCGTTCAAGAGCGAAAGAAAGGACAGACAGAGGAGGGGGGGGGGGAAGCAAAGTGCGCCTTAGCTTCTTCCCCTCAGTGGCAGGAGAGTTTCCGAAAAGTAACCACAGAAGACCGCCTGAAATGATCTGACCGCCCCTAGACCGCACTAGGAGGCTCTCTGTCGTCAAAAGAGGTCCCATGGCCGCTACAGGAAACCAATAGCTGCCACAAGAGGCAGGGACGGATCCAGTAATTGTCATCTGGGGGAGGGGACACGTGTTTGGAGTGGCGCCACCGCGAAAGTAGCTTGAGGGGTGCCTTTCCTGCCGAGAGGCGCCCGTGGCTGAACAAAATCGAGGGTGCTGGGATGCACTCGAGCCTTCGCGGAAGGACGCATTTTCCTAGTCGAAGGGACGCCACCTTTTATGGGGGGGGGGGCACATGCCCCAACTTCCCTCCCTGGATCCGCCACCGACAGGAGGCCCCATATAGCCCACGTAATATATATTTGTGTATTTGTATATATATATATATATTATGTACTGAACTGTGGCGGCAAGGGAACACACACGCCAGCAGGTAAGGCTACCACTGATGGTGGCCTCAGCTGAGATACCCCTCGCGCAAATGACATCGCAGGAGCCGACGGGACGGCTTCGGGAACGGATACAGCAACGGCATCATTCGCGACCTGATCTGGTCATTATGTGAATGACCTATCGGCGGTCCGCCAACTGGACCGTGCACGCCTGACCCGCTGTCTGCACGATGGTCGCTAGCAGCCGGCGGCTGTGGACGGCTGACGTCTTCCTATTTATATATTTATTTATTTATTTCACGATACATGCCCTCCACGTGCATTGGCTATTATGGACAGTCCTCTGCAATTTGTTTTGAATATCACATTTTAAAATCATATTTAGGCAATCGAACATCCGTAGGTTTTAAGTAATCCAATATTAGTGCGTTTAAGTGATTCAACATCGGTAGGTGTTAGGCCGTCGAACATCAGTAGGCTAGGTTAGGTTGCATTAATATTTATTGATAATTGTATGTTATTTTTCGTTATATACCACCACACCCAAAACCTTTTCCCACACTTCCCATATGTTGTTGCGGTGGGGTAGCAGCACTGGCGGATCCAGGGGGGGCATTCCGGCCATGCCCCCCCAAGCGCTTCAAAGGGGGGCCATAGTGTCTTTTGGCCCCCCCCCCACCCAAACCAAAAAAGTAAACTGAATTAAAATGCAGTAACCTTTGCTGAGGTAAAAAAATAGCGTTCCGGGTGAAATAATCTCCAATTTTAAAGGTATTTTGTTATAATTGTTTGGTCAGCCTCACACTCCCCCTCCCCGGGAGGGGAGGGGGAGGTTGACGCCGTAAACCGAACGTTGCCCCCCCCCCAAACCGGTGGGCTAGATCCGCCAATGGGTAGCAGGTATATGTAGTCAATTTTCTTCTTGCTTTTTTAAAAGTTATTTCAATGTTTTTGATATTCTTTTCTTGGACTGATTTCTTAGATAGAAGTACTTGAACTTAAAGTGCTTATATCCTTGGAAGTTTTCATTTTCCAAAGGAACAATCAGAAATCAGAAATCAGAAATCACCAGAAAAAACAACATTGTGATACAAAAATGGCCCAGGGGCTTCTTACGCATGCTTGCCATTTTAATGATGAATATTGGGGTTTTAGGGTGCGTCAACCCCATTGGGTTATATTTCACCCATAACAAGGTTGCCTAAGCACGCGTCATACTCACAAACGAATATAAAACATCGGTAGCTATTAAGGCGCTTGATATAAGATCTGGGGAAACAAATAATCAGTTAGGCAGGTGGATGTATTACGTCAAATCCCATCTCCGCAAGGAAGCACAAAACTGCTCCATTGTGTATAAATCGGGAATAATCTCCCAATAAGTCCTTCAACCTCAGAGCATTCGCATCATATCCGAAGTGGCGCCTACGTTCTTCTGTGTATGCTTGGCACGCCACCAGTACATGGTGCACAGTCAGCGCGGCATTACACCTAACACATTTCGGCCTGTCGTCCCCGCACAATAAATGCCTATGTGTTGCTAGAGTGTGACCAATTCTGAGACGACAGATGGCTACCTCGTCCCTTCTAGTTTGACTGAAGGACGTGGACCACGGAGCTAACTATGGTTTGATTTGCTTTAATTGGTTTAACTCCACTTGGTCCCATTTGCCCTGCCACTGTCTGAGAATAAATGATGAGATAATTGGGTAGTAGCCACTGGCAAGAAGTGGGAGAACGCGACTCCTTGGCGCCTGTGCTGCACGCCTTGCAGCCCTGTCGGCCAGCTCGTTACCACGGATTCCGACATGTGCTGGAATCCAGCAAAGTATGACCTGTTTTCCCATGCGATGCGGAGAAGTAAGGTGTGATAAAATGTCTCGTACGATGACATGTTGCTGGTTAAAACTGCGCAACGCCACAAGACTGCTCAGAGAATCAGTCAAAATAACATGTAAAATATCGTCGTCAACCTCCATGTATGCAAGAGTTTTGCTGATGGCCATGAACTCCGCAGTGAAGACCGTGGCGTGTGGCGGCATTTTACACAAATCCTATAATTGTTGATGGAAAGAATCAACCTAAATATAGGCATCACTCACTTGTTATCTCATGATAACCTCTCCTTTATACTAAGTTCGAGACATATACTTAAAATACACAGGTCAGGACATCGAGCAATCGTGCTCCAATCACTTAAACAAAACCTATATAATGCCATTCCAAAAGGCTTGATACTTTTGTCAATAAAGTTGAACATGTCTTCCTATGACAAGAACTATGCTATTTGTTCAACAAAAAGGATTATGCTTGTATTCCAGACTAAGTTTTGATGATAGAACAGATATAGTGGGCTGGATATATCCAGCCCACTATATCCAGCTGGATATCCAGCTGGATATCCAGCTGGATATCCAGCCCACTATATAGCAGAACAAAAACTTGTTCAACTGTATACTGACAAATGTATCTAATGGATATATTTGTCACCTGATATCATGCTTTGTCCATTCTGTAAAAAATGTAGCTCATGAATGCACCATTTCAGTCAGCAGATCTGACCCAAATCATCTATTTCTCATACCTTTGACCCCAACTTAGTGTAGCTACAACTTAGTGGTAAATGCTTGACATGAGGGTCTTATCGTGATTGTTATTTCGGTGTACAAAGAACATATTTTTTACCAATAAGCACACAAATTGGTTGAAAAGCAAAATAATACCAAAATGAGGGTTTTAAATTGGTTCATATACAATAACTAATTATTTAAAGCTTTAGAAATTGCAAGGTAACCTAGCATATAATTAGCTAGCCTAGTCTATTTTCTCAGAGAAAAGTATTAAAATCTTGAAATAAAAGGATATAACCTAACCAGGCCTATCCGTCTTCTTCTTTGGTGGAGGAAAAACATTGTCAACATGCAAATGAAGCAGGGAAAAACAAAACAAAGTAATCTTGCAAATGATGTAAACATCAATAATAAAAACAAGTTTCAGGATTACCCAGGGTTTTGGCTGGTGGGAATATTATGGTAGGAATAGCTGATGGTAGGAGACATTTGCTTCGCTGCAAAGAGGCAGGGTTGAGCAGATCTTTCTTTAGGTTTCTTCTCGTATCAATTTCTTTGAAATGCTTGGAGCATACTCTTGGTTCCCCAACATTTCAGAACTTAGACGTGTTTTATTGTATGCTAAGAGATTTTGCTAAGGCAGAATCCTGATAAGAATGGTGTTGTAACCATATTTCTTCTTTATTAAAGTTGCCTGCCCAGTGCGACCTCTATGCTCTGGTACTGTACAGCAAGGCATGACACCTGAAACAGAGATGTGTTACATTCAAACATAATATCTAGATGCTGAATTCATACTACAGGAAATCAGACTGCAACTCATGGAAAGTTTCAGGAATGCATTCATAGTATGATGATTGCATTGTACATAAATGTTCAATTATGCATGTATCGTCAATAATCCATGCAAAATTAATCAAGGAATAATGCACCATGCCCTTAGTCTAGCTGGCCGGGAAAAAGTTATGTTTTCAATGGCTGTTGTATGTCAATGTAGGTAGATAGGTACATGTTTGGAAAAATACGCTGCTCGTGGATTTTTTGAATCCAGAACACTACCCTCTTAAGAAAATTGTTTCTTGTTTTCTCATCTGGAGGTTGAATCTCCTAAGTTACCTCCTAAGTTTGACAATGAGCTGCTGTGATCAAGTAAAAGTGCTCAAAATTCACCGAGAGGGGTGCAGATTGAGTTACGATGCATAAGGTTTTAAAAAAATATTCTCCATACTGGATGACTACAAAATATTCCTCTCAACATGCAAGATTACAATGCACAAATCCAACCTTGCCAATGCATGATAAAAATATGTGTCGTAACAAATGCTCAATGGAAAGAACAGGACAATATTAATAACTCAGTCAGCGGAAGATAAATATACTTGCTTGTAGAGGAAGCAAAATAAAAGTAACCATTGCGTATGATTTGAAAAAAGTATTCTGCAACCATATTGATACCATATTTAAAAAAAACCTCCGGATGACGTCATGCGGGCTTGAAGGAAAACCTCGATCTACCTTCTATTAAAGGTATCTTGGGTCTGACCGCCGTTGCGTCCCTCCAATATCGTTTGGCAACCGGTGACGTCACGTGGGCTGGACAATGGGGTCTGAAAGCTACGATTTGGCCACCAGGGCGGCGCTGTACGCAATGGTCACCCGACGAGGAGGCGTCGGCCATCTTTGCTGTGCATTTTGCTTGGGGTTGCCGGGAGTCGGTGTTGGCATGTGGCTTTTATTAGGGTTGCAAGTCATTTAGGCCAAGGATTTCGGAAATATTGTGTTGAAGAAAGGTTGTGGGGTGGGGGTGGGGGTGCAAAGGGTACCCATGAACATGGGAGGCTGGGCCAGGCCTCATATGCCTGGCTTCAAGCAGCCAGACTGGTAGCACTGGCTTGCAGAGGTACAGTTACAGGTCCCCCTAGTGCAGTGGTTCCCAACCGGGGAGAAATTTCCCCCTGGGTGGAAATTTCGGTATTTCAGGGGGAAATTGTGATGGGATCCATTACGCATTTGTCTCATTGACGTAAGTGATGTCTTGAGTGACATACAAATCAGTTTTTCAGGGGGGAAACAGTTTTTTAGGGGGGAAACGGCAGGTTTGGCCAGAGGCGAAAGGGGAAATGGACCAAAAAGGTTGGGAACCACCGCTCTAGTGGATGTGCAGGTTCCCTGAGAAGTTCCGGTATTCATTTAGCAGGCATCACACATTGGGTGGGGCTGAAACCTAACCCGGCCTGACCAAACCTGACCTAAAGCCTACCCTAAACCCCTTAATCTGTACGATAATTTTCCCAAGATGGGGCACAATTTCACAAGTGTCAGACCCCCCCCACCCAAGATTGGCACATGGAATACCTGTGGGTCACACCAGACATTTCTCACCCCCCCCAAGACCGGAACATGGAATACTAGCAGGCCTCATCAAACATCACTTTCCACCCTGCCTACTCCAGGAAGGACATTCTTGGCTGGTATCCTGGCACAGCATGGCCCCCTCTCTATGAGGTCACCCCCCCCCCCTTGACAGCTTTCTGGATCCACTCCTGTGTACAGGACCCACAAGAGATGTGGGCCCCCGGGAGTCAGTGCCCCAAGCAGTGCAGGCTCCCCGAGAGGTGGGTGTGGGCCCCTAATGGGGCCCATATGAACAACTACCTTGGTAAGGTACCTAGCTCTAGGTGACCAGATACCCACTGCCCAACCTAACCTGCAATGCAATTTTGGTGAAATTAATTTGACTGAACATAACTTATGGGTGGAAATCAAATTATTAGTTTCAAATTAAGTAGGCTAACAATCCAATCTTAGCATGTTAGGTATTAGCCATGACAAATTCCTGGCTATGGGTGGGGGGGGGGGGTGCAGATTGGAGTCAATTTCTCACCCTTGGTGTGGATTGGTGCATATTTTCACTGTGGGCTGATGTGCCCCAGTGAACCTTGTACCATACTTTACAGTCTGGACAATAGATAGGTACTTACCATGGTACCTAATGTGCCTAGGTACCTTACCAGTGCTTTCCTAAATGGTTCCCACTACGTCTTTTACAGAAAGGCAGTCAAACAATAGTTGTTTTTTAAATCAATTTTCTGCCTTCTTACCTTGCAGTCTGCTGAAAACCTGATAGATGGATCACGTTTATGGCAGCCGGGAACCGCACATACACCCATACTTCTGGCTTGCTTCTCCTAATTTCTAGCGCACTAATGGTAAATATTCCAGCAAACTAGACGTGTCTGAAGTACATTCAACATAATTAAATACGCGCAAACAACATGCGCTGCTTACAAAATGTACAATAGGCTTTTTAAATATAAAGATTCTGCCCTCCCTAACCCGCAAAACATAGCGCTTTAGGTTCGCCAAGGAAGGCTGGGTGACCATTGACTCTCAGCGCCATCTACATCTTTATCAACTTTCAGACCCCATTGCTCAGTCCCGTATGCGCTACAGCCAAACTTCCGTGTTTTCCACACGATATTTCCGATCTTAAATACCATCAAAATGGGATAAAATCGGATTCATTCGAAAGCTTGAGGAATCTTATCCACGAATATGAGCTTTATTTTCTCCTAACACTATGACTTTCTGCTTGGACCACGCTGACTGCATTCATGTCGAGCGCCGCAGGAATCGCGCGGTGCCACGGGTAGTAGCAGTATGATGAGACATGACAACTGAAGATCACGGCTGGAAAGGAGGGGTAGGAGCAAGTAAGAGACAACTGTTGCAACATAATTCCTCCCCACTCGGTGCAGGAGCGTAAACAAGGCTGCGGCACTGGGGGCATGTGCCTCCCATGGGAAAGTTGGTACCCCTCCGGCCAGGAAAAGGGGTCAACATTATATTTAGGCTACAGGCGGAGGTGCCGATACTGGTTTGAATGTCACGCCCTTATCACCCATGTGCAGATACGGAACCTGCAGCCGGTTTTCAGGATTGTTTTCCATTTTTCATGCATATGCGTCTAGACCAGGGGTGTTCTTTGATATATTTTTTAGGGGCAAATGCCCCCTCCGTGTTGGCTCTGTCCCCCAATAATTTATATTTTTAGCATGAGGTACCATGGAGCATGCATCCCATCGACGTGGGGCTTCCCATTAACTTCATGTATTTTGCACCCCAGTAATTTGTAGTATAATATATATATATATATGTATATATGTATATATGCAGTAGGTATATTTTAATTGACGTTCTTTACAATGATTCAGAAGTTTTTCGATGTGCATTCGCGAGTTTAGACCAAAGATAAATAGGAACTATTCGTCCTGGCGTTTAGTCAGGTGAACGTGTAGCGGGTATTGTCATATTAAATTGTATGTGCGTCAGCTATTCATGATAATGCTCTTATGTAACATTCACGTGTGAGGGTATTCATACTATGGCGATTTTGCAATGCGTCGTACAATGTCACTTGTCCCAATGTATGTGACCAAGGGTTGTGCCCCAAATATAATACATGTAATTTCAAACTCCTGATTCATTGTAAGGAGCGTCAATTAAAAACTACCTACTGTGTATAAGTATACCTTACATACAGCAAGCACTCAACGACATATATATATATATATATATATATATATATATATATATATATATATGTATCTATATATATATATATATATATATATATATATATATATATATATATATATATATATATATATATATATATATGTATATATATATATATATATAGATATATATATATACATATAGATATATATATATATATAGATATATATATATATATATATATATATATATATATATATATATATATATATATATATATATAAATATATAGATATATATAGATATACATATATATATAGATATATGCATATATGTGTATATATATATATATGTATATATATATACATATATTATATACATACATACATATTACTTCACACAGGGCTAGAGAGCAGATAGTGGGGCACATGTCATGCCAAATATGCTTACTTTTTAGTGCCATCTAATGGTTTCCCTATGCTGGGCAATGGGTATTGAATTAATGTTATATCTGTCATAACATGTATGTTGCTTTCATATGGTGGTCATGGCACATTCAAGATTATAATATTCCAAGACATGGCTAGCGAAGCTTTTCTCCAAAGGGAGGTTAGGATAGGTTAGGTTTGGTTATGCTTCATATTTTACATTTATTTTTAATGCTGTGCTACCTAAATGAAAGCCATTTTTGGTGTTATTTTGCTCACAACCTGAAGTATTTGCACAGAAAATGAGTGATCCCATCATCTTAGTCACCTTCATAAACATTACATTGGAATGAATCATATTTGGCAAATCCAGCTATGGTTTCAATTTCCATTGGTGAAACTTTAGGGGTTATGAAAGATAACAGGTTGAGGGTTGTTGTATCCTATGAACTGAATAAATTATGCACGAACTTAAGAGCATGTTCAATAACCTAGGAATACAAACAATATTCATCAGCCTAATATTTCAATTTTCCGTACCGACAATCAGAAACATAGTGCGCCCAACCACAACAACACTGATGTCTTCGCTGCGCCACAGATGAATATTAGCCAGGTTTTAAAACATATTTGGAATGTTTATGTGACGTCACGGTATATACCAATATCCTGGTAGAGTATACTAGAAATATCGCATATTCCTGCCGACGTCACTAGGGCTGGAACTAGAATACCTACTAGATTCCGTTGTACCCTTTAGTATTAGTACCCAGGTTGCGTCGTCCTATGCTTGCTCGTGGCACAAGTGCACTTCGCTCCCGGAAGGCATACACTTGGCTCCTGGTCGAAGCTGCAGTCCCGACTCATCTGCGTCGCAGGTCGGTCTGGAAGCCGTCCTGACGCTGTGACCCCACCTGCGTTGCGCGCCGGTCTGGAAGCGGTCCTGACGCTGTGACCCCACCTGCGTTGCGGGCCGGTCTGGAAGCGGTCCTGACGCTGTAACCTCACCTGCGTTGCTGGCCGGTCTGGTAGCCGTCCTGACGCTGTAACCTCACCTGCGTTGCGGGCCGGTCTGGTGAACGTCCTGGCACTGTCACACTCTGCGCCCAGAAATTAGGTGCCTGCAACGGCGGGAACGATCCAATCAACACTCATTGTCCGGCGGGAACGATCCAATCAACATCCATTGTCCGGCGGGAACGATCCAATCAACACTCATTGTCCGGCTGGAGCGATCCAATCGACACTCATTGTCCGGAGGGAACGATCCAATCAACACTCATTATCCGGCGAGAACGATCCAATCAACACTCATTGTCCGGCGGGAGCGATCCAATCGACACTCATTGTCCGGCGGGAACGATCAAATCAATACTCATTGTCGGCGGGAACGATCCAAACGACACTCATTGTCCGGAGGGAACGATCCAATCAACACTCATTATCCGGCGAGAACGATCCAATCAACACTCATTGTCCGGCGGGAGCGATCCAATCGACACTCATTGTCCGGCGGGAACGATCAAATCAATACTCATTGTCCGGCGGGAACGATCCAAACGACACTCATTGTCCGGTGGCCTTCAGACGAGCACTTCAGTAATGCACCACGCGAAAATTGCGGCTCCTTGGAACTGTAGATGGGAGCTATGTGGTGACCTGTTGCTCCGCAAAATTCATAATTTGCATTAGCAGTGAAATCTAGTCAACGAGCATTGCGATCAGCCGACGTATTTTGCGAGGAGAAAAGTAGTTTTGCAGACGTTTGCGGGAGCATAGATTGCCACCAAACCACTGAGGGTACAGATAAACATTAACAGTAGGGCGCAGATTAGCCACCAAACCACTGAGAGAATGGTAAACATTAACAGTAGGGCGCATATTAGCCACCAAACCACCGAGGGAAAGGTAAACATTAACGGTAGGGCGCAGATTAGCCACCAAACCACTAATGGAAACGATAAACATTGACAATAGGGCGCAGATTAGCCACCAAACCACCGAGGGAAAGGTAAACATTAACAGTAGGGTGCAGATTATTCACCATCCACTGAGGGTGCAGATAAACATTAACAATAGGGCGCAGATTAGCCAGCAAACCACCGAGGGGAAAAGGTAAACATTAACAGTAGGGTGCAGATTATCCACCAAACCACTGAGGAAATGGTAAACATCAACAGTAGTGTGCATATTAATTACACTGAATAACTGTGCCACTGCTTCATCTTTATTAGGCGCTTAGCTACATTGTTGCAAATGTTTTGTTTTTAAACCATTTCCAAAATGTTTACTTTTTCGCAGTGGTATGTGTGCTGGTCATGGATGTAGATAATAATATGCATATTATAGTTTCATATATATTATTATATAGTCAGTGAAATGTAGCTGGTACATATATCTTTGCATGTATCGGATCCAGAGGGGGAGCTGTTCGGGCCACGCATGTTTCCGACTACACCCCAAACTTGTAATTTTTGCGGTGTCTGTCGATCTTAGATTAGCGGTAATATTTTTTTTAAAACAAACATACTCCTTGCGGGGGTAACTTCATGTCTCTTTGTGAATTCATATTGCCTCAGGAAGAGCTCAGAACTGTCGTGCACGCAAGTAGCTCAATGGTCAGCGTCCTATCGTTGTCCCAGCATCATTCCCTACGCACCTTGGCTGGCATCCTGCGACGACTTGAGTATGCCGAGTCAACACTCTGCCCGCACCCCATGGCGAGTCAGCTGTCTGCTTGGCGCGGAGCAGGCCACCGATGACCTTGACCTCACACGGAGCCGGCCGCCGCCGACCTTGACCCCGCCACGGAGCCGGCC
Organism: Ashinkailepas kermadecensis; assembly: GCA_034440615.1. Lineage (NCBI taxonomy): Eukaryota > Metazoa > Arthropoda > Thecostraca > Neolepadidae > Ashinkailepas > Ashinkailepas kermadecensis. Next base: position 14,187 of record JAOTOM010004487.1, read on the forward strand.
GCCGCCGAGCTTGACACCGCCTCACCCCCGCAGCACACGTGAGCCGACTCCACCGCGGTGCGTTAGCCTTGCGGGCATACCGGTGGCGACGCTGGCTGTCGCCGCCCCGCGGCATCGCTATGGCAATGTGGTAAACAGAGCGGCGAAGGGGGGCCGTGTACCGACCTGGAATTGACGCTATCGAACGGCGCCATGGACGTCGTACACTGGCATATGCAATCAACACCCATCGCCTGGCATTTCGATGCGTACCCGACTGCATGCTACGTATTCAGCCTGGCTTGGTGCTGAAAGATCGTATCTGATTGATCACTTAGGTGGTATTCAAGCGACATTCATTTATGGCAATTCCACACAATTGCTGTTCAGTGTTCATGCGTCCAACACGTGCATCAAGCATTAGCTTAATGACCTTCCTTTTAGAAACGGATTGTTCTGTCTAAATTAATTAAGATGGAGGCGTGAAAGCCATTACCTAGATGGGTTGGTTCAGCGGTGAAGCCGGGCATGTAAAATGACGAAGTGACTTAGGGGTATTTCCGTCAGAAAACTTGTATCTATATCAATGGATATATATATATATATATATATATATATATATATATATATATATATATATATATATATATATATATATATATATATATATTGGTCCCGCCTGCATCTTGAGTTGCAAAGGGTGCGTCAAATGTTAGTCAATAATGGATACAGCAACACCGCTTTCGACACAATCACGCAAAACATGCTTAGCAAGCTTTCACATCTTACTGGCCAGAACACACGTGACACTGCTAACGACATTACCATCTTCTATAAAAATACCATCACACCCTCTTGGAAGAAAAATGAGAAGGCCATCCGTGACATAGTCATGAAGAACACTATACCCGTACAACCAGGCCACACAATTCGTCTCCTTGTTTACTACAAAACACCTGAAACATCATCTCTTATCATGCGCAATGACAGTTTCAAACCCACAACACTGAAAGAAACCACTGTAGTATACCGCTTCAGATGTACCACCGGAGACTGTGTAACACGCAACGTCTGTTACATTGGTCACACAACCACTACACTCAGCCGCCGCCTCACCATGCATCTCCAGGATGGTGGCCCCAAGAACCACCTCCGAGAACACCACGGAGTACGGCTCACCAGAGCCATGCTGACAGATGACACTTCCATCATTTTACACTGTCATGACAAACGGTGGCTGGTGGCGGCTGAGACAATCTACATCAGAGACACCACACCCATCATCAACGCACAAAACAAGACATACACACACACCTGGCTCTGTATGACAAATCTTTAGCCATATAATGGTGTATCAAAAGTGAGCTTGAATGTAGTATGGTATCCTATTAATTTCGGAATCCTAACCCATGAAGTACCTAGAGACATAATGTTTGTGAAATGTGTGATAATTTTTGATCGTGTATCTGCTTTGTGCTATCTGTGTGACTTGTGATTCGTTTAATTCATTCTTGAAGATGATCAATATTTATTGAAACGTCGAAAATATAAACATAATGTAACAAATCACGTATATATCATATTCATAATGTACATAATGTATTATATCGACCTGAGTGACTTTTTACAATTGTCCTCCTCTTCACAATTGCCTCCTTCGGTTACCTTTTGCATATTATCTCCAACGAAAAGTCATGAGAAAACTAGAAAATGTGCACAAAAGAAGATAAACGCAGACAACGCTGTCGTCTTGAACAATGTATGTATACGTGAAAAATTGCTTCCGAAATATTCCAATATATATGTATATATATATAGTGTGTAAATAAAATATACGACCTTCAATATACCAGGAGGTGCTGAGTTGACATCAAAAGTAACGATAAAAGTTGTACTTTTATCTTTTTAACTTTTATCGTTACTTTTGATGTCAACTCAGCACCTCCTGATATATTGAAGGTAGTATATTTTATTTACACACCATGTCTAAAACCCAGGAGCATCTAAGAGCCATTCTTCGTTATATTAAACAATGTATATATATATATATATATATATATATATATATATATATATATATATATATATATATGTATGTATCAAGTCGCACAGGAAGGAAGGAATTTGGGTCATGGAACCTCGTCCCCTGCATCCCTTCCAGTTCCCCATTTATCAGAGGGCACCACAGACACCCACGAGGGCCACTTAATAAAAGGACATCCCGTCAAATTGGAGACATCCCACCCTACAGCTCTGTTAGTTTCAATGGCGTCGCCACCTTCAGTTCCCAGGTGGGGTCCAGTCAGGAGCGGAGGAACGATCTTCAAGCAAGAGGGGTAAACGGTGGCTGTCTTCTTGTCCCGCTTACCGTCCCCTCTCCCTCGCCTGCAAACTTAACGTAAATTACTCATGATTTTGATAACTATCGTTATGTAGCTTCAACATTCTCTCTGTTCCGATTTTTACGGTACAAAATTTCAGTTCAGCTGCTCGAAAGCTCAGTCTCTACTCTTCCCATGTTCCTGTGACCCCGTCTAGCGCAGACACAAGGAGCCGACCCAGTCACTTCCTCATCGTAGAGACAAAATTTGTCCCGTGGTTATAAAATGGTAGGTAATTACTCTGGCCCCTTACTTTTAGACCTACGCGGGATCGCGTTCCTGCTGCACCAATGGTTATTGCTATTGTTGGCAATTGCTATACACAAAAAAATGCGATTCAGCAGCTTGCAACCAAAGCCGCAATGAAGATTATAGTTCCAGCACTAGCATGGACAAAGGGAAAACCCTGCTCGCTCTTTTTCAAATCACAATGCTATGCAATAGCTGCACAACCTATGCAGGGTTGCACATCTTTAAGGTCAGGTCCAACCGACAGGCCAGTGGCGCACTCTTCGGGTGCGTCAAGGGACATGGCGGCATGACGGTGCCACCGGACCCCACCCTGATCATGAACACCCTCCCTATTAAACTGACTGAACGAAGCGGATAACAGTAAGAAACAATTGTGTCCATGGAGTTGGTTTTACGACACTTCGACCGTTGAGTCATATAGCTGTGTCCATGGAGATGAACACCCGTATTTTTGCTCAAGCTAACCAACTTCATGCCTTCATTTGAGATGTGTGAACGTCCCATTATTTCCCGTTAGTATTATTTTGCTAGATGCTATCGGTAGCAACATATGGTTGTTCTTTCTGGTCTTTACGGGACTCTTGGGCCTTGATTGCAGGTCTCGCATTAACCACGCCAGTGTGGTGTGCCTGATTTTCCTACATATTTAACTGCCTTTGTCTAGGATATATACATACATATATACACACACACACACACATATATATATATATATATATATAATATATGGGCCTTTCGAAAGCAAAGTGCCCGAAATCCGAGGAGCTTCGGAAAAGTGTGTGGTTGGGGGGGGGCTCGGTAGATAGGATGTTCGCTCTTCAGATGTTCACCTCTCTCATGGGCCAGATCCTGGCTACGTCAGTTTCCACGCGAAGGTACGCCATGTTTACCTTCTGAACCATCAAAACCGCCCCGATCGGGCGAATGTGTTTATTGTCAGTGAGACAGCCACTCTACAGCCCTCCCCCCCCTACTGCCGGCTGCGTTCATGATTAATGCCCCTGGAGGTTGCACCACCATTCTAGGCGGATGTGCTACTCCTCCCGGCAGCTGTATCCGAGTTCTACCGAATATACTACTACTCCAAGCGGACCACAACCCTGGGTGATTGCACACTAACAACATTCGTGCAACAAACTCGTGATTGAGGCCGCGCCGCCTTAGTGTTCATGCATCTCTGTGAATAGGCCGCGAGAGTAAGAACGCAAGACCTTGGCTGACAAAAAAAAAGTTGCGAGCACCCCTAGTGACCAGGAAAATCCAGTCTATAGCAACTTTAACGAATACCAGTCTATTTCATGAGATTATAAATCCATTTTAGGCGGTTCGATATTGTATTTACTGAGACGGGATCTGGCTTTTCGGATTGCCATCGTCATTTCAAACACTCATGGAAACACAATGCCCCAATGCCCACCAACCTCTGGAATAGAGAGCACTTTCACAACATTCCCGACGAGTGGTGTATGTCTTTGGATAGCATAGAAGACCGCGTTATGGGGGACAGGAGTTCAGGTGGACTCCTGCTGCAGCTGCATGGCATCGTCCAGTGAAGTTGTGACCACAGCTGAAGGTAACCACATCACCAAAATGTCACGATTGGACGATTGGACAGCAGCGGCCACAACGACCACACCACTTCGTAACAAACGCCGCGAGAGGACGCTGCGAGAAGACGGCTCGGCGCCAGACCCGGCGACCGCTTCTCGTCGGCCGCGGTCAGCGCCCATGGACAGCCATCACGATCACGGTTCACTCCCAGCCACGAGAGAGCGGACATCAGCCGGCTCACACCCACTCGCGCGGGTTGCTGAGCACCTCGGTCAGCTTGGCCTCCGGCGAGCCGGGCTTGGGGGCGTGCATGTACTCCCAGCGGGCGGTGAGCGGCAGCGACATCAGGATGCTCTCATACCGGGCGCCGGGCGTGAACAGGCCGAACTTGGTGCCGCGGTCGTAGATCAGGTTGAACTCGACGTACCTGCCGCGCCGCAGCAGCTGCCACTGGCGCTCGGCGTAGCCGTACCCGGCATTTTTGTGTTTCCGCAGCAGCGGCAGGTAGGACGGCAGCACGGCCTCGGCGCACGACTCGACGAAGTGGAACGCCTCCTCCTTGCTGGGCGTGTCCAGATCGTCGAAGAAGATGCCGCCCACGCCGCGTCGCTCGCCGCGGTGCTTTATGAAGAAGTATTTGTCGCACCACTTTTTGAAGCGCGAGTAGTACGTGGGGTTGTACGTGTCGCACGCGTGCTTCAGCGTGGTGTGGAAGTGGCGCGCGTCCGCCTCATTCAGGTAGTACGGGGTGAGGTCGGTGCCGCCGCCGAACCACCAGCCGTGCGGCCGGCCGTCCTCGTCCTGCACCTCGAAGTAGCGGTAGTTGAAGTGGATGGTGGGCACGTACGGGTTGGTCGGGTGGATGACTGAACTCACGCCGGCGGCGAAGAACGGCAGCTTCTTGTCCTCCGGCAGCTGCTTGCCGCGAGCGTTCATCTGCGCCACGGCCGACGGCGGCAGTGCGCCGTGCACCACGGAGATGTTCACGCCCGCCTTCTCGAACACCTGGCCGTCCTGCAGCACGCACGAAATGCCGCCGCCGCCCTCTTTACGGCACCAGCGGTCCACGCGGAAACGCGCGCCGCTCGTCTCCTCGGCCTCGAGGGCGCGGCAGAACTCGGCCTGGATGCGCAGGATCAGCAACTCCATGCGGATCTTCATATCGGTCCGCTGCGTCAGCATCGTCTCCGTGCTGGTGATAGGCTGCGCCATGAAGTTCTCCGTGTTGATGGGCCGCAGTGATTGCGCCGCCTCGGCCCACGTCAGCTGGCTGATGCCGTAGCTGAAGGCGGCACTCCCAGCCAGTACATACGTGACGGATTTATGGTTGGCCTTGCTCTTGAAGAACCACAGTCCGGAAGAGAGTAGAGCTCGCATGGAGCCGGCCCCAAGGAAAACGCCCCCGAACATCTTCAAAATTTTCACAGGATCATGGGCCGTGCGAGCTGAAAACAAACCCCAGGCCAGGTGTTACCATAAGCATGCCTTAGTTGCAGCCAATCAGGTTGCAAGCATCGCCACTTATGGAGCTTATATGCCTACAAAAATAACCGTCAGAATGCTACATGGGGATGACGTGCAATCCCTCAGAATGTGAGTTCCTTGCAATCACATTCAAAACGTTCCACACAACTTGCAGCAGAGTGCTACATACATTGTTTCACTTTTGCTAATATTGCTGTAAGAGACTGGCGGTATTCTGCAGTTTAAAAACAATTTAGTCCGGATTCTTCCTGGGGCGGCTTTATGGACCAGGATTCTATTGTGAAGCAGAGTTTGTTGCGTGAACCCCGGTCCCACCACCCGATCCATAAATTCCAGTTCAATGTCAGAATTTTGACCGAAAGTTTAACGTGCCTTCAATGAACCGACACGGTCTCCCCGGTAGATCGTCCCCGGCCTTATCGGGCCATTTGTCAACTGACCCTCCCAGCCGGGAGTTCACTAAATGTGAGCGCGTGAAGCGACTCGAACCTTGTCTTGCCAGGAGAGGGGAGGCCAGTGCAGGCTAGCACTCCAACCAACTGAGCTACTGGGTGGCTTGCTATTTATATTTATACTGCATTATGTCATATTCCATGGCAAATGAATAAAAGCACAGCAATAATTACAGATAGTTTTTTTGCACCATATCACAGCAAAAATAATTGGACTGGCATTGCAGGGCTAATGATGAACATGGACCACAATTACATGCCAAAGATGCCCAACCCTAAGCACTAATAATGGGAAATACAATTCATGCCCAAAACTTCAACATGCAAGAGATTAATACATCATGATAAACAAGAGTGTGCTATTTGCATGGTTCAGGTATAGGTGAAAATTCCTGATATGTAATGAATGGCCTCAGTTTATGGTGAGCAATGCAGAGGGCAGACATATTTCCATCCACTCCTTCAGATGTCAAAAGCTGAGTGGATTGTAACACAAAACATTTAGGTTCAGTTCATGGTCAGGAAAGCTCTAACCCTAATCAATGTGCACTGATGTTTTTGGAGGGGCAGGAGAAACAGAGATAAAGAGAGACAGAGACCAAGAGCCATCATGCCCTATGACAAGAAGAAAGTTGCAGCATTTGCTGTTAACCTGTCAATTTTGCATCAACAGTTTAGTTCAGAAGATGGAAAGAAGCAAGAAGGCTATGAAATAGGCTTGCAACACAAAGATTATGTACAGCCAAAATAGCATTCACTAAACTGTTGCAACAAAGTGAAAGGGAGGAGAGGGGCAAATTATGTTTGACATTTTCAAAGCAGGCAATGTGGCAGGCAGACAGCAAAGCAAAGCTTGTCACCAACTGTCCACTGAGAAGATCAATTATAAAGGATGGCAATAAAAAAGAAAACTGCTAATAAGAACACTGGATCATAGCCAGACACAAGAGCAGGATTTATACCTGAATAAATGCATAAAATGAATACACTTTCACTAGAATTTCGATGCAATTAGGCTGATAGGCAGACTTCAAAGCAGTCTTGGAAAGTGGAACTTTACATAACATAGGACATTTGGTTGTAAGTTAAAAATTACATAAAGGATAGCCCTGTCAGGATGTCATGCTAGTACTATACAATTTGTTGTGGAATGGTTCTTTGAAGTGCATAGTCATTTTGTTCCATAGATGGTGCTGGTTAGCGTCGGATAATTCACTGATTTTAATTGAGAGTCCCTGATAACTTTATATGCATTGTAACCAATAGTTGTTCTAGTTAGATCACCCAGTTACATAATTCCTCACCTATAAGAGTTAGTGTGACTGCTTGGATGACACTTAGCAATCATTCTAAGAGCCTTCCTTTGCAAGATATGTAGATCCCTCCAATAAGTTGGGTAAGTGCTAGCCCAAACAGCAAGATTGTGGTTTAAGCATGGTATAATCAATGAGTTATGAGTATATCAGATTCAGTTTTATTTCCAAGAATTGCTGAAGCCTGGAAATCTCCTCAATATATCTGCCATTCATTTATCATATTTTCTAAACTATGTAAAATAGAAAAGCTTAGGTAGGCTATTTTAGGTTACATTGTGCTAGGCTAGGTTATGAATGACAGAATGATGCCATAATTAGTTGGAAACTGAAAAGTATGTATTTCCCATATGAATGGATGGCCACATCATCTTGATCACCTTCAGAAACATATTCCTGCATTATTTCTTTCTTGAAATGCCTAATTGGCATAAAGTAAGGATTTACTAGTTGTATGCCATCAAAAGCATTGTGCTTGTTGGACTGATTTATTTCATGTTACCAGTCATTAAAAAAAGAAAAGTCACAACTGCAACACACCACATGACCTTTAAGTAGCATCCTCTTTGACACAGGATCAGTAGCAAGCAAAGGGCATCATCAGGAAACATGACTCTATTTCATTGACATACTTCAACTTCCAGGTATGGCAGATTGTCCTATAAAACTACTTTAATTTTGTTCATTAATAATAATACTGCATTTCTCATCAGGAACCACAGAAACAACAATATTCCCATACAAAATTTGGTAAATATGTATTTTATTTGAGACAAGATACTTCAAGACATATTTGAATAACCTGGATATGATTCTTAAAATGAAGATTTTGTGAGCACACATTTCCTGTGCAAATGCCCACTTTTAAGCTCTCATGCAAAGCAATACCAAGAAGAGACTATATTGGTTGGTTAGTTATTTGGGCTTCGGGGGTGCATTAACTGCGTTGGTCATAGAAGAGACTATATTATCCAACTCCAAGCCCATTTTTAGGTGTAATTTTGCCTCCAAACTGAAAAGTATGCATTTGCAGAGGAAATTAGTGGCATCATGTTGAGCACATTCTTAAACACTGCATTCAAGAAATAAATCCCCAGAAATCAAAATGACCATACACTGCAAATTTACTATGTTTTATTTGAAAATTGGGAAATGAAAATTGTTTCAAAATTTTCCATTCACAAAAAAAGTTTTCTTGCATGGAAGGCACTAGGTCAGGATAGGTTGTGCTACCTTTTTGCTTTATTTTGAATATTACCTTTCAGGCTACTTATATTACCCAACTCCAAACCACTTTTGGGGTGTTATTTTGCCTCCCAACTGAAAAGTATGCATTTGCACAAGAAGTGAGTGGTCACATTATGCTAAGCAAGCACATTCATAGACATTGCATTGGGAACAGAAATTTCATGAAATCAAAAACTACTTTAAACTGCAAATTTACCAAAATGATTGGTCACATCATGCTAACCACATTCGGTAATCTTTACCTTTGGGCCGACATATACTGCCAAGGTTAGTGATTTGTAAGGAGGTGCACAGTGACGTCACAGGAGTCAGGGAAGTGACGTCACAGGAGTCGGGTGTCGATGACGGGCACTAACATAACCTAACCTAACCTAACCTAAATTAACCTAACCTAACCCAACCCAACCTAACCTAACCTAACACATCGACACCCAACTCCTGTGACGTCACTTCCCTGACTCCTGTGACGTAACTGTACACCTCTTTACAAATCACGAACCTTGGCAGTATGTGTCGGCCGAAAGGTAAAGAAAGCCCCACAGGTAATCTTTGCAGTGGAAAAATAAATTCCAAGAATATAAACTTGATTTAAAGTGCAAAACTGCCCACGAAAAACCACAATAAGAGCAATAGTTATCCATCTCCAACCCATTGTTTCTAAATACCTACTTTACAACTATAGCACCTGTAAAACTTTTCACATACTCACTTCGTATCCACCATATGAAGTGGAACACTAGGAATAAAAATAAGAATTATCAGATCAAAATAACTAACCGTGGCCATACAATACCAGATGACATGAACTGGCTCTCTCACACATGCATGTCTCAATCTGGCGGCTCTCATATGTACATGAAGTAGTACCTATCAAGCATACTGGTGCTGGGGTTCTTGCCATTTTACCAAGGTCGATCTAATTTTACATACGTACCTACCTACCTAGGTACCTAGGTGCTCCGCACCCAAGCCCTCCAAATCGAAACCCACGGGAACACAACGGACTTACAATGAGGAAATGTACGGCACAAAAAAGAAATCTTCTCTTTTTGTTTTGTTAATGGCTTTCCTAAGATTCGCCAGGGGAAGCAGACCACTGCGAGCATCATCCCGCAGCGAATGTGATCAAGCACGCTGGTCAAGGAAGAACCCGCAGGGATCCCGTACCGCTGCCCCGTCCGTCGCTCACCAAGCAGCGAGCAGCCAGAAAAAAAGGCAAAACCCAGGCCAAGATCCGTAATTAGGTTCCACGGAACCGACCCGGGAAATAAATTATGCACATCATGTCACGAAGTCATCATGAGCGTCGCAATGGCCCTGTCGAATGTAAAAAAAAATATTCCTTTCCTACATGAGTCAAGAAGGATTTGAAGTTCTTCGACGAAAACGTTTCGATGTGAAGTTCGAGGAGCCTGAAGAGGTACAAATAGTACATGTCAATTTGTATGGACATATGTTTTTGCCCAGGGATTCAGCTAGTACTTTCCTAAAGTAGCCAACCTTTCAAAATCTCATTTTAATAAGACCGGCTTCGTCGCGAGATTCGCGACGAAAATGTTTGCTTCAGCGTGGTGCAAATCCCAAAGCTTCCTGCTTCTTCTTGTGCAATTTCGTCTGCTAAGGGAGGGGTCCGGGCACCAGGACTTTTGCTGCGCTTCTGCTTGTGCTCTTATGACTAAAAAATTGCATTTTTAACAATGCTACAATTCTAACAACATTGTGGGCGATAAATACTAAGATCCTTTTTCTCGCTCGATTGATAAAGTAAGCAATTGTTTGGCATACTGGCACTTGAACATTATGACGTTTGGACACTAAGTCATAAAGTTATAAAGTGTTAAGTTTAATCAGATCCACAGGGGAAAATCTGGGTTAAGCCGATACGGGGAAAATAGCATAGACTAGACAAAAGATAATGAGACACCCTAATCAATATCATATCCCAAGTTCTAAAGAAGCTGTCTATCCCAGCATATCTAGCCCCGTTCACCAGGTCTCGATGGACATTCGGTCGCTATGTATGTACTGGTACTACACATTGTCAAATAGCCAAGAACACTTGCAACAGAATGTCCAAGTGTCATAATTCCAACGTGAAAACGGTTCCAGAATTAACATGGGATCCTATGTAGGGCTGAACATTTTGTTGCATTGGGCATTCTACGCTTTATTCTGTAGCACCTCAGTGTCCATAGCTGTTGAACATTTTGCTGCTTGGACATCATATTGTTGGATATTCTGACCTTGTGCCACGTTTCAGCTGACTGATTGTAAACAAAAACCAGTGCCAGAAACGGCGCACTTGGACCATTAAAACAAAGCCGTGCAGAAGGCTGCTGTGGTCTGTACTTGGATAAGATCGGAGATTATTTCGCGAAAATTGTTTTTCAGGTAGTCGTTCTACTATTTTTGGCAATGGTGAGCTGCTCCCAATATTCTCTTTTCTGAACTCGATCATGTGTATGATGTCAAGCTTGTGCTGTATGTGTGTGCATACGTATTGTCATTACTTATATCTAAATAGGTATTATTGGTTACAGTGTGTGCACAATGCGACATGTGTTCCCTTAATATGCTATGGTAAGGTGAGATTATTAGATTATATATGTTTATGTGTAAGTGTATATATATATATGTATATATATATATATATCTGTATATATATATATATATATATATATATATATATATATATATATATATATATATATATATATATATATATATATATACATATATATATGTATATATATATATACGTTTATATAGATCTACATTTTTGTACCAACAGCATTACATACCAATATACCAACAGCATGACTGGCACTGCTCTACATGCACTTCCCAAGTGCAGAAGCGTCTTGCTTTGTTTTAGTTGCTGTTCATGAATAGTATTGCCTTCTCTGTGCTATTTTCAACAACTAGAAAAGCAACTGCACTACTTTTAAGAACACCCCTGATGTTACATTGATCTCAGTAAGTGTAAGCAGTAAGGGCGAGTCAGAGTTTTTGGATTGGTGGAGTGTTCTGGATATGCATATGTAATTCGTTTTATTTTATTTTGGAATACACTTCATATTCAGCTTCATGTATTTTGATGACCTGAAGTTGCCATATTTGGCAACATCTATTTTAGCATGTTAGGTTCTGGGACCCTTAATGATTAACAAATCTATTCATTTTTAGGAGCATATTCTCCGGTCCCGAACAAATTCTTCATCTTCGTACATATTTTGCTGCAATCATGCCACCTATATTAAAACAATAAATATGCTCTGGTATGTTCCATCAAACTGATATCATGAAGTCATTTTACAGTCCAGTTTGTGGGGGGGCAGGGAAGATGTAGTTTGGTCCCCCTGCAGGCTGTTTTGGGAGCATGACCCCATGGCCCCCTAGATCCTGCATTACAGGCATTGGATCAGAAGGATCAGACATCGCAATGCTTTGGTGCAGAGCTTGTAGACTGACCTCAGTTGCCCTCGTTTGGCATCCAGGAAAGACACAATTCTAGGTCACTTCACATGGCATGCTGCACTCCGTGGCTGTAGGACATATCATCATCAACAGTGTCCTTTAAGCAAATATTTTGGAAACTTCTGAAAAAAAATGTTTCTGTTTGTGTTGAAATAAATGGAACTGAAAATAGTGCATCTAATTTTGGATGAAGAAAATAGGGTAAATATCAAGATCAAGGTAAAATGTGATTTTATGGTTTTTTTTTGTAATTGTATGCTTTCTGACATGACGAAGATAATGCAGTCACTCATTTTCACGGTAAATGATTACTTTTAAGTCATACCCTAGGGGTAAATATCAAGATCAAGGTAAAATGTGATTTTTAATTTTTTTTTGTAATGGTATGCTTTCTGACATGATGAAGATGATGCGGTCACTCATTTTCAGCATAATATATAAAATGTATCATAGCATAATATAATCTAATCTAACCTAACCTAACCTAACCTAACCTAACCTAACCTAACCTAACCTAACCTAGCCTAACATAACCTAACCTAACCTAGCCTAACATAACATAACATAACAAAACATAACCTAACCTAACCTAACCTAACTGGAAAACCAGTATACACAATATGCTATATTTGTAGAGTGAAGATTTTGCTAGTGTATTTCTTTGCCAACTGAAAAGTAATCATTTGCAGAGAAAATGAGTAGTCGCATCATCATTTCCACATTCAAATACCCCATATGAAAATAAAAAAATCCAAAAAGTCACATTTTACCTTGATCTTGATATATACCGAAAATAGGACTTGAAACATAATCAATGCATTATTATTGTTGAAATATCGATAATCGGTCTGGGTCGGGTTCCTCATGAACTACTTTTGGATTGCTTGTGTTTCACCATCACTTAAATTAACAGTACTTCTCTGTTTTTCAGGCAAGGTTTTTCAAGGAGACAGATATTGATGGTAAGGTATTATATTATATTTTCCTGCTATGCTAAATACTTTAGTCAGAATAAGTCATAAGGAATTGCCACTGCCATCCAGTGGACTAATGTACATGTTGTAAATGTCGATTACTTACTTATGCTCTTGTTGTATATGAATGCTGCAGAATACGCGGAACAAAATGGTACTTTGTGGTGTGCGGAGAATTATAATAGAGCTTTTCCCGTTCTTTAAGGAATGGGGAGAGATCCAGAGATATCATCCTTTGTTCTACACAGCGTCTTCGTACCCCTATCCCCGAGTAACCACGCCGCAAAATAGCCCTCAAACATGACTGCTCTCGAGCCCTTCTTCCCTTCTGCCTGCACAACCGGAACATGTAGCCTTGTCTGATTGATATTGATGACAGGCTTGATTAGCTACATCGGCCACAGTGGTGCATGCGCTTTGTGACTCGTGCACCATTGAAAAGTGGAGTCAACTGCCAGCCAAGGGCAACCTTCAGCCGCTGTGCTGCCGTCACGTCCGTGAGGTCCACTGGAGTAACGTGCGTACCGCTGTCGGAACGCTAATTGCTTTTTCTCCTTTCCAGTTTTGCGCTATAGGACCGGTTTAATCGATGCGCCCGAAAAGTGCCCTAAAGCCCAAATAACTAACTAACTAACGATGCGCCCGTAAAGCCAAATAATGAACAAATCAACCTTCCCCCTCTGCTAAGCTCTGGCAACGCTAGACTGACGGCGTCAATTTTTCCGGTCACCAGCGTAGAGTGCCTGGCGAGGTTGCACATTTTGGGTGATGATGTGGTGACGTGGTGACCCGCTGCAAACTCACTCTGACGGCGCATCAATTTCACGGCTCGTCCACTGCTGTAACAGGGTGCTCCTATCCCAGCCACCCTGGCGATGCTTACCGGAAGTAAATCAACTTAAATGTATGTGCTGTGGACCAACGTGATGCGGATTAGTTCTGCACTTCTTTCATCTGATCCGCAACAGTATTCGGCTGATGAATTGATGCTCCGGCACCTCGCTGGCGATCCGGCGCAAAGGTCGGATCGGCTGTTGTGTGGATCCAGCTTGGTGCACACTAATGGGGTGAATTGTGTGCATCACCGCCTAAGTCCGGATTTCGTTCAGACCACGTAGCTCGAGAACTACAGCCACATCAAATTCGTGTTGCTCGGCCATAATGGACCAACCTGAAATGGTACCAGGTAGTGATTTTGTATTTAATGAAGGGAGCAAAGAACCAATAAGAATAAGAAGGAGGATATGAGGGAAGAGGAACCAGATAAAGGTTTAGAACCTGTCAACACGCATCCGAAATACAGTGGTAGGTAATACAACAAAAACAATACAGTCAGGAACCACAGTCTATCCCACCAACATGATGATTTTCCATCCGAGTTGCACACTACTCGCGTGTTTCCCTACTTTCAAGTGCCTCCTGGGGCTAATTGATCTCGGCCAAAAACAACCCATATTCCCAGTCTCTTTCCGATATTTGGAGACAAGTTGTCTCTCCAACAATTCCAAATAGTTTCCGACTAATCTGGAATACTATACAAGTTACAAATGTGTGATTTATATAACTCATAAATGTCAATGTGATATGCGTTTGCGTAGCTCGCTGTCGTTAAGAGATGTCTTCCTGGTGGCAAAATACTTGGTCTAAATATCGGTTGCGCTAAATGTTATCCTCTTGTACTTTTCACATAGTTCCTTTGCCATTTTTTCGCCGTTATTGTTTTCTCACGGAAAGCGCGCTTCTTATAAAGGGCACAACAGCTATACCACTTCGTTACGACTGTGGGGAACACTGACGCCACGAGTCGCCATGAGTCACGCTGGCGCATCGTAGCTGGAAGTTGGTGTGCACGCCGTGTGTGCTGCCGTGATATCTCGGCCGTGTGGGAAGCTTTTTTATGTGTGCGCTGCGGCCAGTGTAACGGCTGTGCTCGGGCAGTTCCTCCGCCCCACGCCAGGCTGGGCGGCCCAGTGTTTCTCCACCTCCATCTATATACGAGTATGTGCGCTGCCACTTGTGTAATGGCTGTACTCGGGCCGTTCCTCCGCCCCACGCCAGGCTGGGTGGCCCAGTGTTTCTCCACCTCCATCTATATGTGTGCGCTGCCGCCAGTGTAACGGCTGTGCTCGGGTCGTTCCCCGCCCCACGCCAGGCTGGGTGGCCCAGTGTTTCTCCACCTCCATCAATATGTGTGCGCTGCCGCCAGTGTAACGGCTGTGCTCGGGTCGTTCCCCGCCCCACGCCAGGCTGGGTGGCCCAGTGTTTCTCCACCTCCATCAATATGTGTGCGCTGCCGCCAGTGTAACGGCTGTGCTCGGGTCGTTCCCCGCCCCACGCCAGGCTGGGTGGCCCAATGTTTCTCCACCTCCATCAATATGTGTGCGCTGCCGCCAGTGTAACGGCTGTGCTCGGGTCGTTCCCCGCCCCACGCCAGGCTGGGTGGCCCAGTGTTTCTCCACCTCCATCAATATGTGTGCGCTGCCACCCGTGTAACGGCCGTGCTCTGGCTTCCAGAGTTCCGCGACTGCTTCCACCTGTTTGCGCGGAACGGCCAGATCACCACCATGGACGAGCTGACGGTCATCATGCGCTCCCTTGGCATGTCGCCGACTATTGCCGAACTGCGCAGCTACATGAAGGAGAAGGGTGAGTGGAGCGTGGTCCTTCCATTGTGCCAGTCTCGTGACTTCCACGTCGTGGTCTTCAATAGCATTTTCCTGGGCGATGGTGTCAGAATGGAATTATGTATAAAATGCGCGAATAACAGTATGCATAGGCACTATGGCTACCACAATACTAAGATTATGGCTACGACATCTCTGTAAACACCAGAGTAACCCCTGCAGGAGAAGGACGGCTCAAAGTGGTCATGACGAGGCATGGAGGCGCCAAGTGATCGTCACGCTTCTCAGGTGGTGGCGCCAAGTGATCGCCACGCTCCTCAGGTGGTGGCACCAAGTGATCGCCACGCTCCTCAGGTGGTGGCGCCGAGTGATCGTCACACTCCTCAGGTGGTGGCGCCAAGTGATCGCCACGCTCCTCAGGTGGTGGCGCCAAGTAATCGTCACTCTCCTGACGGTAGCATGGCGTCGAAACGTCGTGGCAGTTTTAATCTATTGTTGTTCATTCATGTTTATTGTTATCAAGCAGTACTCTGGTGCTATGTAGAAGATTGCTTTTTCATATGTATGTTGCTTTTATTATTTCCTCATGGCTATTACTAACTATCACTGACTATTATTTCCTCACGTCATGTGATTTGACGGATGTAAATGTGGTATCGGTTGATGGTTTTTCTCACGCTGTGATGTTTTTTCGTCTTCGACAGTGAAGCCTCTGACGCAGTGTATATCTGCTTGTAAATATAATGTATACGTGTCGTTTGTCGGAATGAAATGTATAACTAATTACAAGTGCTTTTTTGTCTCGGATGCTAATAGTCACTTGAAAGTTCACTTGCCCGTGCGATTCGTGTGTAATTTAATTTATAAAAACTACCGTATGGTATATGATGTTAATTATATTTCTTCATAACTTGAAAATGTCTGACATATGACGAAACGTCGCGATTAAGACATGACTATAATCCGGGATTTTATTTACGTGCTTAACGATCATGTTGAACGGGCAATCAGGGCTAAGGAGAAGGTGCAGAACACGTTGATTAAGAAAAAGACGTTGGGAAAGACGTGGTCTAATTCAATTAATGTTGCGTACAGTGGGCGGCCGATCGGTCGACCTTGCACCCGCGTAGTTCGTATATTACGAACGTAATTGGAAAAATAGTGTTGCACAGGATGCACTTATCAGTTTGCGACTGACTAACGGGTTTCACTACCTATCCCTTCTCGTTTATGAGATGTCGGAAAACAAGACGGGTGGGCTGATTCCACCCCTCCCCCTCCAGTACGCGTGTTAATAATACATGCATAGGTGAATTGGTTGTCCATTAAGATCTTGGTACCTTGATCATTGGTGCCTGGACGTAGAATTGTCGATTACCTCAATGTTCGTGTCATGTTCCAGCTAAACCCTCTAACGGTGAATAGCTTCTCCATACACTTTTGCTGATAGGGGATACCGACACTGTGTGCCCTTAGGTATGATTCATGCTTGCTTTTCATGCTTTTCCTAGTTTTGTTGTGAAAAGTATCCGTAGACAAGCTACCATGTGAATGGATCGACAATTGCAGCGAAAGTATCCTTAGCTGAAGAAACCAACAATCGCCAATGTAATATGGGATACTGGATTGGAAGGGCTCGAGCATGAGTCACGTGTTGCTTTCAGGCGGCAAAATGCCATTCGCTGAGTTTCTCGACATAATGCACCAGCATACAAAGCGGGAGAAGATTCCGAAGGAGATCTTCCAGGCGTTCAGAGGCCACGACACCTCTCGTAGAGGTGTGATTTCTGCCCGAAACCTGCGTCATATCCTGCTGCGATGGGGCGAGTGTCTGAGCCCACGTGAGGGTGAGTGAATCTTGTCCGTCTGTTGTCGGACAATGCGTGGCAGTCGATGGAAAGCTGCTGAACATTGTTCTAGCATCTTAAACCGTAATTCGGCAATGCAAATGAAGCGTTTATCTACAATTATCGTGTTTTATTATCGTGCAGGGGACGAGCAGTCTATGGGTAAGTTGCCCGTCTCACAATCGAAAGATGGTGGGTTCGAGTCTCGCCTGTCGCTACTCTTCTCCCGCGGCCAATCGGCGTGAGAGATTGGAGACGCTACATAACTCAACGGTCGACGTGTCGTAAAACTTAATAGCCAACCAACCAAATAAATCGTGCATGGAAGCTGCTTGTCGCCTCTTGGTTCGTCGTTCATAACGTTATGTATGTGTGTAACGATACTGCTAGAAGCCCAGATTTCAATGGGACATATTTACGTTGTACGTACAATTTTATTTTGCAAGAGACCAACGCGGTGTCAGGCGCAGACCCAGTGAGTTAAGTAATGGGGTATCGTCTCAAGTAATTGAGTAGGGCCGAAGGGTGCCACTTCCTGAAAGCAGGGCCAGATGGTAGCAATGGTAGCTGTATGCATACCACTTTATTTATACGAACCTGTGTAATGCAACTATTCGTGGTCTGAACATCCGTCGTAAGTTGTGCTTTGTTGTGCATGCTGATGCTTGCCGATTGGTACTGACCGACCGGTTGGCACGATAATCTATGCCCGATGTTTTATATAAAAGTGATGGAGGATATAAAACAGATACTCGTGGACTAGTTTCAAATCGGTTTTCCACCTACACGTTGATACTGAACTGATCTGGGTTGTCTTCTAGCTGTGTTGTGCCGGAAGTGTGAGAGCGTGGTACACGCGAAGGCATGCTAAATGACCGGGCTCGGCCACCCCCAGTGGACCAGATCTTCCGCGAGGTCAACGTCCAACCCAACGGATTCGTCAAGTACGACGACTTCGTCAAGATTGTCTGCGCGCCGGTGCCGGACTACTACTGAAGCCGAGCCGAGCGTCTGACGGTGTCCCGCAGAGTGGGCGACCTTGACCTCGGATCACGCCCCGGTCTCGGATTCCGTGGTGATGATCGCCTTGTGGTGGCCGACACCGCTGACGGCTGGCTGATCGGTGCGAGTTGCTGGGCGAAGCTGGCACTCTCTGTCTGGCCGGCTGCCGGCACATCTGGCTGGCTCTGGATGGCGCTGAAAGGAAGCTGGCATGTGTGTGCGGTTCTGCTAGGTCAGCCGGTACCGCAATGTTAAATATTAACCCCGCTCTGCGCACCGTGCGTGTTTGCTACACGTTTGCGGTACCTGATGCAATTGTGGTGTGACCCTTGTAGCTGATGGCCGACATGCCGTTCCTTTTCATCGGATGGCTGAAATCGGAAGATTTCATCCACTGGCTTCTTTCAGTGAATAGCCGGTAATGCTGTCCCATTTCAGCGAATGAACGTACGTACGCTTACAACTCCGTCCAGTCTTACAAATGTTCCACCGTCACATTCCTGCGTGACGAGCGTCGTAGCTTGCGTCACTAAGGTACACTGGGTGCACACGGCTTAGGTGATACGATATGCCGTGTAATATATCGAAGTATTTAGTGTGTATATATATTGTATATATATATATATTTATATATATATATATATATATATATATATATATATATATATATATATATATATATATATATATGCGTATGTATATCTGCGTATGTATCTAGGTATGTATGTAGGTTTATATTTATCTATATGTACAATCTCATGACACTTTTTATATTGTGCTGCATGGAGTGGTGTCACTTGGAAATAAATATTTTCTTCTTTTTTTCGAGTTTCTTCGGACAAGCTGAACGCTTGTGGCCTCCCGGATATGCGGTGGACTCATCACCGATTGGACACGACAGCTACAGCCCCGTTTATTGCACGGACCACGTCGGATACACTGCCGGTGCCGGTGGCTAGGCGGGCGGGTGCAGACTGTCTACACAGAACAAAAATGAAACGGTCCAATGTGTCGCGAGCAGATCTGGAGCCCCAGCTGCAACTTGACTCAGCCGTCTTCATACCGTACGCCTTGCCTCCTCTCACTGGATCTGAGGGAACAAGCATTACCCGAGAAGACAGCATTGTACGTGTTCTGGATAGTAGTATGACTTCAAGCTTGCCGCGCTTACGGGAACTGTCTGGTTCTCAAAATGGCTGATGAATATCGCCGCAGAACCCAGGGGAAAACGTTGGCCGCGTTCCCGATAAAGCTTTGGAACTTCTGAGATGTCGGACAAGAACACAAGTGCGACAATCTGTCGCCAAAATGAGTTGTGACAAAATCTGTGGTGGGCTCAGCAGCTTGTTTTGCGCATCGCTGCATGTGGAAAATTTCGACTTGGTAAGACGTGATTAGAACCGTTACAATTACGATCGATGGTGGAGTGTGAATGAGTATACCCCGTGTGCTTGCGGAGCGAGTTCATGTGACCAGCCTGACTGCCGGGCCCGGTACGACCCAGTTGGCATAATTATGAGTAATTGACATTTTGTTACAGCAGTGCGTAGCAGCGTATATTAAAAACGTGAGTACATCACTTGCTCTTACATCGAACTTAGACATACTCAACGCGATGTCGACTCAATGTGTATTTCATCTTGTCTGGACGATTTGCCCGTACACAGGCTATCATCTTGGACAGTGAAGGGAAGTGCAGAGGATAAAATTTCCCAGGGCAGCTCCACGATGCCGGAAATGGTAACATAACGTCAGGGAACCATGCACCTATTTTCGTGGAGCCGAGTCCAACGTTCGAAAAGGGCTGGGCACAAAGGAAGGAACAGAGTCAACATTGCGTGGACGTCGCGTAAAGTATACATCTGGAGGTGACCGGCTTATTTCGAGATTGACGCATCCAACCTGTGGGCATATGCATTGAAGCGCCGTTATAAAGTTCAGCGATGCTCCAATTGGTAATATGGAAAGATAGACAGCTGAACCTCCTAAAATCGCTAAAAACATCCGTCTCACATGCACATTGCCATAGAAAACCAACGACGGAAATTGTCACAACAGTCCTACAGAACAGCTACAGACGGTCCCCACTAGGCAATAATATCAACCTACATGACCTCAACTGGGCATCATTGTAATCGCCTGTTGGTGTGCTATTGATAGGGTTTCCGTGAGCGAAGCGGCTTCTCTTGACTGGCCCTGTGGCTTCTTTCACAGCACGGTCGAGGCGCTGCAGTCCGCGTTGAGGCGTCACCGAGAAGCCGATGTGTTGACGCCGACACCTACATGAGGTCCTCGTGAAGCACCAGTTGTTCCTGTGAGCCCCAGCGATTTGCGGCGCTGCGGTCCAGATCTCCGTTCTCTACAGAGCCCCCCGCCCCGTCCGTTCTGCAACAAATCAACAGTGTGATGTCATTGACCTTGGCCGCGGCCTAAGCAGCAGCGGAACGCAGCTGCGCGCGCTGTCACGGCTGAACAAAACAGAATGTCCGCATTTTGCGAGAGCACGCCTAGAAGGAGTGTAGCGCCCTCTGCGAAAACCAACGGTGAGAATAGGCTCATTAAAGTTACTTTTAGTGGTGAAGGAATGAACGTAGTGACTGGGTCGACCGTGCTATCACCACGCTGTGTTCATTGTTTGCAGCGGCACCTCACCTAACCCGTATATATCTCCCTTCTCTTTAACTTATCACCACATGCTGGATACGCGTGCTTGTGAACTAGTTGTATCATCGGTTGAATTATCCATTCGAAATTCATAACGCCGTCATCCACCAAATCCGTACTATAGTAAAATGAAGTAAAATTAGTTATATATAAAACCTAACATCATGGATGATGTTACCTTGGGTGACCGTGAAAGGCTACCAATTACAGTATGGGTTCCCATTCAAGACAAGTGCGCCAATGCCAGTTTTAAAGGTGCATGGCAGAAAGTGAGCACATACCAGATATGATTGGTGTCAAAATTGTGTTATTCTGGTGTCCCAGCCATTCCGGGAACAACCTCACAAATATTACAGTATCCCGTACATTTTGTGCCTGTAGGCAATGTACAAATATGTACATTGTCTACAGGCAAAAAATTCCAGTTTAATTACTTCATTCGTGACAATAAACTACCTAAACGCCATCCTTGAACATGAAGGATTTTCGGGGATCCTATTTCTGAGCGCGTGCGTGCCGCACGGTTGCGCTGACATCTCACATTGACTGCAGCTGAACAAGCCGAGCGGATGGGCGGCACTGCTTCACGCCGTACCTGCGTGACGAGAGCATGTCCTGGCCGTGGTTGCAGGCGAGGTTCCCCGCCGTACCTGCGTGACGAGAGCATGTCCTGGCCGTGGTTGCAGGCGAGGTTCCCCGCCGTACCTGCGTGACGAGAGCATGTCCTGGCCGTGGTTGTAGGCGAGGTTCTCCGCCGTACCTGCGTGACGAGAGCATGTCCTGGCCGTGGTTGCAGGCGAGGTTCCCCGCCGTACCTGCGTGACGAGAGCATGTCCTGGCCGTGGTTGTAGGCGAGGTTCTCCGCCGTACCTGCGTGACGAGAGCATGTCCTGGCCGTGGTTGTAGGCGATGTTCTCCGCCGTACCTGCGTGACGGAGCATGTCCTGGCCGTGGTTGTAGGCGATTTCCGCCGTACCCGCGTGACGAGCATGTCCTGACCGTGGTTGTAGGCGAGGTTCCTCGCCGTACCTGCGTGACGAGCATGTCTTGGCCGTGGTTGTAGGCGAGGTTCTCCGCCGTACCTGCGTGACGAGAGCATGTCCTGGCCGTGGTTGTAGGCGAAGTTCTCCGCCGTACCTGCGTGACGAGAGCATGTCCTGGCCGTGGTTGTAGGCGATGTTCTCCGCCGTACCTGCGTGACGAGAGCATGTCCTGGCCGTGGTTGTAGGCGATGTTCTCCGCCGTACCTGCGTGACGAGAGCATGTCCTGGCCGTGGTCGTAGGCGAGGTTCTCCGCCGTACCTGTGTGACGAGAGCATGTCTGGCCGTGGTCGTAGGCGATGTTCTCCGCCGTACCTGCGTGACGAGAGCATGTCCTGGCCGTGGTTGTAGGCGATGTTCTCCGCCGTACCTGCGTGACGAGCATGTCCTGGCCGTGGTCGTAGGCGAAGTTCTCCGCCGTACCTGCGTGACGGAGCATGTCCTGGCCGTGGTCGTAGGCGAAGTTCTCCGCCGTACCTGCGTGACAAGAGCATGTCCTGGCCGTGGTCGTAGGCGAGGTTCTCCGCCGTACCTGCGTGACAGAGCATGTCCTGGCCGTGGTTGTAGGCGAGGTTCCCCGCCGTACCTGCGTGACGAGAGCATGTCCTGGCCGTGGTTGTAGGCGAAGTTCTCCGCCGTACCTGCGTGACAAGAGCATGTCCTGGCCGTGGTCGTAGGCGAGGTTCTCCGCCGTACCTGCGTGACGAGAGCATGTCCTGGCCGTGGTCGTAGGCGAGGTTCTCCGCCGTACCTGCGTGACGAGAGCATGTCCTGGCCGTGGTCGTAGGCGAGGTTCTCCGCCGTACCTGCGTGACGAGAGCATGTCCTGGCCGTGGTCGTAGGCGAAGTTCTCCGCCGTACCTGCGTGACGAGAGCATGTCCTGGCCGTGGTCGTAGGCGAGGTTCCCCGCCGTACCTGCGTGACGAGAGCATGTCCTGGCCGTGGTTGTAGGCGAAGTTCTCCGCCGTACCTGCGTGACGAGAGCATGTCCTGGCCGTGGTTGCAGGCGAGGTTCTCCGCCGTACCTGCGTGACGAGAGCATGTCCTGGCCGTGGTTGTAGGCGAGGTTCCCCGCCGAGTGGTGGACGGACGGCGCGGCCGTCAGCCGACACTGCAGCCAGCTGACGCGCCGTCGCCGCGCCAGCCACAGTCCGCCGGCGGCGGCCACCGCCAGCAGCGTCACCGCCAGCACCAGCCAGCCGAACACGGCCCATTCGCGGCCGCCACCCGCTGCCCCTGCGAACCGACACAGACCCGGCTATAGTGCCGCCGCAGTGGCGAACCCACGCATGGCGGGCTACCGCACCGCGCACATGACGGACCAAGGCACCGCTGCAACAAGCAATCGAAACAGTGGAAGTTGCTGTACGCTTCAAATGGTGACAGAATCCATGCAGGCCGGTTTACGGCAAGGGTACAACAGAGCCGACACATGGCGGACTATGACACTACTGCAACAGTGAGACGGACACAGAGCGGGCTATATTACCACTGCAACAGTGAGACGGACACAGAGCGGGTTATGACACCACTGCGACAGTGAGACGGACACAGAGCGGGCTATGACACCACTGCGACAGTGAGGCAGACACATTTCTTATCATTGGGTCTATATGATCAACATGGTCGACGCGCCCTGAAGCCCTTATCATTGGGTCTTAAGTTCAGGCGGTATTTTATAATCGAGTAAGGAGATGCTCCTGATATTTAACATGGGAAATTGTCATAAAACATGACATCTGAGTACTTCCCGGCGGGGGACGTTGATTTATGAAGACTATTTGGGGTGGCGGACACAACACATGGAGACAATGATCGGACCCAAGTGGATTGGGCGGGCACACTCCATAGGGTCCCATGTTAAAAGTTGTAATTATTGGGGGAAAAGCCAACATTGAGAGGGCACTTTCCACCTCAAAAGCATACAAAGCAACACTCATGCGTCCCAGGTTGTCCCCCCTCCGCCACCAGATCGCTCCGCCCTCCAGGGCAAGGGCCTCTTCCACGCCGCCCCCTCAGGGTCGCCTCTCCGATGTTACCCCTGACCGAGTCCCCCCCCTTCTCCCATTCTCGCACATGAAACACCCCAAACTTGAGTATCTCTTAAGGCACAATAAAACCATACTCACCCCCATGGACGTTCAAGTCAATTTTTTTGAATATCAAGAGGCCCACCCGCAACACACTTTCTTTTACACTGACGGCTCCCGTACCAGCAATGGTACGGGCGCCGCCTGCTGTGGTGGGCCCGACACTGGTCAAACCAAATTAACACTTTATCATTCAGTATACACAGCAGAATTAGTCGCCATACGCACTTGCCTCCAACACATCATTGCACAACACATCACTGCCCTACCACAATTATATAATTATATGTTTTCATCGACCACACCGTCGATGACTCGATGCTGTATGACTCCGCTACACACATCTTCCTCTCCGACGTTGTAAAACACATACATATAGGTTATTTAACACTAGGTAGGCAGGGACAGATCCAATTTGGCCAAAACGGACTGTTTTCCTTATAGATTGCGCTTGGTTGTTTGCCTACGGGTTTTCCAAGCAGCTTAGTTTTCCCCCTTCTCAGGGTTTTCCAAGCTTTAACTTAACATACACCTACACATACAAGGTCGGGCCTGACGTCCACGACTCGCTCTGGGCGCCGGGCCTCCGCTTCGCTTCAGGTCGTAGGTGGGCAGTGGAGCCTTTTCGTAGGCTACGAAGCTGCCCACCATCCAAATGTCTTTCTAATTGTTATGTATGTATATGTGTATGTATGTCTGTACATGAAACTGTATGCAATGTATGTATCGGCCCTTTACGCCACGTTCTTTGTTTGACGGCTTCTCATCCTTCCTCTCTGTCTTAATTGATATAACCGGATGCCACATAAGCCGGATTAACGTAATTCCTTCCTTAACGTAACAATCTCTAGCAGATGGCAATCTGCCTCTGCTAGATATAAAAAACTTTCACTTTATAATTAAATCCACTTCACGTACTTATCGATAAATTTACGCGGTATTTTTTTGCGCAAATACACGACATTTCGCCTTGGTCATCGTTCGATCCTCAGGAATTGCGACATTTTTCGCTACCAATATTCGCAACCAGTTCACGCTTCCCGCTGGAACATATTTACGTGCTCATTTGTATTGCAATGGACATTGACAGGAACGTAGTATCACATCGCACTTGGCGATGAGCTCACTTTGGCAGTGGGATATATGGACAAAGGAAAACTGGGATGGGGTCGTACCTTCTTTCTCACTTTCCACCTCAAAAGCATTACTTAGAGGCTTGCGAATCGATTTTTTATTAACTGCACATCAAGCGAGAGCCCATTACCCTTTTCATCACAGTTTCATCCTAGCCTCCTGTTGCCATAAAAGGTCAGTCCAGTTCAGTGACTTCAGATAACATTTGGCGACCTTTTTCTAAACTCCGGCTTGTTTTGGGTGTCATCGGACGGTAAAATACAATTCAGCATTTATAATTACCCAGGCGCGCACCCAGGATTTTTCCATGGGGGGGGGGGGGGGCCCGGACCGAAAAGGGCACTTGACCGGCTCCAAAAGGGCACTTTGCGGCCCGGGGCACACCGGAAGGTTTGCTGACCGGGGGGGGAGGCGTGAATTTTCCATGGGACACGTTATATGTTATAGCACCGAACCCTTGTATTTACAATAATATTTCCAAAAACATGCAGCCTGCATGCATTATGTCGTGAGATGAAGGTTGCCCGCTTACCTTTGATGTAAAAGTACGCAGGATGTGGACAGTGCACAGGGCAGGGCACAGGGCAGGGTTGGTTGGTTATTGGTTTTACAACACGTCGACCGTTCAGTCATATAGCGTCGCCAATCTCTCACGCCGATTGGTCGCGGGCGAAGAGTAGCGACAGGTGAGATTCGAATCCACAATCTTTCGATTGCGAGACGAGCATCTTACCCCTAGACCACACGTCCCCTGCATAGGGCAGGGCAGGGCACAGGGCAGGGCAGGGCACAGGGCAGGGCAGTGCACAGGGCAGGGCACAGGGCAGGGCACAGGGCAGGACACAGGGCAGGGCACAGGGCAGGGTACAGGGCAGGGTATATGGCAGGGCATAGGGCAGGACACAGGGCAGGGCAGAGTTCACGGTACAGCACAAGGCACAGGGCAGGGTACAGGGCAGGGCACAGGGCACTTTTAGATCAAAAGGGCACCTAATTGGGACAGGCATAGGACAGGAAAGGGCACAGGGGAATGTCATTTTTAGGCCAAAAGGGAAGTTTTGGGCCCAAAGGGCACCTTTGGCACAGGCGGGGCACATAAGGCAGGTGATTTTTGGGCTAAATTTGGGACATTCCGGCCAAGAGGGCACTTTTCGGTCAAAAGGGCACTTTGGCCAAAAGGGCACTTTGGTCTCATGGGGGGGGGGGCGGGCCCCTGCCCCCCCTCCGGTGCGCCTATGTAATTACCTCATATAATTTTGAAGCTAAAAGAAGGCCACATAAGGTCATCGTAGGTCATCCTAGGTCAGCATAGGTCCGTCCAGTTTGAGCCTCTGATGGGTCCCATTTGAGCGTACGAGTGCCTCCCTAGAGCCTGAGAGCTCAAAGGCTTTCGGCCTGGGCAGACATGGGGTGCCACAGGGACGTTGTTGTTGTTGAGTTTTACCAGCCTGCTACCGTGTGGATGATGTCGGTTTTCACTGTGTGTGTGTTGTTGTTGGGTTTTACCAGCCTGCCACCGTGTGGGTGATGTCGGCTGTTCACTGTGTGTGTGTTGTTGTTGGGTTTTACCAGCCTGCCACCGTGTGGGTGATATGGGCTGTTTCTTTATCGGACGTCTCTAAATGCCCCACAGGGACATCATCGTACGCTCGCGCATGCACATGCCAATCCATACAAATCTGGCACGATGTAGTTTGTGCTTCAGCATGACATGCGACTTGAGCAGCGCTTACCTTGCCACGTGGAATTTGTGAATGACTTATGAGTTGCGGTGTCTGAAAAAATAAGAAAACATGTCAAAAAAAATTGTGCGCCACTTCCATACAAGTGACAGCAACATAAAAAGTGTTCTGAACAAAAATACCCCGTTAATGCATATTTGACATCGCGCACTTAATACAATTCCATGAACTTTTACGATCAACATTTTGCGTCCAACGCACTGGTGGATCTATCCAATAAAGTACTCTTATTAGGGAGGGAAGTTGGATCAACGTATTTTCATATTCGTGCATTTTTCTCTCCAAACTTCTGATTTTCAGAAACTTGAGGAGGGGAGAACAGAGTTGCCGTCGCGTCCTCCCATCCTAAACTCATGCAGTGATCTCGAGCATGGGCTACGCGCTTTGCACAACTGCACCCTTTAGAACAACCGCGGCATTCATCCTGATGCTTGAACTAATCCGTGCCCCGAAGTTCTCTGTTGTTGACGGCTGAGAGACAAATATCAGTGGCAAGCATGACACGGCGCTTCTCTTCCGCTGGTGCGCGTGTTCTACTCAGTTGCAATCGGTGTGACGGAATTCACCCGTCTACTTCAGGATACACTTAAAATGGATCCTTCATCCTAGTATTGTAAACAGGGCATCAAAATGTGTATATATATATTTATATATATATATATATATATATATATATATATATATATATATATATATATATATATATATATATATTATGGGAAATCAGGGGTTGGAGACGGTGGTGGACACTTACCTAGCATGCAGATGAAGGCATGCTTGTCGGTGCAGTTGGCGGGGAGCCAGTAGCTGTCAGCTTGTCCCAGGGCCAGTACGCATCCCTTGTCCCGCTGGGGAATCGCCGCCTGCTGGTCCTTCCACGCCGTGAAGTTCAGAGCACTGCCGTCCGCCCACAGGTAACCTGCCGACGAATGAATGATGAATGTTGTCATCATCATCATCATCATCATCATCATCATCATCATCATCATCATCATCATCATCATCATCATCATCATCATCATCATCATCATCATCATCATCATCGGAAGCACATCAGATGGGTGGGATCAGATCGCACACAGACGTGCAGTGAGACCGGTGTAAACATGGGAGCAGACTCTGGGTACGATATCTGGGTGTTTCCAGATACCGGGGCAGGGTATTTGGGTATATCTATGGTCGGGGATGCAGACATATCCTTGGTGTACGCAGGCATGTGGTTGGGGTACGCAGCAGACATATAGTCAGGGTGTGCAGACATATGGTCAATGGATGCAGACATATGGTAGTGGTATGCAGACATATAGCCAGGGTACGCAAGCATAACGTCGGGATGCAGGCACGCGTTCGGGGTACGCAGACACAGGGACATAACAAGTATAATGTGACGGGGTCAATATATTTTAATGGGCCCCAACCTTCACCCAAAATCACAACGTCTCCGCATTTCTATTGTGATTTTTTGGCTGGGCTCCTATTTACTTTTTGATATTAAATTCGAGAATTGTTTCTATTGTTATCGGCTCCTCATTCAATGTTTCCATTGACGTCTCCACCAGCTGGTTTTTGTGGGGGACGAGAGCATGGGTGTAGGAACCAGGAAATTGTTGGGATGGAAGAAAGGGCTAAAGAGGAAATGCTCTTTCATTCCAGTTAATTCCAGTTCATTCTTTCCAGTTAATGCTCACTGGCCTCATGTCAAAATATAAAATTACTTATATTTTATGTTAGTGATGGAGCAAATCAATGGATGGGGACTTTGATACATGGTTTTGGGCGCACACACACGACCGGAGGAGTCACAAGTTGGGAAGAAGGGGTCGCAAATTCAACATTAGAAAGACACAGTCACAGCTCGCACCAGACCAGTTGGTCGCGGCCTAGGGAGGCGT
This sequence comes from Ashinkailepas kermadecensis, assembly GCA_034440615.1. Classification (NCBI taxonomy): domain Eukaryota; kingdom Metazoa; phylum Arthropoda; class Thecostraca; family Neolepadidae; genus Ashinkailepas; species Ashinkailepas kermadecensis. The sequence goes on from JAOTOM010004487.1 coordinate 43,336, forward strand.
CAGACGCAGGCTGTGGACAGAGACACTTGGCTGCGGCCCTGAGTGCAGATGTGACTAGTGATCAGAAACAAAGGGCCGGTGAGGCAGGCTGGGAGACGAGGAGGACGTCCGTGGTTGGGGAAAAAAACGACAAAGACGGAGAGAGCGAGCGGCAAGGCACAGGGAGGAAGACCGTGACGGCGGAGGGGAGGTGAAGACGGCCAGGAAGCCGTCGCAGGCAGAGATGGAAGCCACTTGGTGCACGGGAGGTAGGAGTGATCACTGATCGTTGTGTGAGCTGCTCACCGTGCAAGCCCTGGTAGAGCCCGATCCACGCGAACTTCACCGACATTTTGGTCATTGCCTCCTGCACAGCCAGGAGGTCCTGCTGCGTAGAAACCACGGCCAGTTGGTAGCCCTGCCCCTCACATCTGCAACAACCGCAGCTAGTAACCAGATTCGTAGAAATCACAGCCAGTTGGTTGCCTTTCCCCTCACATCTGCCACAACCGCAGCTGGCAACCAGACTTGAGCGTCTGTGGTTTGGCTCAAGGTCACCGAACACCGTCAGTCATCTGGCCGGGGACCGGGATGTCCACCAATCACCGTTAGCCATGGAGCTAGGGACCGGAATGTACACCAATCACCGTTAGCCATGGAGCCAGGGACAGGGATGTACAGTGACACCAATCACCGTTAGCCATGGAGCCAGGGACAGGGATGTACACCAATCACCGTTAGCCATCATTAGCCATCGAGCCGAGGACCGGGCTGTACACCAATCATCGCTAGCCATCGAGCCTGATTACGGAATGTAATCGCTCTCGCGTCAGTCACCGAACAGGAGACCGGGTTGTACACCAATCACCGTTAGCCATCCAGCAGAGGACCGGGGTGTAACAGTTCCAGCGTCAATCCACGTCGTTTCGGGAGTCTTTTTACGTCCCCTAATATTTCCCGCGGATTAAAAAAAAAACGGCGCGCGGTGGCGCGCCAAAATTTGTGATGCCTTTTCCCACATCAGTTTGACACGTTGTGTGACAATTTTGAGGTTAGGTAGTCCACGGTCACCGAGTTAGTCAAGGTCAAGAGAGGTCACCTCCAAAAATGTTCAACCAGTCGTCACGCATTAACGGGTAAAGGTATGTGAATGCAATTTTCATAGTTTACTTATCTTTAGCGACGCAGGAAATCACATCAGATGAATTTTCGAATTTTTAGTTTGTCGTGACTTATTTGTTTTGTATATTCGCCTATTAGCGCTAAAAATCGAAGTTTCTGGCTACGGTAAGCACTTCATATGAGGCTAAGTTTACGCAAAACAACGTTTCTCAGTGCGCTCTGCCTATTATAAAAATACAAATTGAAAAACATTGAAATTCCAAATTTTGCAAACTTCTCTTCTTTTTATTGGGGGGGGATATTTTGGGATCATAATCCATTGTCTTCCTTTTCTGATTCCAAAGAAGTTTTCTTTTTTTATTATTCTTACAAATGAACTCCCCAGAGCAAAACATATGATGTCAATCGTGATGTCATAAACACAATCACATCACATTACTGATCACATCATCAGTGACATCACCTTTTGAGGAGATCATTTTGGGGTTGGTTTCTGGCCCTACTCGTCAAGCGCTTTCTGATAACACCTCTTTCGTTTTCGTGCTACGCTTAGTTTGGGGGGTCGAGGCGCATCACGGACAAACAAAAACCAGTGTTTAAATGAAGAAGATAAGAGTGAATACTTTGCAAAAAGTGAATACTTTGTATATTAACATGCGGTATTAGGATCTATAATTATTGACAATTCTTCTTGATACGTCATCACACGACTTCTATGAAAAAGCTCCATTATTGCTTCCGGTGGACGATTTTGTAAAGCATATGTTCTTTTGTTGTTATTGTTGAATTCTGCATGCAAATGGTTTCGACCAGTCGCTCGCCTGACTCGCATTAGATTATGCAATAAATATCGGCATCATCAAATATGGTGTTTACTTAGATCCTCCTACAAAATTTGGTACTAGCTGGGTTTCGGGTCTTCCTTCCTTGACGTTGGTATACCTTCACACAATGCGTGGGTACAACAGCATATTTTAAATGCATGGATAGAAATTCAATTTGTTATTCTCAATGGCGAACATGCAGGAAGCATCTTCGCATGTGTTTTTGTTCAGTGCAGCTGTAATGTTTTAGCTCAGCACATTGGGGCACATATACTCCTAATACCCAGTTCTGGGTTAGATTCATAGCGCTACGGAACTTGACTGGGATCGGAAGCTACACTACAGTAAGCATGGATATGTCATCCTTTTACTCTTTCTGATAGCACAACTGGTAAGAGAACAATTCACAGCGGACAATACCAAAAGGTGCAGGCCGACATGGTATATAAGCCCAGGCGCTGTTGCACGGCATTCAAGCGATTTAAGTTGGATGAAGATGGCCGGTATCGGTTCATCACTAATCTGAGCAAAACCGGTGGTTCCGGAGAGAATGGTGTGTGGACGTTTCGGTTGTAAACCTTCTTCATGGCCCTGAATAAGGTCTACAATCGAAACGTCGATAGGCGGTTCTTTCCAGAGAACCACCAGCTCTGCTCAAAATAAATGGCCTGATTCGGCAGATCGACCACCTCCACCCAACGTCTACAATGCTGACGCACTTCAAACACGCTCTTCGCGAAGGTAATCTGAACGATTGACGCCGATATGGTGCCTTATGAAGAGCCTAAGTTTGTTTTACGACGCATATAGCTGCGAAGGCCACGTGGTGTCACTTCCTCGCACCATAAGGTCGTGCGGAATCCAAACCCAACCAAACAAAGCTCGAGCGAGATTTGAACCCGACGCCTTACAGCTACGAGACAAACGCGCTACGTACCATGCTAACCTGTGTACTCAGTGTGTTTTTAAGAATATTAGAAAAAAATAAAATAACAAAATAAATATTGTATACACCACACCGCTCACCGTGCCGATAATGTCAGTTAAATATTTGAGTTCTTTGATAGATATGCAGAAGTGTGCCTTGTTATCTACAGGATGCAGCTCGTCTGACGAGCTAAAGGCAAGTCTCGGCACTGCCGCACGGCAGCGGCATACTCCGGCGGCAGTGGAACAGCTTTCAAACTGCCCTGGCCCCCATCACCAGCTCGTGTTTGAACCCTTCAGGTGAACCAGAACCCCGCCGCCGTCTCACCCCTCTCATCACACTCAGGGGCGGGGATGGCCGAGTGGCTAAGGTGTTGAAACCTGGGTACCAAAGGTCCTGGTTCAACACTCGCACCACTCGGGAGATTTCCCAATCCCGCGGCCCACCGGCGAAACAGTGTAGGCGGGCGCCATTAGCCGTGATCGTGCATTAAATGCGTCGAGAACCACCCAATAAACAAACAAACAATCATCGCACTCACTGAGCCTTAGCGGGCGCCCAGCCGAGCTGTGCGCGGGGCTCCTGGATCGCCTGGTAGCAGCGGCCGGTGTAGCTCACCCAGCGGCCGGCGGCCGGACAGTCGGCGGCCGGCGGCGGCGCGGCGGCCGCCCGCTGCCGCTGCGCCTGGCACACGAACGGCCGCCGCTCCGAGCACGGCGCGTGCCACCACAGGCTGGTGTCGGCGCGCACCACGGCGCAGCTGGTGCGCGTCGGCCGCCGCGGCTGGCCGGCGTCCCAGCGCTGGAACGTCGGCACCGTCGGCCACGGCTCCGCCCACTGCATCTCGCCGAACCGCTGTCGGCGCAGGATGGTGACGTCAGCGGCAGACTGGCTCCGCGACCGCGCACGGCGATGCAACCCCACCACACCAGTCAGTGTCTCGCGCTGTGAAGTTGGTGCTCGCGGAGGCGATGGAACCCCTCCACCCTGCCAGTGTGCCGCGCTATAACGTTGGTGCTCGCAGAGGTGATGGAACCCCTCCACCCTGCCAGTGTCTCGCGCCGTGAAGTTTGAGGCGCGGGGGTGATGGAACCCCTCCACCCTGCCAGTGTCTCGCGCTGTGAAATTGGTGCTCGCGGAGGTGATGGACCCCCCTCCCCCACCCTGTCAGTGTGTCGCGCTATAAAGTTGGAGGCGCGAAGGTGATGGAACCCCTCCACCCTGCCAGTGTCTCGCGCTGTGAAGTTGCAGGCACGGAAGTGATGGAACCCGTCCACACCGGTCGCTGAGAACCAAACTCACGGCAGTGTTGCTGAAGACCAATCCCACCGCAGTGTCGCTGAGGATCAAACTTACGACAGTGTCGTTTGTGCCCAAATTCGCGACAGTGTCGCTGAAGACAAAACTCACCGCAGTGTCGCTGAGGACCAATTCCATGGCAGTGTCGCTGTGGCCCAAACTCACAGCAGTGTCGCTGAGCCCCAGCCAATACTGCAGACTGCCATCCCTGTAAAGCAGCTTGACGAGTTGGGCGTTGTCAAACGCATCGGCTACGTACGCCAGACTGGAATTCTCCAGCCGGCAGTTGGCCAGCGCGTCGGCCCACGTCATCTCAAGATGGCTGGTCTGTCGAGGACAGCGAGTGTCGTGAGGTACTGCGCGTCTCGTGAGATTCGAGAGCACCGGCAGCGCATACATCTGCCGGAGTACGAAAGCAAAAGTTGTGCGTACATCTTCGGAGATCAACATCACTGCATGTGCTACCAGTTGCAGGCGTCACCTCTCAGCACAAGGCGTCACCGTGCAGCAGACATCACCACGCGGCCGACAGTACCTTGTAGCAGGCGCCGCCTGCCTCGATGTACTCGGCGAATGGTGCCGGACAGTGTTTGCTGTCCATGACGAGCGTGTTGTTGGGTGTGGCCGGACGCTGACAAATGAAGCCGTGTTGGTGGGCGCAGTCGATATCACTCCAGTCACCCGGGTGCCTACCGGCGCCGCCGCTCGCCACAACACACGTCGCAGGGCAATCTCGACACTGCGGACAGGGGCGGGGATGACCGAGTGGTTCAGGTGTTCAGCTCTGGATACAAAGATCCCGGGTTCAACACTCGCACCATCCGAACATTTCCCAGCACCGCGGCCCATCGGCCCATTCAGTGTCCTGATCGCATCACGATCAGGACACTGAAGCATTGCCAGGAAAATAAGCACACCATCGCGCCACTATCAGGATACTGAAGCGTGGTTAGGTACCTTGGACATGGCCAGTCACAAGCTGAATCAGGGTCTCGTCTAAGTAGCTTTGAATGCGAGGGTGCCAGTTGGTCAATAATGTCGATTTTGTTCACTGGATTCGAGCCACTTCGAAAAAAAATTCCCTCCCCAGTGCGTGAAGTTCACCGTTACTGGGGGTGGTTCACTGCGGGGCTGCTACCCCTGTTGCGCGGGACCTCAATCTAATAGTGACAAGGCTGAGCACACCTCGGCACGCCATACGACAGCACATCACAACAGCACACGGGAGCATCACTGAAGCCGGGGTACACATCACTGAAGCAGGGGCACACATCACTGAAGCCGGGGCACACATCACTGAAGCCGGGTGAGACAGCACGCCGAGTGGCAGCAATCCAAAGCATGCTTTACACCATGCAGTGCATTGAAATCAGCTGGCCGCGGCCGACAGCCGCTGACCGGAGGCGGTCGGAGGCGGTCGGTGGCGCACGGACACACCAGACGCAACTCACCGCACCGTGCGACGCCGACGGCTGCCCCGGCTGCCAGGCGGTGAAGTTGAACGCCGACTCGTCCGACCACGAGAAGAACCGTTGCTCCACGTAGCGCAGACCCAGCCACAGACGATCGGGCGACGTCTGTGCAGCTAATGTGACGAATGCTGCAGGCACCAGTGTGCCGGCGGTGTGAGTGCTACACCAACGGTGACAATGTTGTACCAGCGGTGACGGTGTTGCACCAACGGTGACAGTGTTGTACATACCAGCGGTGACGGTGTTGCACCAACGGTGACAGTGTTGTACCAGCGGTGACGGTGTTGCACCAACGGTGACAATGTTGCGCCAGCGGTGACAGTGTTAAACCAGGCGGCAATACAAGGGCTTTCCGGTCCGGGGCGTCTCATTCATGAACAGCAGAAGGAAAGACAGACTCCGCACCTTCTTGTGCCGGCGAACTGTTTCGTTGCATTTTCGTAAACAAAGTAAACATGAAGAAAATGTGATGCAAAGTCTACATGCACATTTGTTATTTTGTTAAGGAAAATAGTATGTAGACACAGGAAACTGATATTTTCAGAACCGGTATGAAATTTCAATTTTGAATAATACCTCTGATACTTTTCAGACAATGGAAGGATCTAAATAAACAAGAGCTGCTCAAATTGCCTGAACATTCGCTAAATCATCACCAATGGGGCATTTGCCTGAACATTCGCCAAATCATCACCAATGGGGCATTTTGCCAGTCGCGACAGGCTGGTGCTTCAGAATTTAAATATTACGTTGTTTCATTAAACTATCAACGCTAGAAACTCCCAAGCATCCCTGATGGACAATGGCCACTACTGATCCTGGAATTTGTGGACCACCGTTGACCATCGTGGATCGCCACGGATACTGGCAAACTACCACTGGCCATGATGGACCGGCACTGGCCATGATGGACCGCCACTGACCCTGGTGGTCCGCCACTGACCCTGGTGGACTGCCGCTGACCCTGATAGACTGCTAATGACCCTGGTGGACCGCCACTGACCCTGGTGGACGGGGCTCGCCACGCTGACGAGGTCGACCTCGGTGCCCTGGTCGCGGCACACCCGGAGCGCGCCGTTCCAGTCGACCGTCTGCCGGAACACCCTGAGGCAGCGGTCGGCTCCGTACAGCGACCAGAGCGGCGGGCACGTGGAGCGCACCGGCGGCGGCTGGGTCTGCACCAGCGTCAGCGCCGGCACACCGCCAGACGCCGGCCGCTCGCACAAGTAGTGCAGCGGCGAGTTGCAATCGGCGGTCACCCAGATGCCGCGCCCGTTGACCAGAACGCAGCTGGGCGTGTCTGCCGCAAGAGAGGACGACGTCAGGGTGTGGTGGCCTGTATCACCTGCGGTGAGAGAGCACGACGTCAGGGTGTGGTGGCCTGTATCGCCTGCCGCGAGAGAGGACGACGTCAGGGTGTGGTGGCCTGTATCGTCTGCCGCGAGAGAGGACGACGTCAGGGTGTGGTGGCCTGTATCACCCGCGGTGAGAGAGGACGAAGTCAGGGTGTGGTGGCCTGCATCGCCTGCCGTGAGAGAGGACGATGTCAGGATGTGGTGACCTGTATCGCCTGCTGTGAGAGAGGACGACGTCAGGGCGGGGTGACCTGTATCGTCTGCGGTGAGAGAGGACGACGTCAGGGTGTGGTGGCCTGTATCGCCTGCGGTGAGAGAGGACGACGTCAAGGTGTGGTGACCTGTATCGCCTGCCGCAAGAGAGGACGACGTCAGGATGTGGTGACCTGTATCGTCTGCGGTGAGAGAGGACGACGTCAGGGTGTGGTGGCCTGTATCACCTGCGGTGAGAGAGGACGACGTCAGGGTGTGGTGACCTGTATCGCCTGCGGTGAGAGAGGACGACGTCAGGGTGTGGTGACCTGCATCGTCTGCGGCTCCAGCGTCTTCGTGAACAGCCGATGCGGTTCAACTGTTGGGCCACGTGGCGGAAGGGCAAGCTACACAGGACATAACAGGACATTGTGGCAAGCTACACAATAAGAGACATAACAAGGGTGTAGTGACCTGTATTGCCTGCCGTGAGAGAGGACGACGTCAGCATGTGGTGGCCTGTATCGCCTGCCGTGAGAGAGGACGTCATGGTGTGGTGACCTGTATCGCCTACCGTAAGAGAGAGGACGACGTCCGGGTGTAGTGACCTGTATCGCCTGCGGTGAGAAAGGACGACGTCAGGGTGTGGTGGTCTGTATCGTCTGCGGTGAGAGAGGACGACGTCAGGGTGTGGTGGCCTGTATCGCCTGTGGTGAGAGAAGACGACGTTAGGGTGTGGTGGTCTGTATCGCCTGCCGTGAGAGAGGACGTCAGGGTGTGGTGACCTGTATCGCCTGCCGTGAGAGAGGACGACGTCAGGGTGTGGTGACCTGTATCGCCTGCGGTGAGAGAGGACGATGTCAGGGTGTGGTAGCCTACAGTGAGAGAAGACGTCAGGATGTGGTGGCCTGTATCGCCTGCCGTGAGAGAGGACGACGTCAGGGTGTGGTGACCTGTATCGCCTGCGGTGAGAGAGGACGATGTCAGGGTGTGGTAGCCTGTATCGCCTGCAGTGAGAGAAGACGACGTCAGGGTGTGGTGACCTGTATCGTCTGCGGTGAGAGAGGACGACGTCAGAGTGTGGTGGCCTGTATCGCCTGCGGTGAGAAAGGACGATGTCAAGGTGTGGTGGCCTGTATCGCCTACCGTAAGAGAGAGGAAGATGTCGGGGTGTGGTGGTCTGTATCGCGTGCCGTGAGAGAAGACGACGTCAGGGTGTGGTGGTCTGTATCGCGTGCCGTGAGAGAGGACGATGTCAGGGTGTGGTAGCCTGTATGGTCTGCGGTGAGAGAGGACGACGTCAGGGTGTGGTGACCTGTATCGCCTGCCGTGAGAGAGGACGACGTCAGGGTGTGGTGACCTGTATCGCCTGTCGTGAGAGAGAGGACGACGTCAGGGTGTGGTGACCTGCATCGTATGCGGTGAGAGAAGACGACGTCAGGGTGTGGTGACCTGTATCGCCTACGGTGAGAAAGGACGACGTCAAGGTGTGGTGGCCTGTATCGCCTACCGTAAGAGAGAGGACGACGTCTGGGTGTGGTGGTCTGTATCGCGTGCCGTGAGAGAGGACGACGTCAGGGTGTGGTAGTCTGTATCGCCTGCCGTGAGAGAGGACGACGTCAGGGTGTGGTGGTCTGTATCGCGTGCCGTGAGAGAGGACGACGTCAGGGTGTGGTGGTCTATATCGCGTGCCGTGAGAGAGGACGACGTCAGGGTGTGGTGGTCTGTATCGCCTGCCGTGAGAGAGGACGACGTCAGGGTGTGGTGGTCTGTATCGCCTGCCGTGAGAGAGGACGACGTCAGGGTGTGGTGGTCTGTATCGCGTGCCGTGAGAGAGGACGACGTCAGGGTGTGGTGGCCTGTATCGTCTGCGGTGAGAGAGGACGATGTCAGGGTGTGGTAGCCTGTATCGTCTGCGGTGAGAGAGGACGACGTCAGGGTGTGGTGGCCTGTATCGCCTGCCGTGAGAGAAGACGATGTCGGGGTTCGGTGACCTGCATCGCCTGTCGTGAGAGAAGAGAACAGGGTGGTGTGCTGGTATGACTATAAGGGGGCTGATAAAAGAAGACGGGTGGGGTGGGGGTTGATATGAGCAGTGAGAGTGAGAGTGGGAGGGAGGGAGTGGATAAAAGGAAGACGTCAGGTGCAGTAATGAACGCAGCATCAATCAACAGCGCCAGGTGCACTGGCGATATATACTATATAAGGTCTACTATGGCTATTGGTGACTATATATATTATATAATTGCCAGTGGCCACACAAACATACAAAACTGCTCACGTTTGCTCTATTTTGGAAGTTTTGTAGGCCAGATCTTTTAAATAATTCACCGCCAATCATAGCTGGGCTCGCCATGAATGGTAGCGTTCCTAGTCTGTATAAAACATTAATGTTAAGATGGTGCTCATATCCTGGCTCAGACTTATATAAGTGTTCTGGTGTCTTTGCCCGCCCTACCTAACCTTATAGCAGTCGATGTTTCGTCGGGCCTTATTCGCTGACAACGTGCGACCAGCCCTACGGACCCAACGGGTGGACACGGGCCCATGCCACATTGGGTACGTCCCCTGATCGCGTGCATACCATAGCCGGCCCTACCCTTTCAGCCCGGGGCTTACGGCATGCCAAACCCGTTCTCGCACCCTCCGAAAGAACTGCACAACCCGTGCCACACGTGCAGAGAACCGAAGTGGACTAACTACCGGGCAGCGTTTTTCCTCTATCCTAATGTCCAGCGCCAAACTCGACGAAGCGCAATTGCCAGTTTCCGTAGCGGCCTCATTGCACACCGAGCTCGAAGCCCATCTGCGCCTCTGGAACAGAGAGGCCAGCGGGTCAATGCGGGCAAAGAGCCATTCAATTTTGAGCTGATTCCTCAGCAGTGTTCATTTCATCGTTCCCTCTCGCAGTTAAAAAAAGAACACAGGCTTATGTACCGCAATTCTAGACGACTTGGGCTCTTTTTAACTCTCACTGCCATTACTCGGGAACGTTTGGTCCATAGGAGGACGTTCCGCAGGTCGGTTTCCTCGCTTATCAATTCATTGTATATAGTATATAAATTACAGGCAAATATCCAACCATCAAGGGTTAATTATCATTTGTCATGTCGGGATTGAGTCGATTATATCTTCCGCACACGGTATTCTCCACGTCTTGCTGTCGGTTACTGGTGACACTGACCGAGCGAAAGGCGCGACGTCGGCGCGACGTTTTCCCCTCAGCCCCCGAGGCACGACCCGCCATTCAGTCGCGGACACGTACATACTCTCCCCTCACCACCTGGTCGCCGGAGGATGTACCATACTATCCTAATCAGTCTGGGAGGGTCGTATTTCTGAAGTCATCCTCAATTTACACTGATCTCCACGGAAAATTTGTAGGGTTAAATACAAGTTTCTTCTCGAATCCAGCGACATGTTACAGTATTCCATGGCTTAGACCTACTGCATGGGACGCAAAGGCATCTCCCCGCTCCACTATAGATGGCTTGTGCTGCATTTAATGATTATTATTACACCATTACATAACAACGAACTGCATCAAGTATGCTTCCCTACATTTTTGAACATGCTGACTAGTTTTGTATTTCCTCACTGGTCTGATGTTTCCATGCACCAGACATGATTGGTGTAATCATGATTTAGCAATGCCGTTGACCGTGTCGATTGTGGTACATTCTTGTACATGGCTTGCCATTGTGAAATGTAGTAATTTTGACAGCAAGCTGAGTTTGTCAGACTTTGATCATTTCCTTGCTAATCACAACCTGTGCTGGCTCCCATATCCATGACTGATCCTCAGTGCCGACCACCAAACCAGTGTTTTGTGCAGCCTGCATGGATGTTGTGAGCAAAGAGCCTGCTATTTTGGCCTGTAGTTAGACATACTGGTGAATGGTGAAACATAAATTACTCGACGCCAGGTTGACGATCATACATAGACTTAAAAAAAAAAAATATTTGGATCATCCTAGTATCTATCGAAGTGGTAATCCACACTAGCACATTGGTCTAAGGATTTTGTTGTTGGCCATCAATATGTGACGGCCTAATTGTGTCTGACAGTCTGTAGGTGACTGCCTCGACACCAATTTCACCTCTGTAGATGATCGCCGTAGACCTCAATAACAACAACAGCAGCATGATCATACATTCACATCACAGCACGACTGCTGACCTCTGCTGCTTGAGTGTATTACATTCCAGATGGTTGCGCGAACCGGGGAGCCATCCGTCCATCGAAAGTCGTGTGGAGGAGAGAGCTTGCTTAGTCCGATCCAGATGGGTTTAGTGGCGCCGGCACGAGACAGCTGTGGGATAGATATGGACACGGCCATCAACATAGTGGCGCCGCCATGGTTGATCGTTATTGGTGGTCTGTCGCACTTCACCCGACAACACCGGCAACCGACATCCGGATGCCGGCCGAGGCGTTTTCTGGTGGCGAGCCTCTGCATCCCCGTCTACATCTACTGGGGCCACGGAAGGAACAGAGGATCGATGAACGGCTGTTGCTATTGTAATGAAGTCAATTTCGGAGCCCTCTCTGGGAATGCGTTTGACGCCTGTGTGTTCGAACTTGTCGAGTCCTGGGACTCGACAAGTCCAACCATGAATGCCTCGAGCGGAAGCCGTCGCCAGTGTACCGGCGCTGACATCGGCATTTGACGCCTCGATTCTCGGCTATGGCCGGGGGTGTCATGCCAAGTCAGTGGCAGGGGAACCCGAAGAGGTCAGACGTGGCTAAGTAACAGAGGTGAGCGAACGCCCGGTTGGACGGTTGTCCGTCACTGGGGCCTGTGGAAGCTTGCAGGCATACTCTCGTTGGTGTTTGCTTTTGGTTGGATTGGAGGAACTGATGAAACCGATTGTTCAAGTTGTCGCCATTTGGTTATCTATCAGCCCGATCAATACAAAGGCAGTAACGGCTGGTGGCTTTGGAGAACCGATTGGATTTTCGAACCAGTTGTCGCGGAGCGAGGCAAATCCAGACTATCACAACCACGCTCTGCTACCTTGCCTACAACTGGTGGCAGTGCTTCGTATCTGATAAAAGTTGGCTACAACTGGTTGCCGGGGGCTCGTATCAGATCTAACTGTGGTACCGGAGGTTCAGCGAAAGAGAGCGAGAGCGAGAGCGAGAGCGATAGAGATAGAGATAGAGATAGAGATAGAGATAGAGATAGAGATAGAGATAGAGATAGAGATAGAGATAGAGATAGAGATAGAGATAGAGATAGAGATAGAGATAGAGATAGAGATAGAGATAGAGATAGAGATAGAGATAGAGATAGAGATAGAGATAGAGATAGAGATAGAGATAGAGATAGAGATAGAGATAGAGATAGAGATAGAGATAGAGATAGAGAGAGAGAGAGAGAGATAGAGAGATAGAGATAGAGATAGAGATAGAGATAGAGATAGAGAGAGAGAGAGAGAGAGAGAGAGAGAGAGAGAGAGAGAGAGAGAGAGAGAGAGAGAGAGAGAGAGAGAGAGAGAGAGAGAGAGAGAGAGAGAGAGAGAGAGAGAGAGAGAGAGAGAGAGAGAGAGAGAGAGAGAGAGAGAGAGAGAGAGAGAGAGAGAGACGACTGCCATATCTGCCGCCTGCCGCAAAAAAGACCGAGCAAGTCCGACGACCAGCTGTCAGCATCTGGCGACCCACAGCTGTTGTTGAGCAAGAATCGCCGAACGATTACCACGTCCGGTGAACTAACCAAAGATCACAGCAGCTGTCAACGCGACGCGGGACAGCCGATTTCCGAACCAGTTGTCACGGAGCGAGACAAACATTAGACTATCACTGCCGGACAAACCAAACTTGCCTACACTATTTATTGATGGTGAAATAGTGAAGCATGTGCGCGTAGTGGAGCATTTCTGACTGTTCCATTCTCATCCTTCATGTGGACATGAACAGAAGTGAATAGCAGTGGAATAACAAGAGGGTATGAGGACATGCTTGCCATCCGCAATTTGCTCTTTTCTGGTTTCCGATTATCATGACTGCAAATGCAGAATCTGGCATAGTACTTTTATCTGATCCAGAACAGTGAACTCTATTGAATTCTGCACAATTATAGAAGTTTGTCAAAATAAAAACTCGATTATTTACTGCTCATCCGCTTACCGCTTGGGCAACAACGGTTCCCTTGTGGGGGTTGTCGATCTTCCCCAGGTAGGATGAGCGACTCCGACATCTGAGTCGGGCCTCGTGCCAGCTGACGGGAGACTCTGACGTCACCAGCAGCAGACAGGAGTCTTGACTCTCTATCCAGCCATCGGCGCCACACGGCGAGGCTGGTACTGTGCTGGTAGCTGCGGCAGAGACACATGCGTAGTTGACACACTGCTTGAATTCGCATCAAAACTGCTTGTTTATCACCTCAAAACAGGACCATAATACATTGTGACGCTTACCATCTTCTGCACTATTGGTGCAGGTAAATGCAGTGGATGAGGTTATTATATATTTCTGTATGATATTTCTTCCTTCAGTGAAAGCGAAATGTTCATGGCGTGGTGTAGAGGGAAATGACCTGGAAGGGCTGAGCAAAAAATAACGAATGAGTGTTCTCTAATGTTCATTGACGCACATTTACTGACAACATATCTAATTATCCCTTGGAAAATGTAACGTAGTGATTGTTCAAATACAAGTATCGAATGTAGTACTTCGTAATTACCAATTCAGGTAATTCCGTTATATCCAGATTTGTGTATTAAGAAGTACAATGACGCCAATAGATGGTGAACAAGAAAGTTTAGGAAACAAATCGACCTCAATTGCAGATACACTTGCATGCATGTAGCGCATAGATCAGTAAATGGGTAAAAGGGTAAAAGTTTACCTGTAGTAGCCGACGTGGGTGTAGTGGGCAGTGGAGTCGCACCTGCTTCTCGAACGCATACGAAAGGCTTGGCCGACGAACACCCTTCGGTCACCCATCCTCCCTACAAATAAGGAACGGTGACAAAACGAACGGCTTGCTCACGGTTACGCTTAGGGTCGCCGCTGTGTTCGGGAAGCAGTATCTGTATATCACGTTGCGAAAATGCAATTGGGGACGTGCGAGTACACCTAGGCAAGGTGGCGAGGCCGTTTTTTTTTTTATAGTTTGAAACTGAAAAGTTATCTGAAGAAGAAAAATGATATTCAAGGAGGATCGTCCTGTGACTAGCTTTTCCTAGTAAACTAAACTCTACGTTGGTGTTTAGAAAGGGATCTGGATGCCGGAAATTCAAGCAGCAGCCCATTCTAAGAAGACTGATGGCCGAACGATGATTTTCTTCCATGTGAGCCGCGTTGGAGTTTTAGCCGCAAAGTAAGCCATGCAATGGCGCACAATTGCTGTGATATAATTTTGGAAGTGGAGGACAGGCCACGGGCATGGACAGGTTCCAGACTTGCGAAGGGCATTCAACAGGTCCCATTAATAGTCGCAAGACACCGAATTAAAAGGCGACTTAAAACAGGTAGTCTCTGGACATGCCAACACATACCACAAAACAGGCACGATTATGCGATATCCTAGAGAGTAAGAGGGACACTGAATGGGTGCTGTTGATAGCTAGGCTGTGTCATGATGCGATGGCAGAAAATCGCCTGCATTCATGGACAAGATGGCTCGAAAGGACAAATATGGAAACTGCACCTTCGAGACTTCCAGGAGGCGAGATTCCTCCAGTACCGCCACCGATCATCGAACGGGGATGAACAAAACGGTTTTGAGGTGCATTCTTTCCCTCCTTCATTCTTTCCTTGTCCTTCCTGGTGCGTGATGGCCGCAATGCCAAATTGAGCACAATTTGGAGGGTGTCCCATCTACTCTCAGCGGAGCGCCCACGCAATTGCCGCTCACGGGCTGGTCGCAGCGCACCGCGCCGTGAGCAGTGGAGTTCCGGTGTCACGGTCGTGAGCAGTGGGGTTATGGTGTCGAGGTGTCACGGTGTCACGGTCGTGAGCAGTGGGGTTCTGGTGTCGCGGTGTCACTGTGTCACGGTCGTGAGCAGTGGGGTTCTGGCGTCGCGGTGTCACGGTGTCACGGTCGTGAGCAGTGGGGTTCTGGCGTCGCGGTGTCACGGCCGTGAGCAGTGGGGTTCTGGTGTCGCGGTGTCACGGTGTCACGGTCGTGAGCAGTGGTGTTCTGGCGTCGCGGTGTCACGGTGTCACGGCCGTGAGCAGTGGGGTTCTGGTGTCGCGGTGTCACGGTGTCACGGTCGTGAGCAGTGGGGTTCTGGCGTCGCGGTGTCACGGTGTCACGACCGTGAGCAGTGGGGTTCTGGTGTCGCGTTGTCACGGTGTCACGGTCGTGAGCAGTGGGATTCTAGTGTCACGGTGTCACGGTCGTGAGCAGTGGGGTTCTGGCGTCGCGGTGTCACGGTGTCACGGCCGTGAGCAGTGGGGTTCTGGTGTCGCGGTGTCACGGTGTCACGGTCGTGAGCAGTGGTGTTCTGGCGTCGCGGTGTCACGGTGTCACGGCCGTGAGCAGTGGGGTTCTGGTGTCGCGGTGTCACGGTGTCACGGTCGTGAGCAGTGGGGTTCTGGCGTCGCGGTGTCACGGTGTCACGACCGTGAGCAGTGGGGTTCTGGTGTCGCGTTGTCACGGTGTCACGGTCGTGAGCAGTGGGATTCTAGTGTCACGGTATCACGGTCGTGAGCAGTGGGGTTCTGGCGTCGCGGTGTCACGGTGTCACGGCCGTGAACAGTGGGGTTCTGGCGTCGCGGTGTCACGGTGTCACGGTCGTGAGCAGTGGGGTTCTGGCGTCGCGGTGTCACGGTGTCACGGCCGTGAGCAGTGGGGTTCTGGTGTCGCGGTGTCACGGTGTCACGGTCGTGAGCAGTGGGATTCTAGTGTCACGGTATCACGGTCGTGAGCAGTGGGGTTCTGGTGTCGCGGTGTCACGGTGTCACGGTCGTGAGCAGTGGGGTTCTGGTGTCGCGGTGTCGCTGTGTCACGGTCGTGAGCAGTGGGGTTATGGTGTCGCGGTGTCACGGTGTCACGGTCGTGAGCAGTGGGGTTCTGGCGTCGCCGTGTCACGGTGTCACGGCCGTGAGCAGTGGGGTTCTGGTGTCGCGGTGTCACGGTGTCACGGTCGTGAGCAGTGGGGTTCTGGTGTCGCGGTGTCGCTGTGTCACGGTCGTGAGCAGTGGGGTTATGGTGTCGCGGTGTCACGGTGTCACGGTCGTGAGCAGTGGGGTTCTGGTGTCACGGTGTCACGGTCGTGAGCAGTGGGATTCTAGTGTCACGGTATCACGGTCGTGAACAGTGGGGTTCTAGTGTCGCGGTGTCACGGTCGTGAGCATTGGGTTTCCGGTGTCGCGGTGTCACGGTCGTGAGCAGTGGGTTTCTGGTGTCACGGTGTCACGGTCGTGAACAGTGGGGTTCTAGTGGCACGGTGTCACGGTCGTGAGCGGTGGGGTTCCGGTGTCGCGGTGTAGCGGTCGTAAGCAGTGGGGTTCCGGTGTCGCGGTGTCACGGTGTCACGGTCGGTGTCACGGTCGGTGTGTCACCTGGTCCAGGAGGAGAGCGACACAGTCACTCCCGTTGGCCGGCTGGCCGGGGCCCCAGTTGTGGTAGCGCGGCAGCAGCTGATCGTTCCGGTAGGAGACGAGACGCCTGAGGCCAACCGCCTGCATCTGCGCAGGCCGGAATACATTCGACGGCCGATCGCGCTTCACGCCGAGCCACACGACGCCCGAGTTGTAGGTGAAGTAGCTCCTGCCGGTGACGGCCGCCTGGTGTGACGTGGTGCTGGGTCCCGGCACACGGCCAGTGACGTGGTGCGGCGTACTCATTGGTTGGCTGGTTGTTTGGGCTCAGGGGCGCATCGACTGAGTTGGTCATATACACTATAAAAAAAAGATCAGCACCCCTTTGGTGCTATTTCAAATGTCAAATTCCAGCGCCACGGCGACTTGAATTAAGCACCCTTCTGGAGTTGGCATCGCATCGCAAAATTTCAAGTGCTAAATATAAGCATGGTGCTTATATCTTAGCTTATATAGCCCGGATGGCCAGGGACTTGATGCAGTTTACAATCATGGAGCATCCCGAGCATTTCACGTCGGAGCGAGAGTGGCGGTTCATGAGCTTCAGCCAGAAGGCTCACAGAAGGCGAAGTTCGAAAAGCGCCGGTCATAATGCGGAGCGCCGAGTGGAGTATCACATCCAGGAAGCGTTTGCTTGTTGCGCATGCCCTGTCATATATAAACATGCGTGGTCCATTATTCGACGGACATGGGAACGATGCAATAGCAGCATGCTTTTCCTGTCTCCTCCGTAAGGCGTGCGTGCAACTTTATCAAGTTTAGAGATGTAAACTACTTCTTCCAAAGTGTTTCAAGATGTTCCTTGTAACTAGTAGGTGTGTCAACAAATACTTTTTAAAAACCTAAAAACGCGCTTAGAGGAAATTGACTCCTTAAGAGCTGGAGAGCAGGATATGGGCAGTTCCGACGACAGCAAAAATGCACACCATCGCTTTTTGCGACCGAGAAACGAAACCTGTTCCCGGAGCTCCACCTTTCCGAGCAAGCTATTACTAACTGTAACTGACGTGCCATCGGCGGTGCACTGGATGTGAAGCACCAAATCGCAACGTCGTCCACGAAAAGTGCTCTGCCAACACTTCGCGGAAGAAACTCACATATATCGCTCGTCATGATGGTGAACAACGCTACGCTTAACACACTTCCCTGTGGCACCCCTTCCACCTGTGGTTATCTGTTTGACAGGTAGCATCCGGTGTGTATACGAAAAAGCGTCTCGACAAAAGTTATGGAGGAAGAGAGCGTGGAGCCGCGAATTTCATATCTGAAAACTTTCACAAGGATGCCGTGACGCCAAGTGGTGTCGTTCCCTTCATGGATATACAGAAAACACTACACCAATGTGACAATATTGATGAAAGACTGTTCGTGCCACGGCATCAAGAGTTAAAAGATGGTCGGCGGTGCTGCGGTTTTTCCCAATACAACACTGCGTGTTATTTAAAATAGCATATCGCTGCAGAAGCCGGGTGAGACGCACCTTCAATATTTTCCCTATCAGCTTGAAAAGTGATGTTAATATGAGTCCGTAATTCACCGGGTTTAGACCCGGCGAATTACGGACTCCTTGCCGTTCTTTAAAATTGGGATCATACTATCCTCACTGCAGGCAGATGGGAAATCCCCATTCACGCAGAGTCAGTTCAGCGGTGGCAGCATACCATCAAGTGCTCACGATGGGAGATGTTTGAGCATGTATGCATCCGATGGTGACCTGCAAACACGCTTCGAAGGGTCCGAATAGCAGAACTCGGCTCAGTCATGGTGAATGCATCGTAATAATTTAGACGCTCAGAGGTGGAAAAGTTCGATGGCCATCTCTCACAGTCGGCTTTGCCGCGTACGACCACGTCGTCACCACTGTTGCAACGACTCGGTTGGAAATTATACGAGCCACCGCACTGACCGCGTCCAACGGGTGGGCGACGTCTCGGCCTCCAGTCCGTAGTGTTGACAGAGGGGTGGAATGGAACTGACCGGCGATGCGCTTAAGTCTCGGTCAGGTCTGTGAGACGGGTGTGAAGCAATTCAGCTTGCTCACATAGTCCCTCGGCGAGGTACGGCTTGGCCTCCCGGATCCTGCGCCGTGCGATGGCGCAAGCTTGCCGAAAGGCGATGGAGTTGGCCGTGTTACTTCTTCGATCAAAGCCTCTGAAGGCCCGTCGTTTTTCCCGGATAGCCTGACGATACTCCTCTTTCCACCAGGGAACGGGTGCGCGACGAGGAGCGCCAGGGTGTGAGGGATGGACTGAGTGGTGGTCTGCACGAGCACGTTGAGGAGTGCCCCACCGACCGAGTTGTGACACCAGGACATACGGCAAAAACCTCTTCCAGTCGCGTCTCGCATGCTGATTCCGTCCGCCTTCTGGAAATTCCATCGACATGGGCGCGTCTGAAGTACTGTGCCATACTCACAATCCAATCACACCGGGAAGTGGTCACTGCCGGAGCGTTATCGGCCACAGGCCAGTCAAAAAGTTGTATGAGTTGTGGACTGCGCGGACTTAGGTCCAAAGTGACACAGTGACACAGTATGGGGTCCCGACACGCGGTCAATGACACAGTACGGGATCCCGACACACGGCCAGTGACACAGTGCTCGTGATTAGCATACACTCGGTGACAAAGTTTTCGGTTCTAATATGTAGTGGGTGACGTAGTGATGCGCTTAGGCACAGTGAAACTTGCGCACAAGCAGAGCCATTGATAAAGAGTTGGCTATAGACATGAGGCTAATAAAACAGTAAGGTTGTTTACCAACACTATTAGTGTGGAAATGCTAGGCCAATATGCACCATGCATAAGATATGTCAAGTCTGGATCGCGGAAACCCAGCCATTTAGGCTATTCATCTCATTCTGCGATCATAAACATCTTAACCGTTCCAATGTAACTCGAACGATAAATACACGGTGTTCCCAGGGGAGCATTACCAGTGACTTCGGTGTTAGAATTAGCATATAAAGTTCAGAGGTTGGATGACGGGAAGAAAATTCGGTGTAGCATCTTCAACACACACAATGCTGCATTCTTCACTCAGGCCGGTGTTGTCCATAGAGTGATCACAAATAGAGTGATGTCATCGATAGAGCATGGATGCATTTATTCCCAGTTCCGAGTCACTTCCTCAAGGCAGTAGGTTAGGGGGATTTTTGCATGTTATCCCATACCTAGTCACCCTCAAGCAAAAAAACACGTCCGCACTGACTCACCGAAAAGTATCCTGGTCATGTAAGCTACCGAACAGAGCGAGATATCCTCCCTGCTGTACGCAGAAGGCCTCTGCATTGGTCCAATTTTTCACATCCATGACCATCTGCAACACATCGAATGTTGTTGAAAGAGGAAAAAGTGCGTAGAAAACATAACTATATATATAAATTACGTGTAATGGTAGCATTTCTGGGGAGAGTGGCAAAATTCTTGAATAATGTTAGCTTCAAATGAAATAAAACCCATCGGTACGGCAGCACATCTATAATAAAGCAATAAGAATGTAGCATGTAAATTCACATTTGAATGCATCAGGGTTTCGGAAGTGTTTTAACAACTAAATTGCTATTCTCAGATTGAAAGGAATGAAGAAAATGTGACGTCCCGCCCAATTCAAATGCCCAGAAGGGAGTGGGGCCGAATGGCGCCCCTTCTGCCTCCGACTGGCACCCTGCACTCGCCGGTACAGCAGAGCTGGACCGCGGAGACGGTCGGCCGTCACTCACGTGGTAGCAATAGCCGGAGAGGGGCAGCCAGAGGTGGCCTTGGCAGAAGGCGGCCGCGATGGTGCTGGTGGCCGGCTGGCTGCCCGTGCCGCCCACGGTGGGCGGCGCCTCGGTGGCGACGGTCGGCGTCGGCGACGGCCGGGGCGTGGCGGTGGCGCGCGCCGCCGAGTAGGTGCCCTTTTCCTCCAGCTGCAGCGACTGTTGCATCTTCTGCAGCAGGCTGGCCTCCAGTCGGGCGCGGTGCTGCGCCAGCCAGGCCGGGTCCGGTCGACGCTGGTCCGGCGTCACCTGACCGGGCACGGGTCGGTTGTGTCG
Source organism: Ashinkailepas kermadecensis (assembly GCA_034440615.1). Classification (NCBI taxonomy): domain Eukaryota; kingdom Metazoa; phylum Arthropoda; class Thecostraca; family Neolepadidae; genus Ashinkailepas; species Ashinkailepas kermadecensis. The sequence goes on from JAOTOM010004487.1 coordinate 64,094, forward strand.
AACGCTGTTTTCACACACCACGAGCGCCGACTGTTCCCTACAAGATTCATCAATCAATCCTTGTATTGGTACCAAGAGACACTCAGTATCAAATGTCAAAAACGCTAAAAAAAAGAAAAAAAGGTGGGACAGGAGGCTACTAAAACATTAAAAACACATGCATACAATACTCAAACATTCCCACGTACAGCTCTTTTCAGCGCCTCCTTCAGCTTAAACTTAAAAGCCAGTCGCATATTATCGGCCCTAACTTCCTCGGGGAGACTGTTCCAAAGAACTGCAGCACGGTACATGAAAGAGCGTTGCGCAAAAGAAGTTTTCAGGCGTGGGCGCTCTACTGAAAACGGTGTTGATCGTGTAGATCGAGAGCTGACATCACTTCTCAATGTCACAAGATCACGCAGGGTTTCAGGTGCTCCCGAGGGATGCACTGCCAGATGAACCAGTGAGCAATCCCTAATGTCGACAAAGCGTTGTAAGCTAGGCCAGCCTAACCGCTCAATAACATGCGATATATGACCATAGCGAGAGGTCCTAGTTATGATCCTAGCCGCCCTCATTATGACTTTTTGGATTCGCACGCGCTCGGTGTCACATGCAGCAGACCAGATTGAGCAACAGTACATTACATGGGGGAAAACCAGTGCAAGCACTAACTTCGACAGCGTTTCTTCAGTAAGAGAACGTACATGCTTGGCTAGAGGAAAGATAATGCAGTTACATTTCTTAGCAATATCGCCAATTTGTTCACTCCATGTTAACGATTCGTCCATGGTCACACCCAGGTTTTTGATAGATGAGACACGTGAAATATCCGATCCAAGAACAGAGAGGCTGATGCTAGGCAGCCGCGCGATCATCTGGCGAGAACCAAAAATCACAAATTGCGTTTTAGATGGGTTGAGCTTGAGAAGATTTACACGGTACCACGAGCACATAGTTTCCAAGCACGATTCGAGACGGCGTTTGGCATACATTATGTCCTCCAATTTCGATGACAACATCGCCTGTGTGTCGTCAGCGTAAGCAACGACTTTAAAGCAGCTTGAACGAAGAAACGAGTGAAATGAAAGCAAACTTCCCCGGTAAATAAAGCCGCCGCTATCAGTGTAGTCGATGGAAAAATTGGCATACGCTTTGTTTCCAATTAGAGGGGCCGCTAACAGTGTGCATCCCCGGGTCGGCTACAAACGGACCACATCCTTGCACGATCCCATCTGAATGCACACGACCACGCCACAGCCGCCACCTGACGCCACGTTTACCCCGCCAGGGCCAGACACCACCTGACCACGCACGGACTCACGCAATACAGTGGGATGGGATAGTTGAAGGAAATGTCCGATCCATAGGTGACGACCACGGGTGGAGGCTGAATTTCCGGCTCGAAGCGAATTTGACGCATTGCGAATCCTGCTCAATGCAAATGTCGTGCACTATATATTTTGTGTCTAAAATGCATCGTTGAGGCATACCCAAGCCTGATAATACATCTCCACCAATGATTCACAATTTTACAACAATAACTTAGTGCCTGCAAACGATGCTAAAACACCGCGCCAACCTTCGCTTACAAAGCAGGGAGAACTATAAACAGCCTAGTAAGTAGTATGAACGCTGATGAGTTAGGTAGTCGTTTCTTGGTCCAGTCAAGAAAGAGTTAGTCTCTCACTGTCCTCTGTCTGGTGCTTTCGTTGGTACTCTATGGTGGACTTGTTAGAATGTTCACATTTCCACATGTGAGCCCCAGGTTGAATTTCCGACAAGCAAATTCGGTTTCGGTTCGGACGTTTTGGAAACGTAACTACTGCGTTCTTCATTTCAAAATTGCTGTGCTTTACTTTGTCCAGGGTACCACAGTGAACAACCTCAACAGTATTTTTGAATCACATGTTTGCCATGCACGCCATGACATTGATAAACCTTGCACGTTACAGGGGTCGAACATACTGTCCACCAAAATTGAAGCAAATACGCGTCATGTGAACGTCACACCCCATTTTGAATTCATGAGCATAATCATTACTAAGCCCTTCCAACAATTCCTTTGAAGGTATGCCACTGGTTCCAGGAGCGGTTGGCGGCTTTACATATGCCCAGTGGCGTGTTATGACTTCACACGGTCATAATCAGGTCATGGCGCACCTGGCAGCGGCAGCTTACGTTTCTTTAACCCCGCCCCATCTCCGCCCACAAAAGAAGACATTGCAGTGATGTCGCCAGATGTATGCCTATATCCCTTCCTGATTTATCCAACTTATGCCAATTCAATTCCATGATGTATCCCATTTATGCACATAGCCCTCCCTGATTTTGGTAATTCATACTCACACCCCTTCGCGGTGTGGCTCATTCATACCTACACCTATTCGTGATTTGGCCAATTTATAACTACACCTTTCTTTGGTTTGGCCAACTTATACCTACAGCCAGGGGCGTCGATTTGTATCCTTTTGTGGGGGCCATGGCCCCACGAATGTTGATCTTGGCCTCCTCAATGTTGATTTCCCCCCCCCCCCCCAATAACGCATGCTATTTGCATGCGGAGAAGAAAGTTAAAGGAAAAAAAATGAAAAACATCGTGCTACTTACAAAACTTAGTTGATGCCAACCAGCACATTTTGTACTGAAATGAAACAGATTTGGATTGGATAGTGGATTGACTCTCCACCGTTTGCTGCAAAATTGAAAATTTTCTGGAAAAAAAACAAAGGAGTTGGATTTCCTTCCACTTTGCAGGCACGACTTACATCATAAAATGTTGAGATTAGCTGATGTTGATGCATTTTAAACCAGATTGTTTGAAAAATCTGCAAACCCACTAGACAACAATTTCATTGTCATAATGATGCTTGCACACATGACCAATGGCAAAAGCACATGTATATGGAGCTTGAACTGGATTCATTCCACTCAATTTCCAGTCATTATCAAACTTGCAATGACTGGAACAACAATCAGTTTTCATTGAGATTGTGGATATACAAACTATATTTATATTCAGCAGTCAACCCATCGTACTACAAGCTTGATATTTACCTAGGTACACTCGCTTTCGGTGGGATGTTCGGGGGTACCCTTAGCATGGCTGGCTCACTAGGAACGTAGGCTGTGACGCTGCACACCAAAAATTACTGGTACGCTGCGCCGTTTCACAGTTATGAGTTGCGTGACAGCCTGCCAGCTTCGCCACCGGCCAGCGTCCGAGCCATAGGATTCGCGTGTCACGCGACCATTTGCCCTGCAGCCAATCAGTGGTAAACACGGGTCTTCCCTGTTCCCGCCTTGCATTCCTCTGTCGGCGAAACAACATTGGCAGTTAAACGAGCAGGTTACTGGACTTCTGTTGATAAGCAACAATTGATGGCTGCGGATTTTTTACTCCAGCAACACAGAATGAGCAGGAAAGGTTGGAAAAGGCTCAGTTGCTATATTGCTTCATATAAAGTAAAATCTTTGTATGGTAAAATAGTTGGATGGTATCAGCGTGAAAAATACTTTATCCCCACGGAATTCTGAATATGTCGCTTGCAGTACAGTGCACAACATATGCAATAAATAATATGATATCATGCAACACATTCCTTGCGCCCTAAAACATGTGATTCTCAATGAAGTAGATGCAATTTAATCAAGTAACTAATTGACTTGTCAATGAATCTGAATTAAGCAAGCAAGTGCCTCCTTGTGACTTGCCGCCTTGGTAGCTTAGTTAGCTAGAGCGCTGTCGTGCACCCGTCTCCGCTGTCCTGGCAATGCTGGGTTCGAGTCGCTTCGCGTGCTCGCTTTTAGTCCCCGACTGGGAGGGTTAGTTAGCAATTGGCACGATAAGGTCGAGAGCGAGCTGCCGGGGTCGCCGTGTCGGTGTATTGACGGCACGTGAAGCGCTCTGCCAAATTTTGACTGTAAAACTGTAATTCATGGAATCATGGCCAGGGTTCACGAAACCAGCTCTTCTTAGCAATTTGATCCTGGTTCATAAAGCCACTCCAGCAAGAGTTCGAACTACATTTCTAAAACGTATAAATGTTGGACATTCTATTATTATTTTGGGGCCAGAGAATACTTCATTGACATCATAAACCTCCCATCTCCTTTCGCTACATCTTTGCAACTGAGCTTTTTCCAACCTTTCCTGCTCATTCTGTGTTGCTGGAGTCAGAAATCCGCAGCTATCAATTGTTGCTTATCGACAGAAGTCCAGTAACCTGCTCGTTTAACTGCCAATGTTGTTTCGCCGACAGAGGAATGCAAGGCGGAAACAGGGAAGACCCGTGTTTACCACTGCATGGCTGCAGGGCAAATGGTCGCGTGACGACCACAAACGCGAATTCCTATGGCTCGGACGCTGGCCGGTGGCGAAGCTGGTAGGCTGTCACGCAACTCATAACTGTGAAACGGCGCAGCCTACCAGTAATTTTTGGTGTGCAGCGTCACAGCCTACGTTCCTAGTGAGCCAGCCATGCTAAGGGTACCCCGGAACATCCCACCGAAAGCGAGTGTACCCACCTATATCCCAATGCCAATGTGCATACATTCAATATTGATAGGCAGCACCCCAGTCTCGACCTGCACCAAGAGCCACATGTGAGCCAAATATCTGCCAGATTATGTTACCATGAAAGAAAAAAGTCAGCAAGAAGCTGCATGCACACTGTATTATAATTGCTATTCTTGAAGAAAGCGATAGGTAGGTACTTAGCCGTAGCTTACAAGACTATCTAAACGAACCTTGTAAGCAAGGTCATATAATCAGGTACGTCATGACGTCACCAGTTCGATGTAGCCCGATTCCTATGCTATACAGGGAGCTGCTGCGATTTCCGAAAAACCATATATCGGATTTTATTGCGCCGTTTCGCATGATTCTGGAACCGAAAGAGGGATCGCTTCACTTTCTTTCACCAATCTATCTACTACTTTTGCTCTAGCAATCGAAACTATCGCGGTATATAGCGTCAAAGTTTTCTTGCACACTGCCCAACCCGCATCCAAAACTTCGGGGGCAGTTACGCCCAGCCGTGTGGCGAAGAGGTATGAACTCAAACTCGAGATCCAGAGTTGGCGGATTCGAATCTCTCCAAGAACCTTGCTTTTTCAACCGCACTATTTTGCATTTTTAAATTAGGTAGGAACATTACTGCGTGCCATCGCACACATTGAACACGCTAACTGCAACCTTAATCCTTGGCAACGCGGTACATAGTTTATCGGCGCTTTACCGAGGCTTATTTACTGACGCACCCGAGCAGAAATCGAGCATATTCCAAATTCGGTGGAGAAATTCGGCGCAGCCTGGCAATCGCACCCGTGACGTCACAGCTCAGAAATATGGGCCTATGGCGGCTGCAGAAGTGACAACCACCTGCTTGTAAGTTATACAAGGTCAAAGCCCATCACCAAATGTGTCTGGGTAGACTTGATAGACACTAGCGCGCATGAAGCGCCACAAATCGTGACGGGCGTTCCTCAGAACATCCAAAATCGTAACATCCAAATAAAAAAATTCCAGTTACAGAAATCCCAGCGCCTGAAGTCTAAATTTGCTGTTGCGGTCGACAAATGTGACGGAGGTGAGACATTTGTGGTGCAATTGCGCGCAGTGTTTAATCCGGAGGCCAATCTCATGTGATGTCGTACTGATTCGTTTTTTTGTACTTCGCACCTTCTGATGTATCTGCAGATTGGTGTGATTTTAAATAGTGAATAAATAGCTTGCTGATATTTAATTCCCAAAGGAACAGTAGTTGAAGAAGTTGGCAGGTAAGCTTGAACAAGTCCAGTCCATGCCTTTGTCTGATTTGTGCTCAGGGTTTCTATGTTAATACCACATAACTACCATGTTTGTCTTCAAGAAGAGCTGTTTTTGGTTTAATTTTATTAATATTTTCATTCCACTGCTCTTAGTGCTTTTTCTGCCCAGGATTGGGGCACCTAGTGTTGCATTTCCGTCCAGGGGCAGACACAAGTTTTGGTAAATTTACAGCTTAAGGTAATTTTTGATTTCTTGATCTTTTTTATGCAATGTTTAGGAATGTGATGAACATGATGTGACCGCTCATTTTGGTAAATTTGTGTTTTAAGGTTGACTCAGATGATGGACCACTAATTTTCAATACAAATGCCTACATTTCAGGTTGTGAGCAAAATAACACCAAAAAAGGCTTTTAATTAGGTGACATAGGGTATCATATTTGTTTTCCCAAATAAAAAAGAAATGCAACATAACCTAACCTAACCTAGTCTAACCTCCCTTTGGAGAAAAACAAAACCAACATATCAAGTTTTAGAAATTTCAAGCAATATATTTTGTTTTTAAATAAAAAACGCCACCCAACCTAACCTAATCTAACATAAGCTGCTTTTGAAGGAAAGCGCTCCATTTCTTTTACATTTTGTAACAATGTTTGCATAAACTGTCCAACTTAAAACATCTAAACTAAACTAACATCACCAAACCTAGCCCATTTGTTTGCTTTCTGGAGGCAAATGTGTAAGAATTTGTCTTGTTACCACCTTAAAGCACAATAATTATGGTTAGGTTAGGTTGGGTTACGCTTTTTCATTTGTAAAATTTCAAGAACATAAATTGCTTGATATTTTTCCAATTTTGTGTTCATAATTGTTTTCTCCAAAGTCAGGTTAAGCTAGGTTAGGTAGGTTATGTTGCATTTTTAATGCATTTCTTTTAATTGTTATGTTACCTAACTCAAAGCCAGTTTTTAATGTCATTTTGCTCACAACCTGGAAAGTAAGCATTTGCACAGAAAATGAGTTGTGCCATCAGCTTAGTGACATTCATAAACATTGGATTGAAAGTTTAAATAAAAAAATATTAATAAAACACCTAAAAGCACAAATTTAGTGTCCTTTCCTCTGCAAATGCATGCTTTTCAATTGTGAGTAAAAATAACACCAAAAAAAGGATGTGGAGTTAGGAAATATAGCATAAAAATAATGTTCAAGTCCAACTTCCCATACCAGAAATTAATTGTTTTTAATTGAAATTTTCGAGGCATTTTTCTCAAATATTTTCAACTTAAAAAACCTAACCTAAGCTAGCCTGAACTGGTTTTTTGTTTGTGAAAATCACTAAAAAAAATTATTTCCAAACAAACGATTTTTTTTATAGCTTACAACAAAAGCCTAACCTAACCAGACAAACCTAACCCCAACAAACCTTATGCTTCATGGAGGTAAAATGTGTGTAAAACTTGTCTTGTGGTTACCTTAACACGCGCACTGGAGGGGGGGGGCGAAATCCGCCCACCCCTCCTGTTTTTCGCAAATAACTGCAGATTGTACCGGTCGATATACGTAATTTTCGGTGTACCTGCCTAGAAATGAACGGCACGTCGTTTAAAGGAAGAAAAATTGAAATCGGCCGAAAATGTTTCAAGTTAGGGGCCGCTAAAGTCAAAAATGTTTTAGCGCCAGACTACCAAAATCGGCGCTGATGCGCTTCCAGTATACTGACAAAAGGGAAGTGTTCTAGGCAACACTAGCGACTTGTTTGATGCATATTGATATGCTGTATAGCTTCAAGGTCATGTTAGGTCACCAAGGTGAAGTCAGGTCAAGTTCATGACAGGTTAATGGAACCAAACTTGATCAACTGGAATGTTGCCATAAATGCACTACTGGTTGTCATTTGTACTGTTTGTCATTGCGTTTCCATACTTTATTCATGTACTTCACCCCTTCTTCACGAAGCCGATTGTCCGAGCTGCCCGACGGAGCAGTCGGGCGGGCGGCCGGTTCCGGTAACTGGAACAGGTAACTGACCTGATAAAGTGGTGCTATATAGGTGACCTGATGTCAAATGTTGGGTCTAGCATCTGCATTGCATCATTAGTAATGTCCAAGACATCATTCATGCCCATTTTTGAGCATTTAAACACAATCACAGCGATCCATAACGATGACAAGCCAAGCCACGCAAAACCGGAAAATTTTGCCAATCTGACCTCATTTGACCTTGAAGATATTGACCTAAGGTCACGAAAATTGCACACAATAGAGTTCACTACCGTGCCAATCAACCCGGCGAATTTCGTTCCTCCAGCTTTACTAGGAGCCGAGATCTTAGGGGGCGGAATCCGCCCCCCTCCAGTGCGTAATTCTCAGAGGCCCTCCAGGGCGTGTTAAACTGCGATAATACCTGGCTTTTTGGGTATTTTTTTTCAGCTCATGGTACTCTCTGACTGAACTTTGAATTTCTTTTTTAATGCAGTGTTTATTAATGTGCTGAACATGATGTAACCGCTCATTTCCTCTGCAGATGCATACTTTTCAATTGTGAGGCAAAATAACACCAAAAAGGGGGCTTGGATTTGAGTAATATAAGATGAAAAATAACGTAACATAACCTAACCTAACCTAGCCTAGCCTTCCATGCAAGAAATGATTTTAAAAAACGCCCAATTTCCAAACATTTTTTTTTGTACTCAAACATTTTCAACTTAAAAAGTCTAACATAACCTAATCTAGCTAGCAATTGAACCGTTTTTGAATAATTTTTTTCGGGGAAAATTTACTAACTTACAACAAAAGCCTAGCCTAACGCAACTAGGCCAAACCGAGTGCCTTTGAATGATTCGTGGAGGTAAATTGGTGTAAAACCTGTTTTGTGGTTACCTTAGACTGCAATAATACCTCTTTTTGTGCTACCTGGTGCACGTGATGAACCTCCATCTGCATGCTGCATGAGAGCATTGCATTTATTGCTTCACAAAGAACAATAACATGTTGAAAGTACTATATTTTCAGGAATGGAATCCTGTGCTGATAAAATTTTCTGAATTATTAATTTGCAGATCAGATCGACATCATTTGTGTTAATAAATATGATACATTCATAGAAATGCATACACCGGTTTGTGGACAAGAAGTTATTCTGATGATTTCTGATGCATTGGAAAATGACAAATTTTCATGATAGAAGCAGGCAAAGTTAAAGTACTTATATCTCAATAAGTGGTCGGTTCACTAACAAGACAGCAAATTCACTTAAATAGCATTGAAAACACCAGGTGGCCCACTCTTTTTGCAAGTTTACAATCGATGACAGTGCTTTCTTGAATCATGTTTAAAGCGCATGAAGGAAATGTATTGCTGACACTTGTAAGGAACTGATGTGTGTAACGTTTAATTCATATTTATAATGTACTGATGTTTGTACACCAAATATAGCTCACTATTCTAAATAGCATGGGAAGTATGATGCCATATATCATGGCTAATGTATGGGCAAAATGTGATGCAGCAGATTCCCTGCATTGTTATTTAGTTATGTCGGCTTTAAGGCACATCGACCAAGTTGATCATATTGCTCCCTGCATTGTTGTTAACTGATATATCAGTATGTTTGCAAATTCACTTATGAGTGAATCCATACCATTCCCACTGGGGTATAAAAGCTACATCATAACATTGCTTCTACAATACATATAACAGAAACCCATCTCGATTGTCCTACTTATTCAGGACACCATAGAAGTCAATTAATGAAAATGTTACTTCATCCCCTGTATTGTTAATGTAAACAGAAGTCTCTTGAACCATATGTTATGTCCTTCACAGTGTTGCTCCATCCACCTTCAACTCCAGCCCTGACGAAACTTCAGGAGCGCATCCATCTCCAAAAGCAGTCTGTGGAAGAAGGTTGTATTGCAGCATAACTACTATGATCTGAATTCCATGGTATACCTGTTGCCTTATAATCCATCCTTGCTGATCCATGTAGCAGATCTTTGACTTTCCTCAAACTGTCTGGATAACTGGGGAGTTAAAATCACATGTGAGTGATGAAACAGATTAACTATTCCTGGATTATTATGTTGCATCATTGCATGGCACAGTGACATACCGAATGGGGGAGGGGGCATTGTGGGCAGTTGTCCCCCCCTCCCCTCCTGACAGGTTGTGGGGCCCCAAAAATCCGCCGAGCTCAGGAAAAAAATGCGCCATGCTCCCTAAAATCCCACTCGGTCCACAAAAAATCGTACCGGGGCTCAGAAAAATCACATTGGGGGCCCTCAAAAGTAGCGCAGGGGCCCCTGATAATGACGCTGGGGCCTCAAAAGTTTGCACCTGGGCCCCTGAAAGTCTCGCTGGGGCCGTAAAAAAGTCGTGCCGGGGTTCAAGAAAATCACGACGGGGGCCACAAACGGTCGGGCCGGGACCTCCTGAAAATCACGCTGAAACTTGGGGTACTAAGAATTCTCACCCGGGCCCCTGCAAATCACGCTAGAGGCATGACAGGTCCTATCGGGGTTCTAAAAGTCTCGTTGAGATCACCCAACAAATGAAGCCGGGGAAATGAAAAACAGTCCGGACACGGAAAATCAATCTAGGATCTCAACAATGGCTCCAAAAGCCCACAAAACTTGTTGGGCCCAAAAAACGTGTCGTAGCCACCGAAACTCGCGCAAGGGATCCCAACAAGTGACCACGGGGCCCCAAAAAGTCGCACTTGGACCAAAACAAAATTCACGCCGCTTCTCTTGAAAATCTAACTGGTGCCAAAATGTCGCGCCGGAGCCCTACAAGTTGCAGCTGGCTTCCCAAGAACAAATATATACCCGGAATGTCAACCTGCGGACGCAAAAATTGCGTCGAGGATCCACAAAATAAGAAGTCGTCGGACGCCGGAAAAGAGACCTGTTGGGGCACCGAAAAAAAACAACGCACCGAGAGCCAGAAGAATCGTACCGGGGTCCAAAAATAACCTGCAGGGGGCTTACAAAAATATACTTCACCATAAAAACCACAAAGAGACTCCATCGAATCGACCAGAGCACCGGAAAATTCAGAATGGGTCCCGAGATAAAATTATCCGAAGGGCCTTTCTAATCTCGATCGTGCAATCTGCGGAAAAAAACACGTTGAGCAGCCGCAGTGGCGTACTAAAGGGAAAATGCCCCCTCCCTATTGTTAGGCACCAAGGAAATACTTTCACCCATCGTCATCACAGTTCAGGTCTGCTGTGCTCTGATGCTCCATCAAGGCCGGTGTGTTTTAGCCTGCATCTGATCGCTGAAGTATTTATTTAAGCCGGTGTGTGTTTGCTGGTGTGTGGAGTGAGGAGGAGGGTAACGGTGACGATAGATCCGAACCCACTATGTGGCACTGCAGTCGCATGCTATTACTCAGAGTTGTTATGTTGACATGTACTGTGCACTGCTCTTTTAATTATGTGACTTCACCAGTTATTGGACGATTTTCCCCGTTGGTGAGGATGCTGAATAAACATAAACATGCACATCGTCGAATACAAAATTAGAATTTCTGAGATCTGAAAATATAGTGGGCGAGATCCGATGAGTTTTTGGTTGGGGGGGGGGGGGGGGGTCTAGTGCGTTGGCACTTCGGGCCCCCCTCCCCCACCCCAATGTTTTTAAAAAATCGACACCCCTGCCTACAGCTATCTCTGATTTGGTCAATATCTATGCCCATACCTGAATTTGCCAATTTATACGCACATTATTGAGTAGGCACGCCTTGCTCTGGTGTGCACATTACGCTCCTGGGTGTGCTTGTAGCTCCCAGTCGGCTATGGATGCCATACGAGGACCCAGGGCGTAGCAACTGCAGCAAAAGTGGTAGGGGCGATTTTCAGGGATGTCATTTCCCCATAGGGGTGCCTCTTGGGGCGCATTTTGTACTCAGAATTTTGTCCTCAGGGGGCGCACTTTGTACTGTAAGCCTTCGGCTGAAAAATTTCATGGGGATGTAGTATGTCCTCGATTGTCCTAGGGACGCCTTTTCCAATTCGAGAGACATCACTCTCCAGTCAGAGGGGCACCGCCGAAGAGTGTGGGGCGCCAGCTCCCTCGCAGACGCGCTCATGCGAGGAGCGCGTCTGCGACGCTCCGAGCGACCCTCGACTGACCGGGACCACGTCCACCCGCACGATGGCCTTCTGGCAGATGTAGTGCAGGGAGCGGTCGCACTCCATCCAGTACCAGAGTCCGTCGTCGGTGGCCAGGTACACACACATGTGGGACAACGAGGCGTCTGAAACACACACAGATCAGGTGGGGGGCGAGTCTGCTGCACATTTGTCGCGAAGTCGAAACTAGGCCGGCCGTTCACACGACTGCTTTGCTGTGTGATAGTCCGACTGACATGGGCGTCACGATGGGTTTGGGATCGGGTGGGGATGGGGGGATTGCTTAGGTAATTTTCCCCATGCAACACCATAGGCTTAATGCTCTCTGCGGGAGTATATCTTTCTCAAGTTAAATCACGCACAGCCAGTCCAAAGAGTGCCTGAGCTCGGCAACCATCCGCAGGACACTACACCATCCACCGGACAGTCATAGATGCACAGAGCTGCATCTGACTCAGCCCCAGATGACACGACGACACCAGTCGCAGGGTCTTGTGAATGAGATGACACGACAACACCAGTCGCAGGGTCCTGTGAATGAGATGACACGACAACACCAGTCGCAGGGTCTTGTGAATGACAAGTACCGTACGCTGCCAACCCTAGTAATCGGCTTGACGGGCAGGGATAGCGAAGGATTGGGGAAGGGAGAGGAGAGAAGAGGAATGGGGATGGGAAAGAGGGAGAGGAAGGAGAATGACAACGTCAAAAGATGGGTCTACCTCGTCCACACAACGTTTATACAACTTGGAGCATGCATCCATGACATCTGTGCTAAGTAACACAATAAGGATGACGTCACAATACACGTTTAGATGGAAGAGAGGATACCCAATAGGCCAACAAGGCGTATTTGACGTCAACCGCACTAAGCATCTGCTAAGAACCAAGAAGGTAAACAACAACACTGTGCTAGTGAACTGACATGTGCTTATCGCTGGCTCATGCTGCTGCGGCACATAATGATGTCGTGGGCAAAACTTGGGAAAACGTTGCAAGAAAAATTAGGGGTGGTAGAGAATAGTGGCAGACGCCGCTGTTAATTGACAAATGCCTAGAGTAAAGATGAAGTGAAAATTTGTGGAGGTAAAAAATTTACTTTCTGTTTTTATATCCCTCAACGAAGATATTCCGCTAAAGCACGTTCCATGATTGCACTAATTATACGCACATCGAATATGTGTACCTTTTGCGCTTTTCTCTTCTCCGTAATTGTCGAAGGTGTTGTTTCTGCCTGATAGGTCGGTTGACCCAGATGTTTTTCTAATATCCATCCACCAGCTAGTCACTGCGATACCTGGAACAGCCAGTCAGCAACATGTGAAAGGGGCATTAGTATGAAGAGCAGAAGTTTCACAACCTGCTGTGAAGGAATCATTTGTGACAGTAACTCTGCAACAGGTGTATATTTCCGTGACTTGGTGTGCTGCAGAACTACTGAGTGATAAAAAGGAGCACGAGATCAGCACGTGAGTCAAAACAGCTCACATTCGTATTCGGATTTTCGAGAGCGGACTATTACGACTTAGCTCGAAATGGTTTCAGTGGCACTTTTTCATACGCCGAACACAGCCATGCATTTTGCAGTCACATTCAAACATGTGACCTACAGGGATAGAGCCCCCAGCAACCAAAAATGCATTAGATGAAACAAGATTTTTTGATATTTTCACCACGCAAAACCAGAAATTTTCGATGCGCGAAGCGCGCCGAGAGCGTTCTCTTTTTAATATCCTGTTTTTTTTGGTCGATTCCCTTTAAGAAAATCCTGGACACGCTCCTGTGCAGGATCATCTAACGTCAAAATGACCGATTATAACGAGTTCCCTAACGGTGGCCAAGAAGTTACTTCTTAATGCCCTGAACACAGGCATACAGGTTATGCGGAGCCACATACAACCGGTGCCGTACAGGATTCGACAAGTAGAGGTCGATAGGTTGGACTGTCACGATATAACCATAAATAGTCTCAATGGAACTTCTTGATACCACGACCACAGTCATGCATGTTGCTTGGAGCCTCATATATGTGACCTACTATTTTGGTCCTCTGGTCATTTTTTATTGGGGGGGGAATCGTGGTGGTCCGTCCTACCGACCTCTACCTTGAATGACCCGTGCAAGTCACAGATTTGAATGCGGTTGCAAGGACCATGCATACCTGTGCTGGATGCTTCAAGGAACACAACCGAGACCATTTATAGCGAAATCGTCATCGCCGGGGCCCGTCCTATTGACAACCTGAATGACCCTGATATTTGAGGGCGGTCAAAAAGTACCACTGAGACAGTTTGTAGCGACATCGTGATAGTCCGCCCGATTGACCTCGAGTTTAGTTTGACTCCTGTAGGTCGCCGACTTGAGCATGACTCTGCGCAACATGCATATCTGTGTTAAGCGCATCAGACAGTTCCACTGGACCATTTGTGGCGAAGTCATGGTCTACCCTATTGACATCTAACTTGAATGATCAATGTATGTCATTGACCTGAATGTGGCTCCATTCATAGCTGTGTTCGGCGTGCCCAGAAGTACCACTGAGACCATTTTGAGCGAAATCGTGATAGTTCGCCCCGTTGGCCTTAGCTGGCCCCTGTACACCACATATTTGAATGCGGCTCTGTACAAGATGCATAGCTGTAATCGGCGTGAACGACATTGTGATGGTCGGCTCTCCAGTTCGAATTAAAATGAGCTGTTTGACGCACGTGATATTGGCACATTTTGTAATGGCTACCGAACGTAGACAAAAAGTCCATCCCAGTTCCCTGAAATGCTGAAATTTGAGTGGAGACACACACTTAATGACACTTCCGTTTGGCATCACAAAGAGACATTGCTGTTTTTCTTGCTACAGGCTATTGAGAATTTGCTATTTGGAATGTGGATGTTTTTTTCTCTCGAAGGTACGGCGATGATTGCATCTGCCCGTGCGCAGTATAATTGCACACCTGAATATATACAACTAAGCAGGCATGCAATTATATTGAACACACATGCCCAACATGCCTTCTGCGAGTTCAGCCCTGGAGCTGCCAAGACGAGTTGCATACAATCAAGGGCAAAAGTAGACACATGGGAAAATATGGATTGGGGAAGACTTTCCACTTTCCAAGAGCACAGATGTTGTTTTGTACAACTTTGGAGGGGCGAGCACACCCGAATGCTGACCCAACCGCGTGTTCGCCCTAAATTATGTGGCTCATCGCGGATGAGAAAGCGTTGGATCATTGCTTATTACATGATTACCGCGGCTGACGTGACCTTGAAGCCAAGCAACTCCGCGGTGATGGTGGTTCTGCACACTCATAGGGCGCAGCAAGCCGCTGAGTGAAAAGTCAAGCCAGAGTGACATGCCAAGTTTCGGCATCCGTATCATATGCGGCTGAAAACCTAGGCCATATATAATTGCTTATAGTCGTCCGCCAGACTGCATCCCGGAGAGACTTGTGGGAGAGCGCTGTCACTTGTTATTGTGGTTGACGCGTAACTTCGTCTGTTCTCAGAATATTGGTGCCTCGCTTGCATTAATACATACCCATCTGGCTGCTTCTCTCCTTATTTCATCCCATAGCCCTTGTCCTCAACGGCCCAGGGTACTCTCCGGCGGCTAGGGTCCCTCTGCGTCAGCTCAGAGGCCCACTCCGTAGACTCAGGAGCCCTCTCCGTCGGCTCAGGGACCCTCTTTACTCGCTGGAGCTCTCCGTCAGCATGGGGCCCTTCAAACGACCCGGGGTCCTCTCTGTCGGCCTAGAAGTTCTTCACATTAGTCCAGCCAGGGCCCTCAGCGTCTGCTCTGGGGCACTCTTCACCTACTCGAGGTCCGTCTTCATCGGCTCGGATCCCTCTCCATCTATTCGGGGCCCTTTCATCGATTCAGGAGCCCCTCACGTCGGCCCGGAGCCCTCATCGGTCGGCAGGAGGCCCTCACGTCGGCCCGGAGCGCTCATCGGTCGGCAGGAGCCCCTCACGTCGACCCGGAGCCCTCATCGATCGGCAGGAGCTCCTCACGTCGGCCCGGAACCCTCATCGGTCGGCAGGAGCCCTCACGTCGTCCCGGGACCCTCATCGGTCGGCAGAAGCCCCTCACGTCGCCCCAGGACCCTCATCGGTCGGAAGAAGCCCCTCACGTCGGTCCGGAGCCCTCATCGGTCGGCAGGAGGCCCTCACGTCGACCCGGAGCCCTCATCGGTCGGCAGGAGCCCCTCACGTCGGCCCGCGATCCTCATCGGTCGGAAGAAGCCCCTCACGTCGGCCCGGAGCCCTCATCGGTCGGCAGGAGGCCCTCACGTCGACCCGGAGCCCTCATCGATCGGCAGTAGCCCCTCACGTCGGCCCGGGACACTCATCGGTCGGCAGGAGCCCCTCACGTCGGCCCGGGACCCTCATCGGTCGGCAGGAGCCCCTCACGTCGGCCCGGGTCCTCGTCGGTCGGCTGTAGGCCCTCACGTCGGCCCGGAGCCCTCATCGGTCGGCAGGAGCCCCTCACGTCGGCCCGGGACCCTCATCGGTCGGCAGGAGCCCCTCACGTCGGCCCGGAGCCCTCATCGGTCGGAAGGAGCCCCTCACGTCGTCCCGGGACCCTCATCGATCGGCAGGAGCCCCTCACGTCGGCCTGGGACCCTTATCGGTCGGCAGGAGCCCCTCACGTCGGCCCGGAGCCCTCGTCGGTCGGCAGGAGTCACTCTGCAGCGCCCACTTGTATGCGTCGTCACGGCCAATGTTGGAACACGACGTGTAAAATGGCAAGCATGGCCCCTTCGAGGTCCAAGGAGGGGGGCATGAACCCATGGCCCCTCTGGATCCGCCATTGGGTGAGGGATCCGCAAGACTAATCAAATCATGCAGACGACGTGCATGTATCCACCGGGAGCAAAGACGACTGATTTTTGCTGTCTTCTAGTAGGATGATTTAAATTGTCCAGGTACTTGCATTCTCCTCCACAGTTTTCTCATAAAAACGGACTTTCGGATGCCTCGAAGCCCAAGCCTAGCAGACCAAGAGTAGGGGGGCGTCAATTTCTGAAAGTAAATTTGGCGGGGGCAATGCATGGAGCCAACGTGAGAGCTGACTTGTATTGGGGGAACACGCCCACAGGGGTCCAATGCTGAACATATAAATTAGTGGATGTCCGAGTCAACATTGGAGGAGGCCCATCAAAGCGCTACAAACCGGCACTAATGGCAAGGAGGAATGTCTTCAGAAGCGCAGCGCTGGTGCCGTCAGCTATGGACAAAATGCTCAACAGCGAGCAAAACAACCGCACTTTGTGAGGGTGGAGGTAAACCGCAGAGCCAAATAACTCTTGCACATCTGTGCATTAACATATTAACATAAATAGTAACATAAATAAATAAAATTAACACATATGGTTGACAAGAGTCAGCAACCAGACATCTGAACAGCCATACACAGAGAGCAGTATGTGTGAAACGTCGACCTGTAAAATAACTGGGGGTTGGAGCGTGGCATTAAAGTTGTCATTTTGAACAGAAAGTAGAATATCTACACCCGGTGCACATGCCCACCTTGAACCATGTCCGGAAATCGAAAATCCCAGGAAAAGAACTATAAAAGAGGCCATCATGTTGAACACTAGGACTGGCATCATCTAAAAATGCTACATCATTAAGAGCCAGTTTGCCACCAACCGTGATGGCACTTCAGCCCTACCATAAAACCGTGCGCTACCACAAAACACATGCTCACATACGCCCACGTCGAACTATGCCCAGAAATCGAAGATCCCGGAAAGAAATGCAGGGGTGAGCTGCCATGTTGAGCACTTGGATCGGCGTGGTCCAAATGAGGTATATCATTGAGAGCCAGTTTCCCGCTTAAGCACCACCAACCGTGCTGGTGCTTAAACCCAATCAATAAAACCATGCACAACGATAAAACGCAAGTTCTGAATACGTACCATTGGTCACACAAGCGGTGATCACCGTCATTCGTCATCACCACGAATATATATATACACCGCATCCACTCATTCTGCCCCATCCAAACTCTATCCTCATTATCTTTCTCTGTGCAACATTTTCACCATCTCATTCATCCCACAGTCTCGAAATGGCCAGGGTTGGCCGAAGATAATTTAATAAAATGAACAAAACGAGAACCGTCACAAACGTATCAGCTGGACGTTATCCGTCCCAAGCAGACGAACCCGAGCTGATAGCTCTTCCCCTTCTAATCATGCTTACCACCTCTGATTCTCTCGCTTCTCTGTGCAGACCAGACTCCAGGTCCAGAGTAGCTCAATCCGTCGAATAAATGGGTACCCACGACTTACCTCGGACTGGTCTCTGCAGCGTCGATGCACACCAACTTCACAAGACCGTGCTCACTCCGAGGAGTGCGGACTCGTGTCAGCGGGTACATGCCAGCGGGCGCACAGTCCGCCCGTCTGCCGGCAGAGCAGGCGCCACTCACCGGTGTGCTGCGCCGCCGACTGCGGGTCAGTGTCGGGCTCCGAGTCGGTCAGGCGCTCCGCCCGACTGGTGTTGTTGGCCGGCTGGAGCGGGTCGACCAGCAGGCGAAGGGGCGGCCGGCGCACGCGGCCCGACCGCCGGCCGGCCGCAGCCGGCGTCGGCGGCGACTCCCACTCACCTGCCCGGCGCACCACAGCACCACGTCAGTCGGCGAGTCACTCCCAGTATCGGCGGCGACTCCCACCCACCTGACCGGCGCACCACAGCACCACGTCAGTCGGCGAGTCACTCCCAGTGTCGGCGGCGACTCCCACCCACCTGACCGGCGCACCACAGCACCACGTCAGTCGGCGAGTCACTCCCAGTGTCGGCGGCGACTCCCACCCACCTGACCGGCGCACCACAGCACCACGTCAGTCGGCGAGTCACTCCCAGTGTCGGCGGTGACTCCCACCCACCTGACCGGCGCACCACAGCACCACGTCAGTCGGCGAGTCACTCCCAGTGTCGGCGGCGACTCCCACCCACCTGACCGGCGCACCACAGCACCACGTCAGTCGGCGAGTCACTCCCAGTGTCGGCGGTGACTCCCACCCACCTGACCGGCGCACCACAGCACCACGTCAGTCGGCGAGTCACTCCCAGTGTCGGCGGCGACTCCCACCCACCTGACCGGCGCACCACAGCACCACGTCAGTCGGCGAGTCACTCCCAGTGTCGGCGGCGACTCCCACCCACCTGACCGGCGCACCACAGCACCACGTCAGTCGGCGAGTCACTCCCAGTGTCGGCGGCGACTCCCACCCACCTGACCGGCGCACCACAGCACCACGTCAGTCGGCGAGTCACTCCCAGTGTCGGCGGTGACTCCCACCCACCTGACCGGCGCACCACAGCACCACGTCAATCGGCGAGTCACTCCCAGTGTCGGCGGCGACTCCCACCCACCTGACCGGCGCACCACAGCACCAAGTCAGTCGGCGAGTCACTCCCAGTGTCGGCGGTGACTCCCACCCACCTGACCGGCGCACCACAGCACCACGTCAGTCGGCGAGTCACCCCTCCCAGTGTCGGCGGTGACTCCCACCCACCTGACCGGCGCACCACAGCACCACGTCAGTCGGCGAGTCACTCCCAGTGTCGGCGGCGACTCCCACCCACCTGACCGGCGCACCACAGCACCACGTCAGTCGGCGAGTCACTCCCAGTGTCGGCGGTGACTCCCACCCACCTGACCGGCGCACCACAGCACCACGTCAGTCGGCGAGTCACCCCTCCCAGTGTCGGCGGTGACTCCCACCCACCTGACCGGCGCACCACAGCACCACGTCAGTCGGCGAGTCACTCCCAGTGTCGGCGGTGACTCCCACCCACCTGACCGGCGCACCACAGCACCACGTCAGTCGGCGAGTCACTCCCAGTGTCGGCGGTGACTCCCACCCACCTGACCGGCGCACCACAGCACCACGTCAGTCGGCGAGTCACTCCCAGTGTCGGCGGTGACTCCCACCCACCTGACCGGCGCACCACAGCACCACGTCAGTCGGCGAGTCACCCTCCCAGTGTCGGCGGTGACTCCCACCCACCTGACCGGCGCACCACAGCACCACGTCAGTCGGCGAGTCACTCCCAGTGTCGGCGGCGACTCCCACCCACCTGACCGGCGCACCACAGCACCACGTCAGTCGGCGAGTCACTCCCAGTGTCGGCGGTGACTCCCACCCACCTGACCGGCGCACCACAGCACCACGTCAGTCGGCGAGTCACCCCTCCCAGTGTCGGCGGTGACTCCCACCCACCTGACCGGCGCACCACAGCACCACGTCAGTCGGCGAGTCACTCCCAGTGTCGGCGGCGACTCCCACCCACCTGACCGGCGCACCACAGCACCACGTCAGTCGGCGAGTCACTCCCAGTGTCGGCGGTGACTCCCACCCACCTGACCGGCGCACCACAGCACCACGTCAGTCGGCGAGTCACCTCCCAGTGTCGGCGGTGACTCCCACCCACCTGACCGGCGCACCACAGCACCACGTCAGTCGGCGAGTCACTCCCAGTGTCGGCGGTGACTCCCACCCACCTGACCGGCGCACCACAGCACCACGTCAGTCGGCGAGTCACTCCCAGTGTCGGCGGCGACTCCCACCCACCTGACCGGCGCACCACAGCACCACGTCAGTCGGCGAGTCACTCCCAGTGTCGGCGGTGACTCCCACCCACCTGACCGGCGCACCACAGCACCACGTCAGTCGGCGAGTCACTCCCAGTGTCGGCGGTGACTCCCACCCACCTGACCGGCGCACCACAGCACCACGTCAGTCGGCGAGTCACTCCCAGTGTCGGCGGCGACTCCCACCCACCTGACCGGCGCACCACAGCACCACGTCAGTCGGCGAGTCACTCCCAGTGTCGGCGGTGACTCCCACCCACCTGACCGGCGCACCACAGCACCACGTCAGTCGGCGAGTCACTCCCAGTGTCGGCGGTGACTCCCACCCACCTGACCGGCGCACCACAGCACCACGTCAGTCGGCGAGTCACTCCCAGTGTCGGCGGTGACTCCCACCCACCTGACCGGCGCACCACAGCACCACGTCAGTCGGAGAGTCACTCCCAGTATCGGCGGCGACTCCCACCCACCTGACCGGCGCACCACAGCACCGAGTCAGTCGGCGAGTCACTCCCAGTATCGGCGGCGACTCCCACCCACCTCACCGGCGCACCACAGCACCACGTCAGTCGGCGAGTCACTCCCGATCGTGGATGGAGTTCCGGTGGAACAGCCGACATCACCACACGGTGGCAGGCTGGCCAAACTCACACACACACACACACGTTCCGGTGGCAGCAGGCGGTGCTTGAGCACCGCATGAATCGTGAATGCATTTCAACCTCAACTTTGGAAAATTGGCGCTAACCTTTTGGTACTGGCGGCGGAACCTTTGGGGTTCAGGGTCTCGGAGCCCTCGGAACCTTCCCCCTCCAAACGTATAAGCATAATGACATCAACATAAATAAGTAGATAAGCTTGGCAGATTTTGATAGGCCGCCACCCATTCTTGGGTGATATGTTATGGACGCTGCATGACCACTGCAGTCGATGCGCCCCGAAGACCTAAATAACTAACTAAATAGCCATTAGGTGATCAGGAGCTTCCTCGCCATTGACCCCGAACGACTCCCAGAACTCCTTCGTTGGCACAACATAAATGAATTAAAGTCACGGCACTTTCAGCTACGATAGGAAAGCAACGTAATGAAGCATATCAAGTTTCCAGGTTAGTTGCAGTATTTAGCACAATAGAAGACAAAAGTAGCCATACCCATTCCAGTATATGTCTCCCTCAAACCATGCTACAGCCAATATTAGCCATTTGTATATTGCTCTTCTCATTGCAGGTTAATATATAAGTCCCCCATCAATTGTTAACTCATAATGTTATGTGGTATTTCCCACTAGCAGCCAAGCTAATAACGCATGCCATACCACGTAGGTATATATTGGTGTCATTGCGGCTTAATGGCTATTTATAAATTAAATAACGAAAAATAGTGGTATCAAAGCAAAAACATGAGAGAAAACTGTTGTCCTTGAAGAGTACGAGTATACCAGTAATGAAACAGGAAATGTGAAAATCGTATTTGGTTTAGTTTTAATAGGCATTATGATATTTCGCAATGGTTGATAATGAAGTATTTTTAATGTGACTTTATTTTTGGACGCTTCAGATAGGCCAGGATGCGTGATAACTGTAGATTGATGCTTGTATTTCTTTGGAGCTATTTAGAACATAAAAAGCTTTGTAATCAGTTGCAGGGAAAGATTCTGCAAAATATATATTACTTCTGGTATCGACCGGTCCACCAGGACACAGTACAGTTGATACAGCAGGGGAAAAGTCATGATTGTGTTAAAGCAGAGGGCAGCACGAGAAGAGATTGTAGGATGAGAAGCTTGGAACATT
The DNA here is from genome assembly GCA_034440615.1 of Ashinkailepas kermadecensis. NCBI lineage: Eukaryota > Metazoa > Arthropoda > Thecostraca > Neolepadidae > Ashinkailepas > Ashinkailepas kermadecensis. The sequence goes on from JAOTOM010004487.1 coordinate 86,387, forward strand.
CCAACATATTGTGATTCATTCAGTACCTCCCCTGTCGTGCTGGAACCGCATGTAAGCCGGGAAGCAACAGCACCACCAACGGTGTCGCCGAGCCATGTCTCTATGAGCGCCATGATGCGTTGTCTAAGCTCTTGATGAAAATCTCAAATGTCTTGTTTGATCTTGTATATTTTTGGTTGTTAAGGGGAGGGGGCCGGCTCCCCCCTTGGCCGCGCCTCTCCTTCAGATCCACGGTGTCCAGCAGTTCAATGGCGAAACACCTCGCACCAGATGCATGTTCTCAGCAGTTCAGTGGCGACACCCACCTCGCACCAGATCCTCAATATCCAGCAGTTCAGTGGCGACACCCACCTCGCACCAGATCCTCAATATCCAGCAGTTCAGTGGCGACACCCACCTCGCACTAGATCCTCAATGTCCAGCAGTTCAGTGGCGACACCCACCTCGCACCAGATCCTCGATGTCCAGCAGTTCAGTGGCGATACTCACTTTGCACCAGATCCACGATATCCAGCAGCTTGGTCCGGTCATTCACTGAGAGCAGGTCGCCGTCATGTTCCTACAATAAGGACTTAGTTAATCTAGCGCACAGCGTGTTAATTTAGCACAGTGGACGAAAATGCTCCAATTTACAATGTACCGCGGAACTGCGAGGAACAGAAGACAGCTGTTTGCTCCTCTTCTCCCTGATAACATTCCTGCTTGCAGCTGACCTAGATCAAGTAGAATCGTGCAACAACCTAAATCACATCCGGTCACAACCATCTCGCCACATTGGGCTACGATCGCGAAGCTGCCTAACCAATATGTATTCCTCACCATTAGAAGCACAGCCAAGCTTAAGCAGCCAAAGTAACCAAAAATATACTAGATCAAACAATAAATTTTCACATTTTCAACACCTAGAACCCTAAGTTTTCGGCCGAAACCTGTCCCAGTTTCGTTACAAATTTTTGGGTCGGACCCACCCACCCCCCACCCTTAGGAAAATCCTGGCTGCGCCACTACTCATCACGATACTTGTCCGCTTCCCCTTGGCGACCTCGGTCATGCAAGTACCACGCGATCACCCGGTCTGCCACCATCCACCCTCATCTCCGTCCCGTGCACACCCGGCCGCCGGCGTTCCCACCCAACACAGGCGAGACACAGATCACGTGGCTCAACGGGTCGGGTCGGCCATTGCTCGCGTGAGGTCAGCGCATCGAGGTGCAACACACCTGACAGAAGGCGCTGGCGCCAGCCCAGCTCAGATGACTCGACGTGTTGGTGAGGTAGCACCAGCTGCCGCGTTGGCGCCAGTTCTGCGGACAGGGCGACCCTGCAACACCAGTCGGCGTCAATGCGATCGGGCCCGAACACACGAACCGCTGCGATTTTTATCTAAGACGACTCGTAATTTGAAAATACAGTCGTCCAAGATATCGTTGGTATCAAATGAGCCTCCCGGGAAAGATCGTACGCTTTTAAATGGTGAGAACAACTTCGGTAAATGCGTTGACAGTATTGCCCGGCGGCGGGCCTATCCCGTAAGACACGTCTTACATAAACTGATATAGCATAATGTATTTTATCCAGGTATCTAATTCATTGTTGTTGGGAAACAACCCCAAAAAGCCCGAGGTAGCACACGCATCAACACATCAACAGAGCTCGCATATCTTGTGTAGTGTTCTAGACAAACCGAGAAGGCTTAGATGGCCTGGTCTACCCGGACTTTTCCTACTTTGAACCGGTCATTACACAACCATTCTGAGTTACCTGAAGCACGATAGTGATAAACATGTCAACCATCTCCTGTCGTATAACTGACATGAACCCAGTTCTCACAACCCTTCCTCTAGTTTCCTCGTAACAAAGGTTTTGCGCATTCACGGTTCTCCTGTGTCTATTTGCGGTTACCTCTGGTGGACAGTTCTTAAAGTCATAAAAGTCATAAAGTATTAAGGCTTAATAAGAGCCACATGGGCCCATCTGGGTTAAGCCTACCTAGAAAAGGTACTAGGAATGTACATACTCCCACCCCAATCAATCCCTTATCCCAAGTTCCTAGGAAGCTATATATCCCAGCCTATCTAGCACCACTCACTTGCTACCGCATAACACCCTCAACAATCACAAGCTCCTCCCATCACACCCATCGTGCCACCATAGACAATCTCATCAGCATCACATCCCGAAGGAAGGTGCCGAATCCACTGCTAGGCACACCCCACACAAATTCATAAAGCGTTCAGACTTAATAAGAGACTCACTTGCTATTGCATAATACACTCAACAATTACAAACTCCTCCCATCATACCCATTGTGCTACCATAGACAATCTCATCAGTATCACATCCCGAAGGAAGGTGCTGAATCCACTGCTAGGTACACCCTATATAAAGTTATAAAGCGTTTAGACTTAATAAGAGACTCACTTGCTATTGCATAACACTCAGCAATTTCAAACTCCTCTCAACTCCTAACTCCTCCCTGTCGATCAACCCTCCCTGGAATACAGAAAAACAAGCCCCCTATTCTTATAATGATTGTCTATGCCGTTTTTAAAGATGTTCAGTGTGTTGCTACTGACAATGGTTCCTGGCAGCTGGTTCCAGTGTTCTACTACCCTGTTGGTGAAGAAAGACTGTCTTAACCTTGTCCTGCTGTGATTAACTTAAATTTTGAATTGATGACCTCTAATTGCATCATTTCTGTTAAATTCAAACATTTCCCTGAGATATCCCTGTTCCTGACCATGAACAAATTTAAAAACCTCGATGAGATCTCCTCTCAGCCTTCTATATCTAAGTGAAAATATATTCAATTTCTTCAATCTTTCCTCATATGCCAGGTTGCCTATACCGTTAACCATTTTTGTTGCCCTCTTTTGTACTCTCTCTAAAAGCCAACAATCTTTCTCATAACTAGGGGACCAAGCTTGGACACAGTATTCCAAATGTGGCCTGACATATGCACAGTAAAGCTTCCTGATGACCTCCTCACTTTTGTATGACACATTCCTCTGTATTGCCCCAAGCATTCTTAGTGCCTTCTTCCTGGCTTCTTTGGTCTGTTCTGATGCCCCCAATTTTGTGTTCAAAATAACACCTAAGTCCTTCTCCTGCTGAGTCACAGATAGTACTTGGCCACCCATCAAGTATGGAGCCTTCATAAGCTGCCTACCTACATGCATGACTTTGCACTTATCAAAATTAAACTTCGTTTGCCATTTTTCTGACCACTTCACTAGCTCGTCTAAGTCTTTCTGCAGCAAAACCTGCTCATTGTGCCCTGTTATTGCCCTAAAGATCTTCAAATCATCCGCAAATTTAAAAACCTTACTGCTTAGGCCACATTCAATGCTATTCACATATATAATGAACAATAGTGGCCCCAGTACCGACCCCTGGGGTACTCCACTAAGAAAATTTTGCCATGATGACTTTGTACCATTTAGCAACACTCTCTGCTGTCTATCTGAAAGCCACAACTCTATCCATTTCAGGATGCTACCTGCAATACCATGGACCTGAAGCTGCATCATTAACCGTCTATGGGGTACCTTGTCAAAGGCCTTACTAAAGTCAAGACATGCTACATCAACCTGATTCCCTGATCAAATTGTTATGTAGCAAAATTCAAAAAGTCCAAGAGATTTGTGAAACACGATCGCCCTTTTCTAAACCCATGTTGAGTATCTTGAATCAATCTGTTTCCTTCCAGAAAACTAACTATTCTATCCTTGATAATTGATTCGAGTACCTTGCAAACTAGGGATGTGAGGCTTACTGGCCTATGGTTTTCAACTTTCCCTCTTTCTCCTTCCTTGAAAATAGAAACTACATTTGCCAGTTTCCAATCTGTAGGAATTTAATTTTGTGAAACTGATCTACAAAATATTATACTAAGTGGAATTGCCACTTCCTTTTCAGCTTCCCGCAATACCCTAGCATAAATTCCATCAGGTCCTGCTGCCTTGTTTGGCTGTATTTTTCTGATATAATTGAAAACAATATCACTATCAATGAAATCAACATCGTGTATCTGATCACCTGTCATTGAACTGTGGTTCACGGTTGGCAGATTAGTCACATCCTCCACTGTAAACACTGATTTAAACTGCTTGCTCAGCTCCTCAACCATCTCACCATCCTCGCTCAATATAGTCCCATTTACTTCCAGTGGACCAATTGTGCTTGAAACTTTACTTAGCTTGTAGAAACTAAAGAACTTTTTACTGTCCCCATTACAGTTCCTAGCCAAATCCAATTATTTTGCTCTCTTTGCTGCTCTGATTTTCTGCTTCACAGCATCTCTCTATTTTTGATAAGACCTTAGATTTACGATATTTAAAGCTTCCTTAAATACTCTAAATGCATCTTTCTTAGCCTTAATTGCTTTCATCACATCTGGTGTAAGCCATGCTCGTATTCCCCACATAAGATACTGTGTGTCTGTCTGGGGAAGCTGCAGCAGAGCCCAGAAACGACGCATTCAAAAATGCATAAACTTTGGTGCAAGGATTGTCGCCGGTTTGCACTTCCGGGATCATGTGTCGCCCACGTTGAAAGAACTAGGATGGCTCAAATTCGAGGATTTCATATCCGAGGCAGATGCTCACTCAGTTTTCAAAATTATGAACGAGTTCACTGGCCCAGAACTCATTCGCGGTCAACTAAACTGTCGCTCAACTGTGTCGCAACGGAGCACCAGGGCCACGGCTAACGGTGAACTCCAGGTACCACGATGCCGCACAGAATTCGCGCGCCGCTCCTTCATACCGAGAGCTTGCCGGACGTGGAACAATCTGCCTCCAGATGTGAGGAACTCAGGTGGCTACAATGTTTTCAAACGGAGACTTTCGGCCATGCTGCGCATGTCTGGGCTCTAACCTCCGGCCTCCGGAACATCGCTTACATCAGCGCTGTGATGCCACTCGTTATTATCGTGTATGCTCGTGATGATGGTTTGTGCTGCACATTAGTGCGCTTCTGTGACGGAAACTGAAAAACCCTGCTCGGGAGGTTCCGAAATACATTACATTACATGCTGGCTTTCCTACCCTTCTTTTGCGCCTTTGCTTTTGGGGGACATGTCTAATCTGAATTTCCCTCAAGTAAGATTTGAACTTTTCCCACATTTCACAGGCATTTAAATCAAAGAATTCTTCTTCCCATTTTATGGCACTTAAAGCCTCTCTCATGCAGTCAAAGTCTGCCCTGTTAAAATTTGGAATCTTGCCAAATTATCCTTGATTGTCCCTGCTACCTGTGCCTTGAATCTTACTATGTTATGGTCACTTCTTCCCAGAGTTTCTCCGACAGTCAAGTCTTGAACTAAATCACTTAAATCTGAGAAGACAAGGTCCAAGAATGAGCCCTGCCTGGTTAGTTCCGTTACAAACTGGTGTAAGAACAAGTACTCTTCAAGGCATTTCCTAAACAGTTTACATGATGGGGAGCCAACACCAACATTTTCATATCCTTTTAGATTAAAGTCACCAAGAAGAAGGCATTTCCTCTGAAAGTTTCTACTGATTTCCTCACAAATCACTTTATCGAGCTCCAGTTGCTGAGAATGTGACAAGGTTCCTGATCGATACAAAGCTCCTATCCTCAGTTTATTGCTGTTGCCTTTTCCGACAGCAACATCAAGCCAAATGGACTCCACAGACACATTTTTTACCCCATGTGCTACTTTTTGAGAACTGTATACGCTATTCACATACAGCATTACACCACCCCCTTTCACTGCTGGACCCCTATTGCATGAAAACATATTGTATCCCTGCATCTCATAGTCCTGCAAGTTATCCCCAAAAATACCCCTCACTGACCCATGCCTCAGTAATGCAAACAAAATCTGGTTTCTCCTCAGCAACATAACACTTGAACTCATCAAATTTGGATCGAATGCTCTGAGCATTAAGCATCATACACTTAACAAAAGTTTCATGACCCTCTTTGGCTTTTTCATGTTGAGTAGCTCTATCATCTCTGGATGAGCTACCACTCTGCCCCCTTGATCTACTGCTACCCCTATTTGCTGACTGTGAGGTTCTATTGCCTATGCTGTCACTATTGGCATATCCCTGAGATGGCAATGCCAATTCTTCCCTCCCCACCCCATTATCTAGTTTCCCTGAAGGACATGTTCATATACTTTGCCTAACACTTGCACCCCCTTCTCGGAGAAGTGCAGGCCATCCCTCTGATAGAGGTCAGATGAGCCATAAAACCTGCACCACTTGTCAACAAAAGTCAAACCTAACTCATTGCAAAGCCTACCTACCCTGGCATTGGCTGCCAGTGCCCTAGAGCTCCACTCAGGGGAGACTCCAGCCCTAGGCAGAATAGCTGTAAAGTGTACGCACTTATGCACTCAACCGGTGATACGTTCAACCCCGGTCTCCCTTTGAGCCACTGTGGGTTGTCGCATTGCGTGCCGTTTGTGCGAGGGTGATGAAGATCTAGGTCAAACGCGGTGTCGCCTGAGACCCTGCTTGTGCAGGGCATAGACCATGTTGTGCAGGGCATACACCCTGTTTGTGAAGAGCAAACACTCTGTTTGTGCAGGGCATATACCCTGTTGTGCAGGGCATACACCCTGTTGAGCAGAGCATACACCCTGTTTGTGCAGAGCATACACCCTGTTTGTGCAGGACATATACCCTGCTTGTGCAGGGCACATACACCCTGCTTGTGCGAGGAATAGTCCGTTTGTGCAGGGTACAGACACAGTTTGTGCAGAGCACACTTCCCTGTTTGTGCAGGGCATATATCCTGTGTGTGCAGGGCATACACCCTGTTTGTGCAGGGCATATTAACCCTGTTTGTGTGGGGCATGGACCTTGTTTGTGCAGGGCACATAGACCTTGCTTGTGCGGTGAATATACCCTGTTTGTGCAGGATACAGACAATGTTTATGCAGATCATACACTTCTGTTTGTGCAGGGCATATACACTGTTTGTACAAAGCATGCACTCTGTTTGTGCAGGGCATAGACCCTGTTTGTGCAGGGCACATGAACGGGGGCTAGACACGGTTTGTGCAGGGTACAGCCACTGTGCAGAGCATGCACCCCTGTTTGTGCAGGACATAGACCCTGTTTGCGCAGGGTACAGACTATGCTGTGCAGGACACAGACCCTGTTTGTGCGGGACATAGACCCTGTTCATACAGGAAGCAAACCATGTTTGTGTAGGGCATGATAAACCCTGTTGGTATAGATAAACCCTGTTTGCAATACACTCTGTGCATGACATAGACCGTGTTTGCACAGGACGTAGACCCGGTTTGCACAGGGCATAGGCCCTGTTTGTACAGGACATATACCTGTTTGTGCAGGGCATGGACCGTGTTTGTGCAGGACATAGACCCTGTTTACACAGGACATAGACCCTCTTTGTGCAGGGCATAGACCGTGTTTATGCGGGACATAGACCCTACTTACACAGGACATAGACCCTACTTACACAGGACATAGACCCTACTTGCACAGGACATAGACCCTACTTGCACAGGACATATACCCTGTTTGTGGATCCTCGTCTGAACCGGGGGTACTTGATTCGAAAGAATTGCTGCTAACTGCTCCCCTCCCTACTACGCAGACGTACCTATAACTGCCGGAGTGAGCGTCTTCTCTGGGGTGTCCCTACGACTTCTGGAGTGTCCTCTACACGGGTCCACGTGCCCGTACAAATCCAGGATGCTCCTGCAAGTTACGGAGTGGACCTCTGCTACTGAGGTGCCCGGGCCCTTACACAACTGTTCGGAGGGGGACAGGGGGCCCGTTTGGTCCCATCCCATGGCTGCGCCCCTGGCGATTGGCCACTTGTGTTCCCTTCTTGCAGTATTGGTCTTGCCAACATTTCATACCAAAAAAGGTGACGGTTTATATATACTGTACACCTGATATTATCGGTGTGCAATCGCCTTCGATAATTGTTCCATCAATGGTTTCCATTTGCAATCAAGTCCTTTATTAAAGCCGCAGGTGACGACCAGAGGTCTAGAAACGTGGCTACTTAGGTAGGTATGGTAGGTAGCGCATCTGCTTATGACATTTTTGCAGATGTATCGAATTTAGAGAATGTGTTTTAATACTTCGTATACCTATGTGTCGGACGAGCGGCAGAAAATAAGAAAACTGAATACGTCGCATCAATTCCATCAGCATCAGACCGTGAACAACATCAATGCAACAGAGTATGGCATAAACAACACTAAATGATATTCATTAGTGGGATAATACACATTTGCGGGATAATAAACATGGGATAATAAACATCTATGGCATCTAAGCTGACGTATCTTGGAATTATTTGAAGCAGTCTTGAACCAGAAGCGCATGGGGGCCTGGGGGGGGAGGGGTCAGCGTCAGCTGGTGCAGCTGCTAAAACTGGCCTTAGACTCCTCCCGCACCCACCCACACTCCGTAGCTTTCCAGAGGTTCGGTCTTCAGCGATGCTTTGCACACATTAAGCATCGACTCCACAATCCACACTCCACATCCATATCATTGAATCTGAATGGCAATTATACCATGATCCAGATTCTACGGTGAATGTTGTATTCTGTATACTGGATTGCCAATGTAGCGCCATGTCGCGCGACGTATCACAAGCAAAACTCGCCAGTTTAAGGCAAAATTGATGAGCATTGCTGGGTACATAATCATGGATTTTTCATCTATTCATGTGCTATAACAAAGTATATATATATATATATATATATATATTGTAGTGTGATACGGAAACTTCAGGTGATTCTCTCCCTCCTTCGGGATGCGTAGCGCGGTGTATACACTTTTAGTGAAGTGTACACAATTCCTATTTGCGCATTATTTAATTATTTCATAATATTCCATGCTGTGTAAAACGCAGAAAATATTTCTTTATAATTAGAAAAGTAACAAACAGTTGTCTCATTTCAGTAATGTATGGAACAAGCATATATTCACAAGTCAATGGGCCTATTTATAAAAAAGCGTGATATTCGTTTAAAACTGGCAGCATTTGCATGCCAGACGCCACAAACGTCACATTTCTTGGGTCGCTCTATCAATTGAATTTATTGCGATCGTTGCCGCTAGGCACCGCTGGCAGCACGCCGTTCTGACGGCATGTATTATTTAAAGAAACGTTTTCCTATAAATACTGATATTGCACTAAGCAATATTGTATTTTGTGATATTTTTATTGGAGATTAACTACTGTAGGTAGATAATGTAGTCCATGCCAGAAAATGTTAATAGAATATTAAGCCATGACGTCAGAATGAAGTGACTCACGAGCGGTAGACAACTCCAATAAATGAAGTTCACAGAGCGACAGCTGAGTTTGCTTCCGTGCAGTTCCTTTCAAACGTGACCAGTTTTTACGCGGTTATTGCGCGTAGGCTCTTCCTTTTTGAGTGGTCCCGTGATTGCTTGCCACAATGCTCAAGGAGCGAAAGTTGAGCAAGATCAGAAGTCCCAAGAAGTCGGATGCCTGGGCAGCAAGGCAATTCGTGCGTACCAGGTTGTAGTTGGCATAGCTACGAGTATTCACTTAAACGTCACGTGGCAAGTAAGCACAAGGAATTGTCTGAGAAGGATATTCGGTTCAAAGGCACAGGATTTGCAACCGGGGAGAAGTTTGCGAGCTGGTGCCCGGTGTACATATGTGGTAAGTACCTACCTAGGTATGGGTAGGGGTGATGTCTCCGAACAGTTCTATGGGTCCTGAGCACTTGCCTTTGCTATGTAAAAGATACTTAACTTCATGATCATATCCCTCATCTTTAAGCGTGGCACACACCCTACGATGTGAGTGATTAATCATTTGCAGATGCAATCTTTCATGGAAAAGGCAATGCCTCTGAATTTGAGAACTGTTTGGCTGAAACTCTACTTAATTTTCCTGAAATGCCACCCCTCCAGCCCTCTTGCAATCCCCAATTTGTTGAAATGCTGCCCTTCCAGCCCATTTGCAGCCATCAGCTGCATGTCTGACCAACATTGAGCACACCTTGATGGCCATGACCAAGGCTTAAAAATTGGGTTGTTTTGCAACACAAGATGTTGGTAGGTAGGTATTTGCTTAGCAGCATGGCATCTTGGGTTAAGTATGATGCAATACATAACATTAACCAACCTAACAAAATTTGGCTAAATCTGAAGCCTAATTTTGCGTGCATGGGCTGCCAATGTTAGCAAGTGCTGTAATACAGCTGGTTTTGGACATGTTCTTTCAATACAGTTCTGGTTGGCTTTTGGCATCATCTTGCGCACCACAATTGTCACCCAGTTTGCCATGGTGTTGGTCCATGCAATTCATTATACCATTGTCCAAAAAATGCATGTCTACCTGTGCAGATGAAGAACATTGTTGCTTAGAAATTGTGGATGATTTGAGAGAAAAAAAAACAAGACATGCAATCAAGGATGGAAAGCCAGCATTTTACATAGTTGATCAGTTATGGTTATCATGTCTGTCTAAACAGTCTAAGCAGGGAAATGATGACAACTTCAGAAAGGATGAATGAATGCATGGCCATCAAATGTGATTTCTCGTCTTGATATGTGCTAGTATATTGAACGAATCACATATTCTCCGATTTGATATGAACCTTTAGCTGATTTAGTACGGTGCCTGTGGAGATCAGCTGTGTTGTAGAATATTCAAACTGTAGCGGCGACCACGCCCTAATCCCAAATATACCCTTGGCTGTAATCCATGCCATGGAGTTAACTGCAGGTTAAAAAAGCCCATAACCATGACATGGGATAACTGGAGCAAATGTGAATAAGTTATGAAGCGATAGTCCGACATTAAAGCGCTGGTTTGATCGTATTTACATCATTTCATTCCATGTATTTTATGTTTTGACAAGAAACAGAATGAATGACCTAAGGATAAGCCTAGAAGTACCTTAAATATTTGGTATACAGAGATGTTTTATAACACATAAAGCGACGACTTCGCACATGTTCTTCGATTACTCGTAGTGATTTAAGAAGTTTTTCGCTCTTCATGTAGCAATTACGTGTTTCCAAAAATTGGTGTGTAGCGGAACCGGCAATTTTTAGAGCTCTGGTGACGACACTAATGCAATGTATCCTCGTGAAGGGGGTCACTTTGCATACGCTGAAGTGGGGAGGGGACACTGGCTCCACGACATCTCTCCCCTCCCCACCCACCCATGGAAGGGTGGCGCCCATAGCGCCCCACAAGGAAGGCTCGAGTGCATCCCCATTGAATTTTTCAACTTAGCCAGAGGCGCCTCGCCAAGAGGAAAAGGCGCCACTTCGGGAAGGCTCGACTCCCTCCTCAATTTTTTTCTCAGCCATAGGCACCCCTCGGAAGGCAGAGTTGCACCCCTCCGGACATGTGCTCCCCATGACAATTCCTGGATCTGCCTCTGTCTCCATGTATCTGCCTCTGTCTCCATCTCCATGTATTCAGGGCGCTTCCAGGATTGCATGGAGCAAAGGATGAGATGGATGCCTGTGCAGTGCACAGGCATCACCAGAGGTTCACCAGGGGTTCTGTCGGGGGGGGGGAGGGATTAATGCAAGGTGGCACATGCCCGGCGGCGCCCTTGCAAAGACGGACAGCTTAAACTGAGATGTGGCTAGTTTACCAATTGGTACAAAGGTCAGCAAGTGTTTATGCTGCGCCATGCCTGAGCGATGATTATGAGAGGGAATGAGGATCGCCGCAGCCATCATTATCTCGTCAAAGTGAGGGTAGATATCCATTTCATCAGCACGTTCTCTGCCACCAGGAGAAACTGCAACGTCAGACTTGTCTCATCAGTGGTATAGCCACGATTTTCCTACGTGGTGGCCCGACCCCCAAAACAAATCTAACTGAACCGAAAACGTATTCGACGCAAGGCTGGCCAAAAATGTCCCGCTTGATGCGGCGCAACTCCTCAAATTTATGTTTAATATAATTGATTCTTGTGTTAAGGGACGCCACAACATTTTCTTACCTTGGCTAAGTCCCTGTGTCCCAGCTTATCATATGGGGCCTCCATGATTAGTCTTCCCACATACACGGGATTGAAACGGCGTCATCACAACTCTGCGCTCAAACTGGCGATCTGGTACAGACAGACTGAAGAAGGTTGATTTCTCAGATGTCAGGAAAAATGTTGTTATGATCTTGCCTCTTCTGGAAAGGGACATTTCACACCTGTTTCTTTGTTTCCGAATTTAGGCCATTTTGCCATTAGCAGGTCCTTTGGGCCCCAGGGGAGAGATTCCCACCTCTCTTGATTCCTTGCCGTGTCCCCGCAAGGAATGATTTCAAGTGTTCCTAGTGAACAGAAGATTTCTAGTTGTAGCTCACAGGAGGGGCAGTGGTTTAAAGTCAGGGGGTGGAGGATTTGGAGGCGCGAACCTAAGCAAGGGGTCAGTGAGTGGCAGGTGGCAGGTGGTAGGAGTGGGAGGCAACCTAATCGAGCAGCTCAGCCGGCAGACAAAGTAACATCAAATAGGTTCCAGGCATTGGAGGACTGTCCCCAGGATAGTAGCAAGGAGACAGTGCTGGTCGTAGACGACTCTCGTGTGCGGCATTTAGATAGGGTGCTCTGTAAATGTCGGAGAGGCAGGAGGTGCATCACCAGGCATGGTGCCAAGGTCAAGGACCTGGTGCCAGTGATGGCACAGGCCACCGGTGAGCACCAGTTTAGTGCAGTTGTAGTACAGGTAGGAGTGAATAACATAGGTCCTGCTAGGAGTGAGGAGCTGCTGCAGGACTACAGGGCCCTTCTGGCCACCCTGAAGCAAAGCAATAGTAGAGTAATTGCGACTGCTATTCTGCCTAGGGCTGGAGTCTCCCCTGAGTGTAGCTCTAGGGCACTGGCAGCCAATGCCAGGGTAGGTAGGCTCTGCAATGAGTTAGGTTTGACCTTTGTTGACAAGTGGTGCAGCTTTTATGGCTAATGGGACCTCTATCAGAGGGATGGCCTGCACTTCTCCGAGAAGGGGGTGCAAAGTATATGAGTATATCCTTCAGGGAAACTAGACAATGGGGTGGGGAGGGAAGAAGTGGCATTGCCATCTCAGGGATATGCCAATAGTGACAGCATAGGCAATATAACCTCACAGTCAGCAAATAGGGATAGCAGTAGTTCAAGGGGGCAGAGTGGTAGCTCATCCAGAGATGAAAGAGCCAAAGATGGTTATGGAACATTTGTGAAGTGTATGATGCTTAATGCTCGGAGTATTCGATCCAAATTTGATAAGTTCAAGTGTTATGTTGCTGAGGAGGAACCAGATTGTGTTTGCATTACTGAGGCATGGGTCAGTGAGGGGTATTTTGGGGATAACTTGCAGGACTATGAGATCCAGGGATACAATATGTTTTCATGCAATAGGGGCCCAGCAGTGGAGGGGATGGTGTAATGCTCTATGTGAATAGCGTATTCAGTTCTCAAAAAGTAGCAGATGGGGTCAAAAATGTGTCTGTGGAGTCCATTTGGCTTGATGTTGCTGTGGGAAAAGGCAACAGCAATAAACTGAGGATAGGAGCTTTGTACCGATCAGGAACCTTGCCACATTCTCAGCAACTGGAGCTCGATAAGGTGATTTGCGAGGAAATCAGTAGAAACTTTCGGAGGAAATGCCTTATTTTTGGTGACTTTAATCAGAAAGGATATGAAAATGTTGGCTCCCCATCATATAAACTGTTCAGGAAATGCCTTGAAGAGGACCTGTTGTTACACCAGTTTGTAACGGAACCAACTAGGCAGGGCTCATTCTTGGACCTTGTCTTCTCAGATTTAAGTGATTTAGTTCAAGACTTGACTGTAGGAGAAACTCTGGGAAGAAGTGACCATAACATGGTGAGATTCGAGGCACATCTAGAGAGCACAATGAAGGATAATTTGGCAAAGATTCCAAATTTTAACAGGGCAGACTTTGACTGCATGAGAGAGGCTTTAAGTGCCATAAAATGGGAAGAAGAATTCTTTGATTTAAATGCCTGTGAAATGTGGGAAAAGTTTAAATCTTACTTGAGGGAAATTCAGATTAGACATGTCCCCCAAAAGCAAAGACACAAAAGAAGGGTAGGAAAGCCAGCATGGCTTACACCAAATTTGATAAAAGCAATTAAGGCTAAGAAAGATGCATTTAGAGTATTTAAGGAAGCTTCAAATATCGTAAATATAAGGTCATATCAAAAAGCTAGAGACGCTGTGAAGCAAAAAACCAGAGCAGCAAAGCGAGCAAAATAATTGGATTTGGCTAGGAACTGTAACGGGGACAGTAAAAAGTTCTTTAGTTTCTACAAACTAAGTAAAGTTTCAAGCACAATTGGTCCACTGAAAGTAAATGGGACTATATTGAGTGAGGATGGTGAGATGGTTGAGGAGCTGAGCAAGCAGTTTAAATCAGTGTTTACATTGGAAGATGTGAATAATCTGCCAGCCGTGCACCACAGTTCAGTGACAGGTGATCAGATAAACGATGTTGATTTCATTGATAGTGATGTTGTTTTCAATTATATCAGGAAAATAAAACCAAACAAGGCAGCAGGACCTGATGGAATTTATGCTAGGATATTTCGAGAAGCTGAAAAGGAACTGGCAATTCCACTTAGTATAATATTTTGTAGATCAGTTTCACAACATGAAATTCCTACAGATTGGAAACGGGCAAATGTAGTTCCTATTTTCAAGAAAGGAGAAAGAGGGAAAGTTGAAAACTTTAGGCCAGTAAGCCTCACATCCCTAGTCTGCAAGGTACTCGAATCAATTATCAAGGATAGAATAGTTAGTTTTCTGGAAGGAAACAGATTGATTCAAGATACTCAACATGGGTTTAGAAAAGGGCGATTGTGTCTCACAAATCTCTTGGACTTTTAAAATTTGCTACGGAACAATTTGATCATGGAAATCAGGTTGATGTAGTATATCTTGACTTTAGTAAGGCCTTTGACAAGGTACCCCATAAACGGTTAATGGTGCAGCTTCAGGGCCATGGTATTGCAGGTAGCATCCTAAAATGGATAGAGTTGTGGCTTTCAGATAGACAGCAGAGAGTGATGCTAAATGGTACAAAGTCATCATGGCAAAATGTTCTAAGTGGAGTCCCCCAGGGGTCAGTACTGGGGCCACTATTGTTCATTATATTTTTTAATAACATTGAAAGTGGCCTAAGCAGTAAGGTTTTTAAATTTGCAGATGATTTGAAGGTCTTTAGGGCAATAGCAGGACACAATGAGCAGGTCTTGCTGCAGAAAGACTTAGAAAAGCTTGTGAAGTGGCCCGAAAAATTGCAAATGAAATTTAATTTTGATAAGTGCAAAATCATGCATGCAGGTAGGCAAGATATGAAGGGGCCATACTTGATGGGTGGGGCATCAGAACAGACCAAAGAAGCCAGGAAGAAGGCACTAAGAATGCTTGGGGAAATAAATAGGAATGTATCATACAAAAGTGAGGAAGTCATCAGGAAGCTTTACTGTGCATATGTCAGGCCACATTTGGAATACTGTGTCTAAGCTTGGTCCCCTAGTTATGAAAAAGATTGTTGGCTTTTAGAGACAGTACAAAAGAGGGCAACACGAATGGTTAATGGTATAAGCAACCTAGCATATGAGGAAAGATTGAAGAAATTGAACATGTTTTCACTTAGCTATAGAAGGCTGAGAGGAGATCTCATTGAGGTCTTTAAATTTGTTCATGATCAGGAAAAGGGATATCTCAGGGAAATGTTTGAATTTAACAGAAATGATGCAATTAGAGGTCATCAATTCAAAATTAAAGTTCATCGCAACAGAACAAGGTTAAGACAGTCTTTCTTCACCAACAGGGTAGTAGAACATTGGAATCAGCTGCCAGAAACCATTGTCAGTAGCGGCACACCGAACATCTTTAAAAACAGCATAGACACTTATTATAAGAAAAGAGGGCTTGCTTTTCGGTATTCCAGGGAGGGCTGATCGATGGATTTGGTGGGCAACTGGTTCAGTGTCCAGAGTGCAACCAAGAAGGGCCCCTGTGGCTAATAGTTGCACTGATCTTTTATGTCTTGTGGATTCGTCGCGGTGCGGTCCCCTCTTGAGGGGAAAGATTCCCATCCCTACAGGGGCCCCATTGGGCCTTCTGGAGGTGTGAGGAGCCCCTGGATGCCATTAGTGGGCCATCTGAACTCCCACATCTTTAGAGGAACTTGGCCATCCTCTCCGTTCCTCCTGGAGCCTCTTAAGGTCCCTTGTACATCATCATCGCCAGCAGACTGGTAGACGAGCGCAGAGAGCCGAGGAGTACTGACCTTTATCTCGCCCCTGTTCACCCTTGTCGGGACGGAACCCCTGTCCAGCAACAACCGGACGGCAAGGTCTACGCAAGGTACTTTCCACCACAATACAGCATAAATCCAGTGTCTGTTCCCCAGAGTCCTTCAGGCATTACTTCTATTGATAATAAGAAAATTGGCCCTTGCGCTCTTTTTCGACGGGCAGGTACGGGCACGTACGCCGTACAGCTTTCCCAACCTCGCACGCCGAGTGGTCCAGGGCAGCCGAAACCGAAGCAGATGTGAGCCCATGAGTCATGAAACGAGCGCGCTATCTGCCATAGGCCATCAGCGCTCTGGTTCTTGCTTCTCAACCAGGAACAGATTCAAGAGGCCGAAGGAGACGACAGTCCCATCCCCTTGTGACGCGAAAGGCGCGTGCATGGAGATGCGGCGCCCCTGTGACTGAAAAAGGCGCTTCTCCAAGATGATCGAGTGTACCGATTGGATTTTAAAGCTGACTGTACCCTTCTGAGTAGAAAGTGTGCACTCACCCTCTTGACATTTTCTTAATCAGTGGAGACCCTCCAGGAAAGTGACGATCCCATAAACTTACGCCCCCATCCCCCTGGCGAAATTATAGTTCCATCAGCAATCCCAGCACAGGAGTGGTGTTCACGTGGTCTCCCGTTGCGTTATGTCATGACAACAGCAGCTGGCTGGGAGGACCAGCGTGACTACAATCTGAGTTACTGACAAGGACAGCGCTCATCAGCATTAATTAAACGTTCCACGAGTCCGCTTGTTGCAGCTGAAGGGCAGGATGTCCTTCGTCAGCCCGGGTAGCAGGACAGCAGCGAGCGTTTGTTTGTACTTGGGGTTGTTGGGCACGTCAGTTGTTTCGGCTAGCAGCGGGAGTGTACCCACTCCACCCTAAATCAAAACGTTTCGGCGCGCGCAGCACACCGAAAGTGTTCTCTGTTCAATAACTTTTTTGGTCGGCCCCCTTAAGAAAACCCTGGCTGCGCCACCCCACCCTGGGAACAGATTCTCGAACTATGGTGTTATTTATATTATTACATCATGCACGATATAGGCAATTGCGCCTCGATTGGGACATTCTGCCGAAAATCATGAAATGATCAATTCGAAATGAATTAAGTTAAGAATTATTAGCCACTTCAGATCCAAATTTAAAGGTATCGTGCGCACTATCTTCGCGTCCGTTTCTTGTATTCCTTCTGCTGCTGCCTGCTGTTCCTTGCAGTTGCTTCGGCGGTAAAATACTTGTTCGATTTGAAGTAATACTTTTAAGTTCATTGATTGATAGTTTCGTATTGATCATTCCACTATTTTCACCACTCTGTCTCTTCGATATTCAAAATTTTGGGACGTGTGGAAACTGAGCGATACCGTTCAGTCGGAAAACTAGGCGTTGGATGTAATCACGGGCGTAGGAGTGTTCAAAAGTTGGGGATGGGGTGAAGGTCAATATCAGGTCATCACCCGATCCGTACATAAGAAAGCTGTTGGGCTTGCTAAAAACGCAACCATGAAGGTATTCAAATTGCAATATGTAGAACATGTCAGAGAATGAGAGAGTTCAAACGGAAACTCCAATAATTTAGCAATTTTTCCGGCATTTTCCATAGTCTCAAAGATTGATTGGAGGCGAATGACCATTGAATTTAATTCATTCAATACAGCCTTCGCAAAATGTGCATGGAGCTGAAAAAGCAGCACAGAGCAACATCGGGGGAACCGGGAGAAGTGGGGCGCGGGAGACAAGGGCGGCGTAATCCCGTTTCACCAGAGGGAAACTCACTTTAGACTGAGGACATCATGATATAGAAGAAACTCACGATTCTGTTGTTTGAAAATCTCAGCAATTATTCTCATCGGAGCGCCAAACAAGATATTGTGTTTCGCATACTTCTGTATGTCAAGGAAAAAGTTCAATGACGAGATTTAACCAATTTTGAGAACAATATGAATCTTCTTGTACTACTTTAGGGTAGAGTGGGGTAAGATTCCCAGTCGGGTAAGACGCCCTCCACCCTCTTACGGCCAAACTATGACACTATTTTTATTGCTATTATTCTTGTTAAGCAGAAGCCTTTTCGAAACAACAGTGCACAGAACCGAACATCTCAGGAAAGTCTCCCTAATTTATGATGAACTTAAGTTTGTTTTTCCCCTTATGTTAAAAAAATCAATGATTTTGAAAGCTCTGTTATTTGTAGTCAATGCGGTCTACATGCACTTTCTTTGTGGCTTGATTTCCGAGAGTATTCAGACGTTATGTGAGCTAGTGCGCTGCGCCATGATTGCCCAAATATTTTGATGATGTTTGATAAAAACGTTCCCTATGTCTAGGGGTAAGACACCCACCACAACGTTTTGGGGTAAAGCGCCCACTGGGCGTCTTACCCCGTGTCAGGTGGGCGTCTTACCCCTCGAGTAAGATAGGTAGGATTGGATAGGGAAAGAATGGGTTGCGATGAGGATTGGCGTTGGTGTTGCTGACAACGACCGTTGAGGATTCAAGATTGTTAACGGTGCATTGTTAATGGGACATTAGGAATCGTTAAGCAGTAATAAACATAATATTGTTGAAAAAGTGCATTTTATTGGTGGTCAGAAACAGCACAAGGGGCGAGATCATTTTCTTCATTTCTCGTGCATAAATTGTCCTAGCCGAATATGTAGCTATTGATGAGTGTAGGTTAAGATTATAATTTAATAACTGTGTGTGACTCTCGTTCATTTCCTACATTACAACCTCCGTCCGACATCTTTTCTTTCCATCTTCACTTGCGGATCCAGAAAGCTGCCCACGTGGTGCCTTAATAGCAGACGGGGACATACACTTGTTTCATTTCTCGTACATTTAACATCATCTCATTGGAGTGAATACTGTCGCAAGTGTTGGAGAGAAGGTTGCGCGACAACAATGCACATTCAAAATGTTATTTGCAAGAACTGCAGCATTTGATCATTTCATTAATAATTCATCTATTTTAGGATGTTGCGAAATGTCTCATTTTTCCTCCTGGATCCGCTAACGTCCAATTATGCTGTGAATTGCTCTCGACTCGCTACGTTAGAACCACCTAATCTAGACTCACTTTGTACATAATATGGGAAGAACTTATCAACGGAAGTCGGCACGTGCCAGCTACGGCGAAGAGGCACTCCAAAAAGCCCTCGCCGAGGTCGAAATGGGCAAACGGCTTGCGCCCATGGCGAGGAAGTACGGCGTGCCCAGAAGGACCCTCCGTCAGCACCGAGATGGTCGTGTGCGTTCGCCGGAGCAAGTGTCGCTGGGTCGCTTCAAGCCAGAGATCGAAAAATTGGAACAACGTCTGGTTTCGTACCTGAAGCCGATGGAGAAAACGTTCTTCGGCCTCTCTACCAAAGACGTTTGCCGACTGGCGTATGCACTGGCCAAGCGGGAGGACATTGCCCACAGGTTCAACTGTGAGAAACAAATGGCCGGATTTGATTGGCTGCAGGGCTATATGAAGCTGCATCCTGATATGTCGATCCGCAAACCTCAGCCCACCAGTATGAACCGCTGCATCGGGTTCAACAGGGAGGACGTCAACCGCTTCTTCGAAATATATAAGCAAGAGCTGCAGAAGTGTGGGGCGACGGCAAGCAGGATCTGGAATGCCGACGAAACGGGCATCACCACGGTCCACAGGCCACAGTCGGTGCTGGCCGAGAGTGCTGAGAGAGGCAGCAACGTCACCATCATGTGTGCCGTCAGCGCCAGCGGCCAGTACGCGCCACCAATGTTCATCTTTCCCAGAAAGCGGACGAACAATGCACCACCAGGGTCAGCGGGTGCCGCGACGCCTTCTGGGTGGATGGACGACGACGCCTTCATGGTGTGGCTTGAACATTTCACTCAAGTGGTGAAGCCCAGCCCAGAGGAAAAACATATCCTGATCCTGGATGGCCACAACAGCCACAAATCACTGGCTGCGATTGATTACGCCAGAGATCATGGCATTGTCATGATAACCCTGCCGCCCAACTACATCCACCGCCTCCAGCCGCTGGACGTCAGCGTCTTCAAGGCGCTGAAGTCAGCTTACAACGCCTCAGCAGACAGATGGATGTCGGAGCACCCAGGCAGCCGCATCACCCACTTTGAGGTGGCTGGTCTCTTCAGCCGGGCGTACAATAGGATCGCCAACATTGAAAAGCGACCAACGGCTTCAGGCACACCGGCTTGTGGCCGTACGACAGCCAAGTATTCTCCCACGAAGACTTCGCTGCTGCGGAGATCCTGACGGAGGAGCACGTACCCGAGAACGCTGACGCACCACCAGCCGCTGTCACACAAGAGGAGGACCAGCCGGATGCCGCTGACGTTACGAGTTGCGACGCTACCAGCAGCTCCGTGGTGAACGACGCGACTGCTCCGGCATCCGCTAGTGATACGCTAGGTAGGTACTTTTTGCCATATTATCGTTAAATTTAAGTGTACCTACATCGTCAACAAGACTGAATGGTGTTCCACTTTTTCAGATGTCGATAAGTTTTAACTTTGATATGAAAACCTTTTCAAATTGTTATCAGGCCATCGCTAAAACCTAATTAATTACGCCTTTATTCAGCTTCATTCATAAGTTTTTATCCCCTCATTTAAAAGTTTTCCGGCCACTATTTTTTTCCGGTCACTACTTTGTAATTCGGGTCACTACACATTCCAACTAAAAAATAATCCTAGCTTCCCAATGTCAGGTGGCACGTCGTCTGATGGATTAGCTGGACCACTGCCTGTGGCGGATCCCGGATCCAGTGCGGAGCTGCTGACGCCATTCAGGCCCGCTACAATCTGGAAGCGCACGCAGAGGGCAGAGCATGCCGAGGTGCTGACCTCCTCGCCCTACAAGAGGAAGCTGGAGGAAAGGCGTCTCTCGAAGAAGGTGGTGAGGACGCAGAAGCCTACCTCTAAGCCGAAGAGACAAGCAAGCGGAAAGCAAGCTGATGCACAGGCCAGCACCAGCCGAGATGAGACGACGTGTATCGTTTGTGGCATGTTGATTCGTCTGTCGTGCGAACAGTGGATACAATGCTCGGAATGCAGCCGTTGAGCCTGTGTCTCGTGCACTGACGCCGAGGACAAACAAATTACATATATCTGTGACTTCTGCAGGTCCGGAGGTAAAGACGTTGAGTTGATGTGTTCCGAAGTTTGTGAGTTTCGGTCTGGTTTTGTATTGGTTGTCTTTAGCTTGAAATAGATACAAAGTTGCTATGAATCTTTTCTGGTGTACATATGATACGCATGATATTTTATACAAGATTATATGGAATTCCAGGTCTAGAGAGGACACATAACATGACAAATACGTGAGTATTTCTACAAATGGTAAGTATCGAACGAACAGTGAAAGTTTTATGTCTGAAGATAAGCAGGGGCGTTTTACCCCATGCACATGGGTCTTTTACCCCGTGCCTGGGGTAAAACGCCCTTTTGCAGACCTTTGGGAAATCGAATAAAATATAACTAAACATGAAGCTGCGGTCTTGAGCCCTTCATGGTCGAAAGAAAACAAATCAATGTGTCCAATGATACCAAAGGTTAGTCGCCACGTTGAATACCGAGCGAGATATATCCATTCTCGCTTAGGGTATGCGTCTTACCCCACTCTACCCTATACATGATGTATTCGACAGGGCTATTATCATTCCCTCAAATTGTAGCATTCGCCAGATATGAGCGATCACAATTGCACTGAAATGGTCGCAAAAACCCTGGCCAAATTTGCTTTTTTGTTTTCCGTACTGTCCAAATCAAAGCCAGCAATGTTGTACACCTCAGAGCCAGAAGTGGTCAGCTGAAAAATTCAACGAATTGAATTCAAAGATTATTTTTATTCCTGCCACATTTCCTGATGGAAAATAAATCCGGGTAACTGTCTAAGCTTTAATTTATCTTTGTGTTTAAATATGCTTCCAGATTGGCTACCGAACGGAGGCGCTGACTGTGTGTTTTGTAGGTTCCGTTGCGTTTTATTCAGTCTACTAATGAGCTTTACGGCCTCAGCGCACTTTTCTGAGCCTGGACTAGTTTTTGGGAATACGACGCTATTTAGGGTTTGTCGCTTTTTGTGAAACCACGGTGTTTTTGAAGGTCCGATGCGTTTTCGAAGGCCCCGATGTGCACCTATTTAGTTCCTCGGCGTGATTTTTCTTAGGCCATGCCTCTTTTTCCTGACCAGGACCTATCTTTGTGGCCATCATGCCATCTGGGGTTCACGATCAACTCAACTCAACTCAAGGGGTCCACGATCCCCGCCCCACCGTGATGCCCACCCATGTTGGTACCTCATTTGATTTTTCTCTTTAGTATGTTGGGTAATGCACGTGCTTCGTCGACCAGCTCGGCCATGCAAAACAAACAAACGAAACGACCAGCACGCACATTGATCAGTCAAACATCGTCAAGTTGGGTATACAAACACAGCAGCCATGCGTGTTGTTCTTGTGTCATCACTCACGTAAAAAGTGACACAAAGCACTTTTCACGTCCGTCAGCAATGGCGCCGCAGTTTTGAACCACCCAGTAGAGCAGACGAACAGCGTACCGGTCTCAATTTGCTAGTGTTGGCTCACCTGCGGCCACCAGGACGGCTGACGCCACCACGGCGAGGAGAAGCAGCCGACGGCCGGCCATGCTGGCGTCGTCGTGTTGCCCGCAGCGGTGACGGCCGGGCACTGGACAGGCCGCCGGCGGCTGCCAGCCCCGGCTCGGCTGCTGCTCGTCCCGGCGTGGTGTCGTGTCGCTCTGTTTACATTTCGGCCCCTCGTGCGCACCGTGTCAGGGTGCAGGACGGGCCAGCTGGTCGGCAGCCGCCGCACTCAGATGCTGTCGAGTGTCGTGCCGGCTGTCTGCGGGACACCGGACACGCTCGTCCCTAGCGACAAGTGGCGGTGTCACTGGCGGCATGCGTGAACGATCTTGTAGTCTGTGTGTGCATCAGAGGTGGCATCGAATCCGCCCGGAAAATACCGCCAGCCATACACACACACACACGCATGCACACCTACGTGCTTACCGTGACTAGCGAGGACTATGGCCTGGCAGTCACTAACGAGGACACCCTTTAGTTTCCATTGGAGAAGCATCGATTTCTTATCTGTGATAGAGCAAGATCTGCCGAGTAAGATGGAGGGTCGATCTGGGAGGAAATATCTAATCGTTGGCCTGCAGTGTGAATTGGAATATCGAGGACATCGAAAGAACCTAGGACAGTGTGTGTATCGTCTCATGTTCACCATACATGTTTATCGTGAATACCAAGGACCGTCGCCTGACGGTCAGTAACGAGAACTCCCTTTGACATCCGAGAGCAGTGTGTATGTCTTATGTCATTATTGATGCGTCTATGCGGTCTTTTGTGTCTGTGATAATCGCCTGTGATGTCTAAATATCCTAGTACCACTGATGGGGGTTCATTAGCATAGGACCGCTCTCCCCCAAAAAGCATGGGATCGTAGCCTGATGTGCAAAGTTGTGGTGGGACAAATGATTGCGAGTCACAGTATCCGACTGAAAAGCTATTGTATTCAGGTCACTTTTGGATGAAAATTGTCCCGGCCCTATCCCCAATTGTGGAATTTGGGGGGGTCATATCCCCCGCAGGTGCCGTAATATTTATACCACTGAAGAGAAAAAAGAGTTAGGGCCTACAAAATCGTGAATACTAACGCTAAGACCATAACTGTACTTTTTAACTGAAAGTAGCCTGAAAAATATCGAAGTACTAGTCCACATGCCCCTCTTCTCAGCCCAGTCCATGCTCGCTTCTGTCATTTTCCGAGAGAACTGCATTCACAATGGCGAAGCCAGGTTTCAGCTCTGGGAATGCCGCGAGCCGCAAGAGATATGGGTCCGGTGAAAGTTTAAATGTCAAACACCTGTCTCAAAACATAGAAGTGGTTTTGGTCAGGAGCGTAGAAAATGTACTTTGCTCCATAAGGGTTTGATTTGAATTCGTAGCGAACTTGCCGTTTTATATCTTAGTCGTGCAATTTATCACCTTTGTTAGCTTTTATCATAGACGTCGTCACCGCCGGGGTATTTTGGATCCGGGCTTCACCTGATATTATTTGGTGTGGTCTGATCAACTTCGTGAAAATGCGGTATTTGATAACAGCGGTGGAAACCTGTCGCCAACGCTTGGGTGGGTCCAGTTCACTGGAGGATACAGCTGACGAATTGAAAGGGGCCAAACCGCCCCATTTTCACCGCAACCTACACCCAAAATCATGGATGGAGAAGTTAGAAGAAAAACATTATTGGTGGGGCCCAATGCATGGAGGCAACGTGTGTTGCCAAATTGCTTGATCATGCCTCACATGGTCCCATGTTGAGAGAACAAAGTGTTGATGGGGCGGAGGCAAGGGCGTCGCCACCGGGGGGGGCAGGGGGGGGGGGCAGTCGCCCCCTGTCGTGAGACTGGGGGCGCCGCCCCCCTGAAATTTGAGGAGGCCCCTATCCGGAAATGCACAGGGAAAAAAAGTGAGCAAGGACGCCGACGAGACATGAGAGGAGGCCTCCAAGACGTGAGAGGAGGCCCCTAATTCGAAGAAGGAGTCACCTAGGAGAAGATAGCAGGCACCAGAAATCAAGAGAGTGCCAACAATTGGCACGGAGGCCCCCAGGAATGCAAAGGAGGCCCCCAGGATTGAAAAGGAGGCCCCCGTGATTACAAAGGAGGCCCCCAGGATTGTAAAGGAGACCCACAGGATTGTAAAGGAGGCCTCCAGGATTGCAAAGGCGGCCCCCAGGATTGCAAAGGAGGGCCCCGTGATTACGAAGGAGGCCCCCATGATTGCAAAGGAGGCCCCCAGGATTGCAAAGGAGTCCCCCAGGATTGCAAAGGAGGCCCCCAGGATTACAAAGGAGGCCCCCAGGATTGCAAAGGAGGCCCCCAGGATTGCAAAGGTCTCCAGGATCGCAAAGGAGGCCCCCAGGATTGCAAAGGAGGCCCTCAGGATTGCAAAGGAGGCTCCAGGATTGCAAAGGAGGCCCACATGATTGCAAAGGATGCCTCCAGGATTGCAAAGGAGGCCCCCAGGATTGCAAAGGAGGCCCCTGTGATTATAAAAGGAGGCCCCCATGATTGCAATGGAGGCCCCCAGGATTGCAAAGGAGGCCCCCAGGATTGCAAAGGAGGCCCCCAGGATTGCAAAGGCCCACATGATTACAAAGGAGGCCCCCAGGATTGCAAAGGAGGCCCCAGGATTGCAAAGGAGGCCACCAGGATTGCAAAGAGGCACCCAGGATTGCAAAGGAGGCCCCCAGGATTGCAAAGGAGGGCCTCAGGATTGCAAGGGAGGCCCCAAGGATTGCAAAAGACTCCAGGATTGCAAAGGAGGCCCTCATGATTGCAAAGGAAGCCCTCATGATTGCAAAGGAGGCCCCCAGGATTGCAAAGGAGGCCCCAAGGATTGCAAAGGACTCCAGTATTGCAAAGGACTCCAGTATTGCAAAGGAGGCCCTCATGATTGCAAAGGAGGCCCCAGGATCGCAAAGGAGGCCTCCAGGATTGCAAAGGAGGCCCCCAGGATTGCAAAGGAGGCCCCCAGGATTGCAAAGGCCCACAGGATTACAAAGGAGGCCCCCAGGATTGCAAAGGAGGCCCACAGGATTACAAAGGAGGCACCAGGATTGCAAAGGAGGCCCACAGGATTATCAAGGAGGCCCCCATGATTGCAAAGGAGGCCCACAGGATTGCAAAGGAGGCCTCCAGGATTGCAAAGGAAGCCCCCAGGATTGCAAAGGAGGCTCCCGTGATTACAAAGGAGACCCCCATGATTGCAAAGGAGGCCCCCAGGATTGCAAAGGAGGCCCACAGGATTACAAAGGAGGCCCCCAGGATTGCAAAGGAGGTCCACATGATTGTCAAGGAGGCCTCCAGTATTGCAAAGGAGGCCCACAGGATTATCAAGGAGGCCCCCTGGATTGCAAAGGAGGCCTACAGGATTGTCACGGAGGCTATCACATCAAATATATCACATCAAGACCTTTAAAAAAATAGAACTCGATGTCCAAAAGTTCACACCGAGACTCGATCGAATGGACCCCAGCACCGGAAAATTAAGAACAGTTCCGGCAAAAATTACCCGGAGGGCTTTTATACTCCGAAAGGTGCCATCGGCTGAACAAAAAACTCCTTCGGTGGCCGCAGTGGCATATCAAAGGGGCAAATGCCCCCTCCCTCCTAAGAGGGATATGCTCCCAAGAATCGAGCCGAGGCCCCCAAAAGTCGCGCTGGGGCCACACAAATTCGCGTCGGTCCACCAGAATTCGCGTAGGGGCTCCAAGTAAATGCGGCGGGCCCCAGAAAACTCGCTCCGAGGCCCAAAAATCTGCAACAGGAACCGCCAAGATCGCGTTGGGGCCACAGCTAAGTACAACGCGCCCCGCAAACTCGAACCGGTCCCACCAAATATCGCGCTCGGACCCATAATTCCCATCGGTAGTACCACAAATTTGGTCTGGGCATCAAAAATCCACGTCGGGGCTGCCAACATTTGGCGTCTAGGGCTCCACATAAGCACCGTGTGACCCCCAAAGTCGCATCGGTATCCGAAAAAGAAAGCCGGAGACCTCCAAAATAAGGAGGGATTCCAAAAAAAAGCCCGGGTCAGGAAAAGGGTTCTGGAGCACCGAACATATCATCAGATGCCTTGAAAGATCGCGTACGGCATCGAAAAACATACCGGAGCTCGAAGAAAATCGAGGTGAGATGGAAAAACATGGCGCCAGGGACTCGAAAAATCAGGCCGAGATTCGGAATTTAAAGAAAATTCAGAAGAGGTCCACACAAATCGCGTTGACCCCAGATAACTGGCGTTTGGTCCCCGGAACCACGCGCCTGGGCGCGATAAGTTGCGCTAAGACCCAGAAATATCGCACCGAAGACCCAAAATCGTACTGGGCCCCACAAATGTGCGTCAGAAGCCCCAAATAAACACAGCGGGACCCTAAGAGCACAACGGGGACCCAAAATGTAACTGGCCCTCCAAAGCGCAGTCTCGCAAAAAGCGACAGGGCCCTAGAACATGCGTTGCAGCCATAAATAAATATAGCGGAACTCTAAAAAAAACACACAAAAAAAAACACCGGAAGCTCTCAAGGCACACAGGGGCCATGCGACCGCACAAGGGCCTGAAAAGAGGCTGGGGTCGCAATAAGCAACATGGTCCCAGAACGAACAAAAATACCGGGCACTAAATAAATACATTGAGATCACTGAAAGCGCCCCGACAACTAAGAAAAATCATCGGTGCACAAAGAAGCAACAAAACCCTAAAACAAGCAGGGGTTTCGAAAATGCATTGGGCCTCGAACAAAAATGGATTGGAGCCCTAAGACACATCCGTAGACGAAGAAATACGAAACGGGTCCAAATAAGTGCACTCAGGCAGGGCTTCGGTTCGGTAGCCAACCAGGAAGCATGTTTAATCAAAGATATGAGGTGCATCAAAGCTCAGCGGGTATCCGCATTTCTTCATCATAAAATATGAGTAGGGAACTAATGATCGAATTTAATTAATCGAATTTTCGCAGCGAACGCCCATACAAAGCATTTCATCACGTCAGATAAGGCGCAAGTCTATCATGTGGCAGCAATTAGCAAAGCGTAGGAGGCCCAGCAGAATCCGTAGCATCGCACGAAGTGTGGCGAATGCGCCGAATGCGCAAGATGGGTGTGCACATGCACTAACGTTGGCGTCGTGGCGACCGGGCACTATGAACTGGAATGTCTGAAATTTGTAAATTTTATATTTTAAAGTGATCTGTGTAGGTGTAATTTCAGCAGTGCAAGGTGACTTATCGAGGGATACCAAAAGAATACATTCGAACAGGATGGGGGAGCCAGGGTTGAAATTAGACGAATCAGAAACGATAGTGGTAGATTAGGCCCCTCGATAGGATAATTTAGTTTGTCACTAATTATTTTATATAAAAAGGTCCCCTTTGACAAAATAGTGGTCGAAATCGGAAGACTTTTTATTGAGTAGGTGGACCCCTCCAAATACGTTTGCCCCCATCCCCTTGACGCAAATATAGGTACGTCACTGGCACTGGCGGATCCAGGGGGGGGGGGGGAATTCCGGCCATGGCCCCCCAAGCGCTTCAAAGGGGGGCATAGTGTCTTTTGGCGCCCCCCCAAACCAATAAAAGTAAACTAAATTAAAATGTAGTAACCTTTGCTGAGGTTAAAAAATAACTTTCCGGGTGAAATAATCTCCAATTTTAAAGGTATTTTGTTATGATTGTTTGGAAGTCCAATATGGTAGCATAGTATATTCTGACGCATCGAGGGTTCTATGCTGTTGAAGTTCTGCTTACAGGAAGAGATGACGAAATCAGCAGTTTCATTATTCCTTCGTCAGATAGGTTCATGAAGTTTGTTTAGCCAGTAACGGGCAAGCGGACCCAGTGAGCCAGATTTCGAAAGCGGAATTTGAACAGGATGTTTTGTGCGAGTGACCAGTTGAGCCCAGTTGAGCAGCATGTTTCGTATGTTGGTGTTGGGGTTGCTAAGATGAAGAGACAGGCTACATTCACTAGCGCATCCAGGGAGGGGCCATTCCGGCCATGGCTCCCCCGAAGCGCTTAAAAGGGTCTTTTGGCCCCCCGAAACCAACAGAAGTAAACTGAATGAGAATGCAGTAACCTTAGCCGAGGTAAAAAAAATATCGTCTGGATGACAGTATCTCCAATTTTAAAGGTATTTTTATAATTGTTTGGAAGCCAATATGGTAGCATAGTACATTCTGACACGCATCGAGGGTTCTATGCTGCTCAAGTTCTGCTTACAGCAAGAGTTGACAAAATCGGATCTGCCAGTGTGTACACGTGCACGAACGTTGACGTGGTACAAGACGTTGAACGTGAACATGAACGTTTTGGTAAACAAGAACACAAATCCCGTAACTTAGAAGCGGTGGAGGTAGGCTGGGGCCCCTACACAGGAAATTATGTTGTCATTAATTATTATTGTAAAAAATGGGTCCATTTGACAAATAGTGGTAGAAATCCGATGCTTTTAACCAAAAATAGTGGGAGAATGGGCACCCTCCAAATCCCTTCGACCCCTCCTCTGATGCAATTCCTAAGTACGCCACTGGGGGGAGGGGGAGGGGGCTGACGCCGAAAACCGAAAGTTGCCCCCCCCCAAACTGGTGGGCTAGATCCGCCAGTGCGTTTGCTTATTTATACCCTGGTATGGCTGAGTTCTCAGCGGAAAAAAAAATATTCTTGCTATTGCGCTTTGCGTAAATGATGCACCATGCCAAGAACAAACAAGACATCAATATGAAGCCATGTTCCCCATTCTGGAACCATACTAAGAGCCTAAAAAAGCAATAGGAGGCCCTAACACAGTGGAGGCCCCCTTTCGGGAGCAGGAGGCCCCCTATCAATATTGCCCCCCTGGAAGAATTTCGTGGCGACGCCACTGGGCGGAGGTATAGGTGGTTGGACTGAGATTACACCAAAAATGTAGGAAACTCAACACATGCATATGGCCCCATTTCTCCTCGGATTTATAGCACTTCACGTTGAACTTGGAAATGGAAGACATGAAAAACTACAGAAGTAATTGAAAATGACGAATACTGGACGACAGTAGCAATAATTAAACATGAACAACTTTAGACACCGTCCTTTGTGCACTAAGGTGTGCCCCTAACAATCAAGCAAAACAAATCCTTCTAGGGTAGCTACAATTTGAGGGAATGATAATAGCCCTGTCGAATACATCATGTATAGGGTAGAGTGGGGTAAGACGCACACCCTAAGCGAGAATGGATATATCTCGCTCGGTATTCAACGTGGCGACTAACCTTTGGTATCATTGGACACATTGATTTGTTTTCTTTCGACCATGAAGGGCTCAAGACCGCAGCTTCATGTTTAGTTATATTTTTATTCGATTTCCCAAAGGTCTGCAAAAGGGCGTTTTACCCCAGGCACGGGGTAAAAGGCCCATGTGCATGGGGTAAAACGCCCCTGCTTATCTTCAGACATAAAACTTTCACTGTTCGTTCGATACTTACCATTTGTAGAAATACTCACGTATTTGTCATGTTATGTGTCCTCTCTAGACCTGGAATTCCATATAATCTTGTATAAAATATCATGCGTATTATATGTACACCAGAAAAGATTCATAAAGGCCTGTATGGCCCAGTTTTCAGTGAAAATGATTAGTGCTATTGCATTTTGAGTAAATGATGCACCATGCCAAGAACAAACAAAACACCAATATGAAATCATGTTCCCCATTCTCGAACCATAGTTAGAGCGTAAAAACAATATGAGACCCTAACACAATGGAGGCCCCCTTTCGGGGAACAGGAGGCCCCCTTTCGACCTTGCCCCCCCCCCCCCCCTGGAAGAATTTCGTGGCGACGCCACTGCGCTCATCAACATCTCGCACCATCAGGCTGTTGCGCCAGTCATCACACCGCACAGGCAGGCTATCACGCTCATCAACATCTCGCACCATCACGCTGTTACGCTCGTCAGCACACCGCACAGGCAGGCTATCACGCCCATCAACATCTCGCACCATCACGCTGTTACGCTCGTCAGCACACCGCACAGACAGGCTATCACGCTCATCAACATCTCGCACCATCACGCTGTTGCGCCAGTCATCACACCGCACAGGCAGGCTATCACGCCCATCAACATCTCGCACCATCACGCTGTTACGCTCGTCAGCACACCGCACAGTCAGGATATCACTTCCGTCAGCAGCGCCTCGCGGATGGTAATCAATACAAGTGGCTACTTCCTGCTGGCTGTCGGCCGTCCATGTTCCCTCCCCCAGCCGTCGGAGCGAGTGTGAACCGATCTACGCAGTTCAACTAACAGTGGCCTTGGGATGGCCTGACATCGGCCGTCTTTCTCTGTTTCAGCGATGGTCTCAGGGGCGTCGCCACCGCTGGTGTCCCTGGCCTCTGGGGTTCGGATCCCACCTGGGCTGGGAGACGGTCAAGGCCTAATGCCTTTTTACACGTGGCAGGATTCCGACAATCTTGGCTCGGCAGACCCGACGTTCGCGACGTAGGTGCTAAAAGTTGTCAGGCAGCGGAAGAAAGTAGCAGGCGGTGGCAGATTGCGGCAGACTCTGATGTCACGTTTCGCTCTTCTGACGTAATACTAGCAGGATGACGCATTTATCCGATGCGCCATGATGCATCTCGGGTGTTTGTCTACTGCTTCATAAATGATCCGCTGAAGCACTAATTGACTTAAACGCTTCCCGTCACGGAAGTAACTCAGGGTAAAAGGGGACGAGTGGTCTAGGGGTAAGATGCTCGTCTCACAATCGAAAGATTGTGGGTTCGATTCTCACCTGTCGCAACTCTTCGCCCGCGACCAATCGGCGTGAGAGATTGGCGACGCTACATGACTGAACGGTCGACGTGTCGTAAAACCAATAACCAACTCAGGGTAAAGGGGTCCCTGAAAATCACGCTGAGGCCCCAAAAAAGTCTGACCGGGCCCCCAGAAAATCACGCTGGGGGTTCAAAAGTTCGCACCAGGACCCCTGAAAATCACGCTGGGAGCACAAAAAGTCGTGCCGAGGTCCATGAAAATCGCGATGGGGGCCGTAATGAGACACCCGTAAAAATCATGCTGGGGTCCCAAAACATTGGGCCGAATCCCCTGGAAATCGCGCTAGACGAAGTCGGGGCAACACAAAAAGTCTGGACATGGATAATCGCTTTGGGGTCACAACCTTCGCTCCAAAATCCACCAAAGTGTGTTGGACCCCGAAAAAATGTGTCGAGGCCACGAAAACTCTCGATAGGGATCCCAACAAATGACGACGGAGCCTAACAAATCTCACTTAGGCCCACAAACGTCGCGTCGCTGCCCTTGAAAATCACATTAGGGGTCCAAAAAGTCGCACCGGAGCCCCACAAGTCGTAGCTGGCTTCCCAAAAATCAATTCCTACCAGGAATGTCACTGCGGCCACACAAATTGCGTCAAAAACCCCCAAAAAACGCGCCGGGCCCCGGAAAAGAAGCGCGTTGAAGTACCGAAAAAATGCACCGGGAGCCCGAAAAAAAACGTACGGGAGCTAAAAATATCAAATCGACCCGAGCACCGGAAAGTTTAGACCAAGTCCCGAAAGAAAGTTATCCCAAGGGTTTTTCTACCCTGAAGGGCGATATCGGCTGAAAAAAAAACATTGAGCAGCCGCAGTAGCGTGTCAAAGAGGACGATTCCCCGTCCTGAAGGGGTGGGCTCCCAATAATCGCGCCGGGGTCCCCAAATATCGCTCTGGGGCCACATAAATTCGCGCCACGGTCCCCAGAATTCGCATAGGGTGCACCAAATATATACAGCAGGCACCAAAAACTCGCCCCGAGCCCGAAAATTTGCACCGGAGACCGTCAAAATCGCTCTGGGACTCAGCTAAGTAAAACACCCCCGCGAATTAGCGCCGAGCCCTTCAAATATCGCGCACGGGATGGAAAACTCCCGTCGGTAGTCCCAAAAATTCGAGTCGGGGCATCAAAATTTACCCTCAGGGCTCGCAAAAATTGACGTCGATGGCCTCAAATAAGCACAGCATGGCCCCAAAAATCGCATCGGGACCCGACAAAAATCAAGCGCCTTCCAAAATAAGGAGATTTCGAAAAATATATGTCCCAGGCAGGAAAATCGCTGAGGAGCCCCAAGTTTATCGCCAAATGCCTGTAAAAAAAAAATATCGTACGGCCCCGAAAAAAACGTACCAAATCTCGAAAAATCGCGCCGGGACACAAAGATATGGCCCCAAGGGCACGAAATATCATGCCGGGACTCGGTCTTTAAGAAATTCAGAAGTCAGCAAAAACTTCGTCGAGCCTAGAAAACTAGCTTCGGGTCCCCCGGAACCACGCGCCTGGAACCGAAAAGTCGCGCCGCGACACCGAAATATTATACCGGAGCCCCCAAATCGTGCTGGGGGCCCACAAATGTGCGCCAGGAGCCCAAAATAAACTCAGCGGGACCCAGAGAGCACAACGAGAGGCCGAAAATGCACTGGGCCCTCAACAACTTACCGAGTCTCGCAAAAAGCGACAAGCATGAAAACATACGTTGCAGCTCTAATAAACACACTGGGAGCTGTAAAAACAAACAGCGCATGCTCTCAAAGCACACCGTGGCCATCACACCGCATGTTGGCTTCACAAACAGGCTAGGCCCTAAAAAATCGGCATGGTCCTATAAAAGGAATACAAAGACTTGGACTTAGACAAAGTCAAAGTCAAAGTCATTTATTAAGGCACTGCCACATTGTGGAACTTACGAAATACCTAGTCAATTGATCACATTCCTGCCATCACGTTAGATAAAATTGTAAAAGATAAAGGATAAAATCACATTACAATTTACGGACGGTGCAGCTTCGTAAAAATACCGGCTAGAAATTCATTCAGTTGCTCATGACATCCAATATAGACAAGCATTGCGACTCTGGTATGGTTCTTCACGCAGGTCACCTAGCTACCTAGTTGTATGGTTGAGGCTGATAGCACGCACGAAGGTAGCACGGCTAATTGTGTCGCGTGCTTGACCGGGAAGCGCATTCTACTGGAGAGTGGAGCGGTAGGAGAAGCCCCGCTGGGTGGCTGCTAACCTACATCGTTGCAGGTGAAGTGCCCCAGCATCGGTAGCACGAGTGCTTCTCTCCGACACAGCCGAGCGTTCAACAAACATTTCCCTGATTGCAGATGGGCAGTTCGCGCCGTGTATGGCTTTGTGTGCGTTGCACAGGCCACGGTGTCGCACCATCTCCTCAATCCTATCCCAGCTCAACTCGCGCAGAGAGGACGAGATGTGGTCGCGCTTCCGTCTTCCAGTGACTAGCCTAGCCGCGAAGTTTATGCACTTCTGCACTCGCTTCATGCGGCACGCATCTGCCCCACCCCATACGGAAAGGCAGTAAAGGATATGGGGGAACACATGGACTTGGACGAGGAGCTTCAGGACTTCAAGGGTGAAGTGCTGCCGGAATTTGAAGAGGGACACGATGATGGCAGCAAAATTGAAACCTTCGAACAGGATGGATGAGTTGGGGTTAAAACCCGGTGACTCAGGGACGATGGTGGTGCCCCCCTCCACAAAATAACTAAGTTTGTTACTAATTATTTTATTCAAAAATGGCTCCTTTGAAAAAATAGTGGTAGAAATACTAGGACTTTTTAATAAATGGGGTAGATGGGCCCCTCCAAATCCGCTTGCTCCCCTACCGTAAATCCTAGGTAAGCTACTACACGTAGCCAGCGACTTGTACTCACTCGTTCAACGTCCTCAATCACTCGTTACACTAAGAGTAATTGAATTTGGAATATAAAGAACTATGGTGTGTATGTGTGGGTGTGTATGTGCATGTGTGTGTATGTGAGTGTGTGTGTGCATGTATGTGCGTGTGTGCATGCGTGCACTTGTAATTCGTGCATACCGAGGGCATTTTCTGTTTGCATTTTTTGCATTTCTGGTGCATTTTTTTCGGTACTTCAACGCGCTTCTTTTCCGGGGCCCGGCGCGTTTTTTGGGGGTCTTTGACGCAATTTGTGTGGCCGCAGTGACATTCCTGGTAGGAATTGATTTTTGGGAAGCCAGCTACGACTTGTGGGGCTCCGGTGCGACTTTTTGGACCCCTAATGTGATTTTGAAGGGCAGCGACGCAACGTTTGTGGGCCTAAGTGAGATTTGTTAGGCTCCGTCGTCATTTGTTGGGATCCCTATCGAGAGTTTTAGTGGCCTCGACACATTTTTTCGGGGTCCAACACACTTTGGTGGATTTTGGAGCGATGGTTGTGACCCCAAAGCGATTATCCATGTCCAGACTTTTTGTGTTGCCCCGACTTCGTCTAGCGCGATTTCCAGGGGATTCGGCCCAATGTTTTGGGACCCCAGCATGATTTTTACGGGTGTCTCATTGCGGCCCCCATCGCGATTTTCATGGACCTCGGCACGACTTTTTGTGCTCCCAGCGTGATTTTCAGGGGTCCTGGTGCGAACTTTTGAACCCCCAGCGTGATTTTCTGGGGGCCCGGTCAGACTTTTTTGGGGCCTCAGCGTGATTTTCAGGGACCCCTTTACCCTGAGTTGGTTATTGGTTTTACGACACGTCGACCGTTCAGTCATGTAGCGTCGCCAATCTCTCACGCCGATTGGTCGCGGGCGAAGAGTTGCGACAGGTGAGAATCGAACCCACAATCTTTCGATTGTGAGACGAGCATCTTACCCCTAGACCACTCGTCCCCTTTTACCCTGAGTTACTTCCGTGACGGGAAGCGTTTAAGTCAATTAGTGCTTCAGCGGATCATTTATGAAGCAGTAGACAAACACCCGAGATGCATCATGGCGCATCGGATAAATGCGTCATCCTGCTAGTATTACGTCAGAAGAGCGAAACGTGACATCAGAGTCTGCCGCAATCTGCCACCGCCTGCTACTTTCTTCCGCTGCCTGACAACTTTTAGCACCTACGTCGCGAACGTCGGGTCTGCCGAGCCAAGATTGTCGGAATCCTGCCACGTGTAAAAAGGCATTAGGCCTTGACCGTCTCCCAGCCCAGGTGGGATCCGAACCCCAGAGGCCAGGGACACCAGCGGTGGCGACGCCCCTGAGACCATCGCTGAAACAGAGAAAGACGGCCGATGTCAGGCCATCCCAAGGCCACTGTTAGTTGAACTGCGTAGATCGGTTCACACTCGCTCCGACGGCTGGGGGAGGGAACATGGACGGCCGACAGCCAGCAGGAAGTAGCCACTTGTATTGATTACCATCCGCGAGGCGCTGCTGACGGAAGTAATATCCTGACTGTGCGGTGTGCTGACGAGCGTAACAGCGTGATGGTGCGAGATGTTGATGAGCGTGATAGCCTGCCTGTGCGGTGTGCTGACGAGCGTAACAGCGTGATGGTGCGAGATGTTGATGGGCGTGATAGCCTGCCTTGCGTGTGATGACTGCGCAACAGCCTGATGGTGCGAGATGTTGATGGGCGTGATAGCCTGCCTGTGCGGTGTGCTGACGAGCGTAACAGCGTGATGGTGCGAGATGTTGATGAGCGTGATAGCCTGCCTGTGCGGTGTGATGACTGGCGCAACAGCCTGATGGTGCGAGATGTTGATGAGCGCAGTGGCGTCGCCACGAAATTCTTCCAGGGGGGGGGGGGGCAAGGTCGAAAGGGGGCCTCCTGTTCCCCGAAAGGGGGCCTCCATTGTGTTAGGGTCTCATATTGTTTTTACGCTCTAACTATGGTTCGAGAATGGGGAACATGATTTCATATTGGTGTTTTGTTTGTTCTTGGCATGGTGCATCATTTACTCAAAATGCAATAGCACTAATCATTTTCGCTGAAAACTGGGCCATACAGGCCCAGTTAGGTATTTATCCAAATAAGTAATATTTGGATAAATACCTAAGTGCCAAAACAAACCAACGTCTCAATGCTTTCTCGACCAGAAGAATCTTCCCGCAGGCCTCTAGATTGCAGCGAGCTGGCGGGGCTGGTGCTAAGCATATCTTACAGATATCTGCCATTGATCAACCCAATTTGAAGTCCTCCAAGTCTAACTGAATATAGCTAGATTCATCACTACTGTTATTTATTCCCACCAGCTTGATGTCATAAGCAAAGCTTGAACGATCATTTCTCAGTCCTGGGACGACAATTTCGCAAAGGTGACAAGGAGAAGTGGATTGCAATGATTTTTTAAGCGCCATCTTAGGAATTTGTTTATTTTTAAAACATTTGGTGCTGGCTGCAAGGCAACTGTCACACGAGCTAAAATATATCCTCAGCGAATAAGTTCACGGCAAGAACAAGCATTGAACAGCAATGCATAAATGACAATGCAACAATGCAACAATGTCAGTGCATACATAATCCAAACCTTCAAATTCCACGCCGTCACGCCCATCGTTTTCGCTGCGCTGTACCTTTTTGTAAATGACGTTGAGAAGGTATGGAAGCTGGGAAGCTCTAATCATGCAGGCTGTGATAACAGAAAAGAAGTTTGTTGGAAGAAAATGCACTTAAAAACATCATTCATCCAATTTTATATGGGGCATGGATGTTGTATTGTATGCTTGTGAGGGGTAATTTGTCCCCTCAATGTTGGCTTTGCCCCATGGGCGTATGTTTCGGAAAATTATTCAGGGACCAGTGGAGTACCTATATTTGCGTCAAGCAGGAGGGGGCAAACGGATTTGCAGGGGGGGGCACCAACGCCCATTAAAAAGTCCTTGGATTTCGACCGCTATTTTGTCAAAGGGGACATTTCGAAATAATGTAATTAGTTATCAACTAAATTGTCCTGTGGAGGGGCCTAATCTACCACTATAGTTTCTGATTGGTCGGATTTCAACCCTAACTCCACCACCCAGCTCTAAGGGTTTCTTTTGGTATCCCTTGATAAGTTACCTCACACTGCTGAAATTACACCTATACCACAAAACCGAATCGGTATCACAAAAAATCAAGCTGGAGCCCTCCAAAAAAGGAGAGATTCCAACAAATAAATGTCCGGGTCAGGAAAATGGCTCTGGAGCAACGAACATTTTTTTCCAGATGCCTTCAAAAATTGCGTATGGCACCGAAAAGCATACCGGATCTCGAAAAATCGAGGTGGGATACAAAAACATGGCGCCAGAGGCTCGAAAAATCAGGACGGGATTCGGGCTTTAAAAAAACCCAGAAAAGATCCACAAAAATCGCGTTGAGCCCAGAAAGCTGGCGTTGGGTCTCCGGAACCACGCGCCTGGGCGCAATAAGTCGCGCTGGCACCCAGAAAAATCGCACCGAAGCCCCAAAATCGTACTGGGGCCCTACAAATATGCGTCAGAAGCCCCAAATATACACAGCGGGACCCTAAGAGTACAACGGTGCCAGAAAATACAACTAACCCTCCAAAGCGCACCGATTCTCCCAAAAAGCGATATGGCCTTAAAACATGCGTTGCAGCCCTAAATAAACATACCGGGAGCTCTAAAAAAAATACACTGCAAGCTCGCAAGGCGCACAGGGGCCATGAGAACGCACAAGGGTCTGAAAAAGAGGCTGGGGCCACAAAAGGCAACATGGTTCCAAAACGTACAAAACGACCGGGAGTTAAATAAACACATCGGGATCTTCGAAAACGCCCTGACACGTAAAAAAATACTCGGGGCACACAAAAAAGCAACAAAGCCCTAAAACGAGCAGGATTTCGAAGATGTATTAGGCCCATAACTTCAATTTAAAATGTATTATCCACCACTTTAAAATACAAAATTTCACAATTTCAGGCATTCCAGTTCATAGCACCCGGTCGCCACGACGGCAACGTCAGTGCACGTGTACACCCATCTTTCATATTCGGTGCATTCGCCACACTTCGTGCGATCTTACGGTTTCTGCTAAACCTTCTGCGTTTTGCTAATTGCTGCCACATGATAGACTTGCGCCATATTTGACGTGATGGAATGCTTCGTATGGGCGTTCGCTGTGAAAAGTCGATTGATTAAATTCGATCATTAGTTTCCTACTTCCCACATTTTCTGGTAGTTATGAAATGCGGTCTCCACTGAGCTTTGATGCAATTCATACCTTTGCTGCTATCCTCCCAGATTGGCTACCGAACCGAGGCCCTGCCTCAGCGTTCCCTTTTGGACCCGTTGCGTCTATCTTGGTCTATGATTGTGTATTATGGCTCCAATCCATTTTTGTTAGGGGCCTAAAACATTTTCGAACCCCCTGCCCGTTTTAGGGTTTCTTGCATCTTGTGCACCGATGATTTTTTTTACGTGTCGGGCGTTTTCGAAGATCCCGATGTGTTTATTTAGCGCCGGTCTATTTGTTTGTTTTGGAACCATGTTGCCTTTTGCGGCCCCAGCCACCTTTTCAGGCTCTTGTGCGTTATCATGACCCCTGTGTGCCTTGAGAGCTTCCGGTGTATTTTTTAGACCTCCCGGTATGTATATTTATGGCTGCAACGCATGTGTTAACGCCCTGTTGCTTTTTGTGAGACTTTGTGCGCTTTCGAGGGCCAGTTGTATTTTCGGCCCCCGTTGTGCTCTTAGGGTCCCGATGTGTTTATTTTGGGCTTCTGACGCACATTTGTGGGACCCCAGTACAATTTTGGGGCTTCGGTACGATGTTTCTAGGTCCCAGAGCGGCTTATCGCGCCCAGGCGCGTGGTTCCGGAGACCCAACCCCAGTTTTCTGGGCTCAATAC
Organism: Ashinkailepas kermadecensis; assembly: GCA_034440615.1. Taxonomy (NCBI): domain Eukaryota; kingdom Metazoa; phylum Arthropoda; class Thecostraca; family Neolepadidae; genus Ashinkailepas; species Ashinkailepas kermadecensis. Next base: position 125,885 of record JAOTOM010004487.1, read on the forward strand.
GATTTTTGTGAATCTTTTCTGATTTTTTTAAAGTCCGAATCTTTTCTGATTTTTAAATCCCGGCCTGATTTATCGAGCCCTTGGCGCCATGTTTTTGTATCCCACCTCGATTGTTCGAGATCCGGTTTGTTTTTCGGTGCTGTACGCAATTTGTGAAGGCATCTGATAATATGTTCGGTGCTCCAGAGCCATTTCTTTCTTAGATGGGCATTTAGTTGTTGGAATCCCTCCTTATTTTGGAGGGCTCCAGCTTGATTTATTTTTCGGATACCGATCCGGTGTTTGTGGTCACACTGTGCTTACGTGTGGCCCGAGACGCCAATTTTTGAGAGCCTCGACGGGACTACCGATGGGAATTGTGGGTCCCGAGCGCGATATTTGGGGGGGTGACCCGGTTCGAGTTTTTGTGGGGCGCGTTGTATTTAGCTGTGGCCCCAACTTGATTTTGGCGGTTCCTGTTGCAATTTTTGGGTCCTCGGAGCGAGTTTTCCGGGGCTCGCCGTATGTATTTGGAGACCCATACGCGAATTATGGTGGACCGACGCGAATTTTAGTGGCCCCAGCGCGATTTTTGAGGCCCGGGCACGATTCTTGGGAGCTTATCCCTCTCAGGATGGAGGGGGCATTTGCCCCTTTGATATAGCACTGCGGCCACTGAAGGAGTTTTTTTTTGTCCCAGAGTGACATTCCGGTTAAGGATTGATTTTTGGGGCAGCTGCAACTTTTGGGGCCCCGGCGCGACCTTCTGGGCCTCCAGTGTGATTTTGAAGGGCTGCGACGCGACTTTTTTGAGTCCAATGTGATCTTTTGGGTCCCGACGTCATTTTCCTGGATCCCTAGCGCGAGCTATAGCGGCCTCGACACTTTTTGGGGGTCCAATGCGTTTTGGGGGCTTTTGGCGTCATTGTTGGGTCCCCAGAGTGATTATCCATATCTGGATTGTTTTTCGTTGCTCTGGCTTCATTTGTTTTGGTTCAAATGAGACTGTTGGGACACGGTACGACCTGTCGTGCCCCTGGCATGATTTTCGTGGTCCGGGCGTGAATTTTTGGTACCCCAGGCTCAGCGTAATTTGCGGGAGCCCCGGCCGGATCTTTTGGGGCCCATATCGTGATTTTAAAGTACCCAAACACGACTCCTACTATTTCTTAGAGGTTTCTTCTTGCAAATTATAGGCCTCCTGTCGCGTCCTAAGGGCCTCGTCTCATTTCCTGGAGTTTGTTTTTACCGGTTTTCGACGTCTCCTTGTGTGTCCTACCCTCCTCCATATTCAATGGTCCTCCTCTCCCGTCTTGGAGGGCCTCTTCTTGCATTCTGGGGCTCCTTTAACATGGCATGGGGCTTCCTCTCATCTTCGAGGGGCATTCTCATTTCGAGGACCCCCAAATTAGGGGCCTCCTGCCACGCCTCGTGGGCCTCCTCCTTTATCCTGGCAAAGCCTTACCCGTCTTGAGGGATCTTCAATTTTGGAAACCTCACCTCCTTCTATACCTGCTACCACTCCCATCTTAAGGGCCTCCTCTCATTTCCTGGGAACTCTTTCCGATCTTCGGGGCCTCATTTGGTCCTGGAGATCTACTCCTTTTTGAGGGACTCCTCTCGAGTCCGGCAGGTGCCTCATTTCTCTTCTGGAGGCCTTCTTTTTCAAATTAGGGGCCTCCTCCCACGTCTTGGGGGCCTCCTGCTCTGCGTGTGAATTCGATCTTTACCCATCTCAGGGGTGGTCTCTTATATCCTGGTGGACTCCTCTTCTCTCCCAGGCGCCTCCTCTGCCAAATTACTGGCAACCTTTCCTATCTTAGTGGCCTTGTTATTTCCCGGGGGCCTTCTTAGCCGTCTTCGAGCCTTCTTTTCCGCCTGGGAGCCATCTCTCTTATCCAATGGCCTTTCTCTCCTATTTTAGGGACCTCCTCGTTCATCATGGGGTCTCATTTCCAATCTTGTGTCGTTCTCTTCCGAATTAGGTGCCTCCTGCCACGTCTCTGGATCATCCTATTCTATCTCGGTGGAACCTCACCCGTTTGGGGCCTGCTTTTGCGTCTCCGAAACCTCATCTCATATCCACTGGCTTCATTTTCAGTCTCAGGGCCTCCTTTCCGGTGTTGGGGCCTCCTTTGCAATGCTGGTTGCCTCCGTGCCATTTTTGACACTCTCTTGATTTCTGGGGACTCCTACCCTCTCCAAGGTGACTATTTTTAAAATTAGGAGCCTCCTCTCACGCCGTGGGGGCCTCCTTATCTGTGTTTGGAGCTTCATTATCCTCTTACCAGGGTGCTTTTGTGTCCTAGTCCTAGATCTTCTCTTCCAGGGTCCTCCTCTTCCAAAATATGGGTCTCATCTGGCTGGTCCCGGTGGCCTTCTCTCATTCCTGCGGAGACCTTCTTACCCGTCTTGGGGCCCCTATTGCGTCCGGATAAATATCCCCTATCATGTCTTAATTTTATATTGCAGGGGCATCCTCTTCCGTCCTGGGGGCCTCGTTTTCCAAATTAAGAATATCCTGCCACCCATCGGAAGCCTTTTCGTCTAACCTGGGTGGCTTCTTGCCCGTCTCGGTGGCATCCTTTCCGTCCTGAGGGCCTCATTTTCGTGCTGGGGGCCTCCTTTTCGTCCTGGGGGCTACCTCCCAATCCCTGTTCTACGTCTTAGGGGCCTCCTTTTCGTCCTTGGGTGCATCCTTTTCGTCCTGGGGCCTCCTTTTAGTCCTGGGGGCCTCCTCCCAATCTCTGTTCTACGTCTTGGGGCTTCCTTTGCGTCCTGGGGGCATCCTTTTCGTCCTGGGGGCCTCCTTTTCGTCCTGGGGGCCACCTCCCAATCTCTGTTCTACGTCTTAGGGGCCTCCTTTTCGTCCTGGGGACCTCATCCCAATCTCTGTTCTACGTCTTGGGGGCATCCTTTTCGTCCTTGGGTGCATCCTTTTCGTCCTGGGGGCCTCCTTTTCGTCCTGTGGGCATCCTTTTCGTCCTGGGGCCCCCCTTTTCGTCCTGGGGTCCTCCTCCCAATATCTGTTCTACGTCTTGGGGCTTCCTTTTCGTCCTGGGGGGCCTCTTCGCAATCTCTGTTCTACGTCTTGGGGGCCTCCTTTTCGTCCTTGGGTGCATCCTTTTCGTTCTGGGGGCCTCCTTTTCGTCCTGGGGGGCCACCTTTTAGTCCTGGGGGCCTTCTCCCAATCTCAGTTCTACGTCTTGGGGGCTTCCTATTCGTCCTGGGGGCCTCCTTTTCGTCCTGGGGACCTCATCCCAATCTCTGTCTACGTCTTGGGGGCCTCCTCCCACTCTGTTCTACGTCTTGGGGCCTCCTTTTCGTCCTGGGGGCCTCCTCCCAATCTCTGTTGAACGTCTCTTATAGAGACCTGATTATATTTCCTGAGGGCCACGTCAGTCTTGAGGCCTCATTGACAGCATGATCTTCTGTCCCGTCGGCCTCCTTGCTCACCTTTTTTTGCTGTGCATTTGCGGATAGGGGCCTCGTCAAATTTCAGGGGGGCGGCGCCCCCCAGTTTCACGGCAGGGGGGGCGATTTCCCCCGCTGCCCCCCGGTGGCGACGCCCTTGGATGAGCGTGATAGCCTGCCTGTGCGGTGTGATGACGGGCGCAACAGCCAGACAGCGCAGTGCGCTGACCAGTAGCGTAGCCGGGAGGGGGTGCAGGTAGCCGCCTTGCGGGGCCCTGAATGCGTCAGTGCAGGGGGCCGTAAAGGCCCCCTAGGTCGATGTGCAGGGCCCCTGGACCAACGAAAGGAGCCACGGGCTGACGAAACGGGTCCCGGGCCGATGAAAACGGCCCCGAGTCAACGGAGAGTGCCCTCGGGAAGATATTTAGGGCCCTTGACTGGGCTAACGTGAAGGGCTTCTAGATCGACGGAGGAAGGGCCCCCGGGTAGTTGGAAGACCCTCGGGTTGACAGAGAGGGTCCCAAGCGAATATTATGGGCTCCTAGGCTGTCGGCAGAGCCCAAGCCGAAAAAAGGCCCCTGACCTGATGGACAGGTTCAAAGCGTTTGAAAAGCCGACTCTGGCTTACCGGAAAAGGCTCTGGGTCGTCAAAGAGGGCCCCTGAGATAACGACGGGGTCCTAGTTGCCCGAGAGGGCCTCGAGCCGTCAGAAAGGGCCCTTGTGCCAACGGATGGAGCCCAAGATGTGCAAGGGCCCCTGATTTGATAGAAGAGGCCCAAGCTGTTGAAAGAGGACGTCCGGCCTGACAGAGGAGGCCCTGGATCGCTAAGGAGGGCCCCTGCGCTAATGGATACAATCTTCAGCCGCGGGAGGACCCCGGGCCGTCGGAGAGGGCCCCTGGGCCGAAACCGCACAGGAGGTCCCTTGTGAGATAAAGTAGGCCCAAACTTTTGAAAGATGGGACTCCGGCTGGACGGAGTGTCCTGAGACGTGAAAGAGCCAATGGATGTGGACCCCGTGCCGGACGTACACAGCCACTGGATCGGCTTTGGCTCGCGCTGATGGAGAGGGTCTCAGAGCTGACAGCGGGCCTCAGGCCGATAAAGAGTCTCCCGGGTTACGAAGACGATCCGGATCGAAGCGGAGGATTCCCGGTACTACGTAAAGGGCCAAGCCCATGAAGGGGCCTGGGCTGTTAAAAAAAAACGCTGCGGAGCACACCGTCCGCTGTGGCCGACCAGGGCCGTGGAGTACACTATTCACTGTGGCGAACCAGAGCCGCAACAAACGCGCGCATGCCGCGCCGGAGGATCATTGCACCGCACAGTGACGTAGCCAGGATTTGGTTCAGGGGGTGGGGGCGAACATCTGAAGTGTCCCCTACCTGCCGAAAGCCACCCACCTTTCCGAAACACGTCGGATTTCGGCATTTTTATATATATATATATATATATATATATATATATATATATATATATACATATATATATACATATACATATGAACATATATGCATACATACATACATACATACATACATACATACATACATTGTATGATAGTTGTAGTTGTAGGATAAACCTGATGGCCAATAGAGTTACATAGATCATGAGATCTCCATTATAACTATTAGATCTACAGAACAATTTCATCAGAGAAATCAGGTTCATGTAGCATATCTTGACTTTAGTAAGGCATTTGACAAGGTACCCCATAAACGGTTAACGATGCAGCTTCAGGTCCATGGTATTGCAGGTAGCATCCTAAAATGGATAAAGTTGTGGCTTTCAGATACACAGCAGAGAGTGATGCTAAATGATACAAGTCATCATGGCAAAATGTTCTTAGTGGAGTCCCCCAGGGGTCAGTACTGGGGCCACTATTGTTCATTATATTTGTAAATAACATTGAAAGCGGCCTAAGCAGTAAGGTTTTGAAATTTGCGGATGATTTTAAGGTCTTTATGGCAATAACAGGACACAATGAGCAGGTCTTGCTGCAGAAAGACTTAGACGAGCTTGTGAAGTGGTCCGAAAAATTGCAAATTAAATTTAATTTTGATAAGTGCAAAACCATGCATGTAGGTAGGCAGCATATGAAGGCTCCATACTTGATGGATGGCCAAGTACTATCTGTGACTCAGCAGGAGAAGGACTTAGGTGTTATTTTGAACACAAAGTTGGGGGCATCAGAACAGGCCAAAGAAGTCAGGAAGAAGGCACTAAGAATGCTTGGGGCAATAAATAGGAATGTATGATACAAAAGTGAGGAAGTCATCAGGAAGCTTTACTGTGCATATGTCAGGCCACATTTGGAATACTGTGTTCAAGCTTGGTCCCCTAGTTATGAAAAAGACTGTTGGCTTTTAGAGAGAGTACAAAAGAGGGCAACAAAAATGGTTAATGGTATAGGCAACCTGGTATATGAGGAAAGATTGAAGAAATTGAATATGTTTTCACTTAGATATAGAAGGCTGAGAGGAGATCTCATCGAGGTCTTTAAATTTGTTCATGGTCAGGAACAGGGATATCTCAGGGAAACGTTTGAATTTAACAGAAATGATGCAATTAGAGGTGATCAGTTCAAAATTAAAGTTAATCACAGCAGGACAAGGTTAAGACAGTCTTTCTTCACCAACAGGATAGAAGAACACTGGAACCAGCTGTCAGAAACCATTGTCAGTAGCAGCACACAGAACATCTTTAAAAACAGCATAGGCAATCATTATCAGAATAGAGGTCTTGCGTTTCTCTATTCCAAGGAGGGTTGATCGACGGATTTGGTAGGCAACTGGTTCGGTGTCCAAAGTGCAACCAAGAAGGGCCCTTGTGGCTCATAGTTGCACTGACCTTTTATGTCTTTACTATTATAACTCAACGTTTCGTTACATTGCGTAACATCTTCAGGAGCAAAAACAGTAAAACAATGGCGATACAAAAACGCAGTTACACATCATTCACACAGTGACTGAAAACACACGGATGCAAGCACTAGCGGATCCAGGGAGGGGCCATTCCGGCCATGCCCCCCCCCCCCCGAAGCACTTAAAGGGGGGGGGCATAGTGTCTTTTGCCACCCCCCCGAAACCAACAGAAGTAAACTAAATTAAAATGCAGTAACCTTTGCCGAGGTTAAAAAAATAGCGTCCGAATGAAAGAATCTCCAATTTTAAAGTTTAAAAAAAAAATTGTTTGGAGGCCAATATGGTAGCATAGTCGATTCTGACACACATCGAGGGTTCTATGCTTCTCAAGTTCTGCTTACAGCAAGAGTTGACAAAATCGGATCCACCAGTATGTACACGTGCACGAACGTTGACATGGTACAAGACGTTGAACGTGAACGTTTTGGTAAACAAGAACAAAAATATGGTAACTTAGAAACGGTGCAGGTAAGCTATGGCCCCTACACAGGAAATTATGTCTGGTTCCCAATCCCGAGAAGGTGGGCTTGCGACAAACAGAAGTAGAAAGGTGGCCATGCTCTGTTGTGATTAGGACGTCCAAGAAGGGGAGAGATCCGTTGTGTTCTTCTTTCGTGAATTTGATGTTCGGGTGCTGACCGTTCAGGTAGTGCTGAAATTGACCAACATGCTCCTGTTCACGAAAGAGTAGGAAGCAGTCATCGACATAGCGGCGGTAAAAGATAGGCTTGAATTCAAGGGGACATGAATCTAACCACCTCCATTCGTGGAAACCCATGAAGATGTTCGCGAACGTGGGACCTAACGGCACGCTCACGCCAACTCCTTCCTTCTGTTTGTACAGTTTTTGGTTAAATATGAAGAATTAAAAAACCGGAAACTCAAGGAGAGAGCGGAAATACTTCGCCGAAATTCCCATGATGCTTTGGGCGAAAAGCATTATTCCATGTTATATATATGTATTATGTATGTATGTATATATCAGGTAAAGATAGTTAAGTATGTGGGGAAATAAGGCACTCCGCGCTGGCGTGGCTAATGCAAGACCTGCAATCAAGGCATTAATTGTATTCGCTTGAGTAAAATACGAATGTTCATCTCCATGGACACAATTGCTTTTTTCTGTTATCCACTACGTTCAGACAGTGTTTAATAGGGAGGGTTTTCATGATATTGGTGGCCCACGTTGTTCCGCCTTTTCAACACCGACCTACCTCCTCAAAAGTATATCAGTGAATGCCAGCGTGGAAAATAAGTGCAAGACTTGGGGATCGGGGAGGGACTAGCAACGTTCCTGACCAACTATGCCCAACACACATAATCTTGCAAATTATGTTTTCTTTCTTTTCACTTCACCGGTGCCACACGAATCCAAGGCGAAGCAACTGGCACTGCTGAAGCGACCGTCATCACAGCTATCGCTGGTCTGTCTGTTTCGCCATCACTGGAGCGACCGTAGCTGCTGGAGAAGCTGCTCTCAGGCCATTGGGACAGCTGTGGCCGCCTGGGCGGTTGTCACCGCCAAGACGGCTGTGGCCACAGGGGCGGCCACCGCCGCTGAGGTGGCGGTGGGTGACCTTCACAGTCCTTGGTAGCATTTATGGCTCTCAAGTATATCTTCATTCTGATGCTGGCCCTCAGTGGCCCTAGCACCCATCGCCAATTCGCAAGGACTCTTGCATCCCAGCTATCTGGCCCTCAGGCGCCCTGTTTATTCTTCAGCTGTTAAGGCCTCATTTCAGCTGAGACTTGACGAGACTCTTTTCAGCTGGCATAGGCATTCCAGCTCCTGTCTCCACGGGCCTTGTCAGAACTCAGGGTGGACGTCGTCAGGTCTCAAGGGCCTTTTCCACACAAGCTGTTAGATGCGTTGTTTTTCCTCAGTTATATACCTGCCCCTCATGGCTGTCGCCTGGAGGGCCCCATCGGACTCGACAGGGGCTGGGCGTCCCTTCACCTCTCGGAAACGCCACTGCTTTTTAACAGCCTGGGCCCCACCATGGGCTTAGAGGCCCTTTGCCTAGCGACGGGATCCATTCGCTTCAGCACGGATCATCTCTTTATCGGGGCCTCTTTATCGACCTGAGGCCCGCTGTCATCTCTGAGCTCCTCTCCATCAGCGCGAGCCAAAGCCGACCCAACTTTGCACTGCAACTGGCTCTGCACGTTCGGCCCAGACACCAATCCATCGGCTCAGGGACACTCTTTCACGGCTCAGGATAATTTCCGTCCGGCCGGAGTCCCCTCTTCAAAAGCTTGGGCCTCCTCTCACGCAAGGGCCCCGTGTGGTCTCGACCTCCATCGACCCAGGGGCCCTTTATACCGGCTCTGGGCCATTTCCGACGGCCCGGGGTCCTCCCGTGGCTAGGGGTCCTCTCCATCGGGACAGGGGCCCTTCTTAGCGATCCAAGGCCTCGTCTGTCAGGCCGGAAGCCCTCTTTCAATAGTTTGGATCCCCTCCATCAGGCACTTGTACTTGTGCCCCATCCGTCGGCCCAAGGGCCATTTCTGACGGCCCGAGGTCCTCTCCGACAATTAGGGCCCCCTCTGTCGTCTCAGGGGTTCTCTTTGACACTCAGATGACACTCAGATTATCGTGTCCGGCCGGAAAGACGACACGGGCTCCGTGATCGGTTGCATATGAAGCGCACCCTCTGCTCCCTGGATGGATGGTTTGTGAAAGTGCACTGGAAATTAACGCAGCAAAAACTTAATTGTTTGGCAGCAGGCAAAACCTGCAAGACACGTGCCGGATAGTGGTTAACTTCCGTGGAAACTTCCATGGAAAACCATTCATTCGGAGAGCGCCGTGCGAAACCTCTGATTGATCCTCGACCCATGCATGTCGTGGGATGCACACATAACACACCTCAATCGGAAATGTCTCTGAATTTTGACCGGCTTCATTCACATTCGGCACTACCTGCCGCAAAACATTATGTCCACTCTCGTTTACCGCCTGGTTCTCTCTCACGTCGGATACTGATATCCGTGTTTGGAAACTATTCCGCAATAAATCACAAACAGCTCCAGAAAGTCATTAGGTTCTCCGCCTTTCCTTCTGCCTTCTTTATCAGCAAGCGAGAATTTGATCATATATCGGACGTACTGAGAGGAACAAGATGGCTAAGTTCTAGACAGTTTGACCAGTTTCACCGTCTCTCCCTCATTCATAGCACTCTTCAGCACGGTGAGCAGTCTATTCTTGCCTCTTTCTTCCAAATCAACACCGCCTATCACTCCAGGCAGACACGACGGGATGCGTCGCTCCACGTGCCCGCGATTCGAACAAAGGCAAGGCCTTCGAAGGCAAACAAAGGCCTTCGAACAAAGGCTGCGTTTTACATACCGAGCGCCTGTCATATACAACCGCTACCATCTGACATAACCCGTCCGAAACCAGGCTCTTCGAAACTAAATGTGCGGAGCCGGAGGCATTACAAAACTATTAGACCAGACTGGTGATTTTACCAGTTTGTTTGTTTGCTTGTGTGGTGGTGGATTGGAGTTTAGGGGCGCGTCGACATCCAGGGTCATTTTGCGCCCAGTTTGCTTGTGTGAACTGTGTGCATGTTCTACCCCACCTTGACCATTTTTATCCCATGTCGCGGGGCTAAGAATAGCCACTACCTGTGTGGACTGTGAAGGGCCCAGAGGATGTCAAATAAATAAATGAATAAATAACTAAATAAAGAAACCAGCATACACAACTTCGTCGAAATCTTAGAGATGCGGGTGTTAGCGTCTCACTTTACCAGTCGATCTGTAATGGAAGGACCGCACGCAAACTTGCCAGGTTGCCGCAAACTAGGTCTTCTGGCTTCCCATGTCTTGCTGAAGTGACGTCAAGCAATATTTGGTTTTTCTGCATTGTAGTTGCTCCCTGGAAATAAATTAGACGGAGACCCATCCCCGCGGCGCCTCTATTGGGTGCACGGAAGACCTTCGGTGAGTCTGGCAGCCTCGGTTGAGTCTAGCAGGCCGTTTAGTCGATGATATCCGGGAGTTTCTCCAGTGAGGTGCAAGGTCTCTCCAATCAGGTGCAAGGGCCTGCGACACGGTTCGTTAGCCTACGGTGATATTGGAGTGCCAACTGGTGAGATAAAACCACGCGGCGTCGTGCAGAGGACCCTTCTGTCAGATACGGGCCTTCAGCAAATGTAGCGGACCATGATCACGAAACGAAACCAAAATATTCAGATAATTGAGACAGAAAATGCAAACGAAATGCTCTTATACCTTTTGCTCTTATGCTCTTGTACCTTGCATATATCTTGCCATGTTCTCGCATGACTGGCATTTGATTCCTTCGAAATATTTGTTTCTATTATTTTGGTGTTACATGCAATACATCACAAATGAAGATTACTCAACCGTCACCCATAACTTTCAGCTACAGCCAGCCAGCTGTGGAGGGAATGCAAACTAGCTGAGTAAATTGATTTGTGTATTGCCAGGGTTGGTGGTAATGGTGGCGGATCGATGCGCCGGCTACCTGGGTCGTGACAGGTTTGGCATCCATGACTCGCTGCTGCTGACAAGACAATTTGCAGAATCCAAACGCCCCATTCCTCACGTACGGCGCAAGCAGCCCCAAGTCATGCATTTCGTTCAGCAGTTACGTCACAATCGACCGCATAAGGCATCGGTTCGTGCCTACGGTACTGGAGCTGGTCCGACACGACCCAGTCCGATCTTCTGGTCCGGTACGGTATGACCCGATCTGGTGCGGTCTGGTCTGGACTGATGCCGTCCGGTCCTGTCCTCTCCGGTCTGGTGCGGTCTGGTCTGGACTGATGCCGTCAGGGCCGTTCCGGTCCTATCTCTCCGGTTTGGTCCGGTGTGGTCTGGCTACGTCCCCGTCCGGTCCCGGCGAGTCCGCTCCGGCCATAGGACCGCCTGGTCCATCAGTCATCACATCCATCACAGCCCACCCGGTCACCCAAGCCGGACACCTGCCCCCGCCGACACACAGCACAGCTGAGAAGCAGCCAACGAACACATGGGTACCATCAACGCAGCTAAAAACGGCCTGTCCAAAGCCTGTGTGATGATATACCGTGTCCACCACGGCGGATAGACGCGGGTTCAGCAGCAGCCGTCGAGGAGATGGAATCGTGTGATTGGTTCACGACGCCTATGAAAGCATCGCACATCAGCACCCGGACGCCGGCCAGTTGGCGATTCGGACCCGGGTCCTCGTGGGTACTCTTGGCCCAACAGTCAACCGACTAAAACGAACTCGCACGCAAAACGGCGCGTTTGTTTGTGTTTCGATTCGTCAGTGAGGTTGCACGTGAGATGGCGCCACTCGGGTGTCAGCCGGCACAAGTTACAATTCATCCCACATCCGACACAAGTCGCGCCTACGTCAATGACGCACGTTTCGCCCATGACGTACATCGCACATGTGCATGCTAATAAATATCATCGTCCTATCGACATATTAATCCCCATTTACCTGGGCCTCTTGCTTCAATCTGGGTCAAATCACAACGAAGACCTAGTGCTGATTGATTGCCGGGGCTCCAGGGCAAACCAACTGCAGAAGGGCACATCGCGCCAAATGCAGAGCTGGTGTGGCAATCTGCTACCTCGTTGGCTCATCTCGGCACAGTACACGGTGCGCTTATCGCAGCGTGGCTGGTGCAAACGCAGCGCCGCCGCCCAGTCCAACACCGCCGCCCGGTCCAGCACCACCGTCCGGTCCACCACCGCCCGGTCCAACACCGCCGTCCGGTACAGCACCAGTCCGACTCCGCCGGGTGTCGCGTCACACAGGCAGCGGTCACACGTCCGTCACACAGGCAGCGAGACACACGTCCGTCACACAGGCAGTGGGACACACGTCCGTCACACAAGCAGCGGTCACACGTCCGTCACACAGGCAGCGGTCACACGTCCGTCATACAGGCAGCGGTCACACGTCCGTTACACAGGCAACGGTCACACGTCCGTCACACAGGCAGCGGTCACACGTCCGTCACACAGGCAGTGGGACACACGTCCGTCACACAGGCAGTGGGACACACGTCCGTCACACAGGCAGTGGGACACACGTCCGTCACACAGGCAGTGGGACACACGTCCGTCACACAGGCAGTGGGACACACGTCCGTCACACAGGCAGTGGGACACACGTCCGTCACACAGGCAGCGGGACACACGTCCGTCACACAGGCAGCGGGACACACGTCCGTCACACAGGCAGTGGGACACACATCCGTCACACAGGCAGTGGGGACACACGTCCGTCACACAGGCAGTGGGACACACGACCGTCACACAGGCAGCGGAACACACGTCCCCGACCGACACTCGGCGCGACCTCGACAGCCCTACTGGTGAGTCAGCCAAGCGCTGACGTCGCCCTCGTCCTCACTCCCAAGGCAGTAGTCTGAAGCACAAGCGGCCGCCGGCAGAATCGCACCGGGCGCTGCCGCGCGACACGGACACTGGGCCGTGAACTCGGCCGAGTCCGGGCATTGCACTGCGTGTACTCGGGGGCGGCGCCACTGCCATCGCCACTCACCCGGCGCTACCACCGCACAAACGGCTTCAGCTCCTCCCTGATGCTGAGCCGCTTCACCGACTCGTAGCCGAGCACCACCATGAAGCTGAACGTGATGGAGGAGACCAGCCGCGCCGACAGGCCCTTGGTGAAGATGGCCCACTGCTCCTCGGCCCACAGCGTGCTCACCGTCTGCGGTATGGTGCCCGGCCGCTGGATCTGTCACACACAGAGTTGTGCCATTGTTATGACTAAATCTCCTGCGCATATGCATCCCACAGGAATGTTTTCTTCCAGTTATGCAGATGGCAGGGAACGAGCATCATGTGATACACATTTTCATCCAGCATGAATCCTGCTTAAAATTGTCCATTACGAATCTTGTGTTAATAAGCCGTTTGCATGCATGACTTATCTCGAGTGGAAGCCCCTTGCGCCTTACGTTACAACACTTACAGCACTAGATGAGATTGGTTGGAGCAGCCCAGTTGGTCCGCCTGGAACAGCCTAAATGCTGTTCGGTCGGCGCTGCTCGCCAAACACCACGAACTTCCTCGTTACAGAAACATTTATGCGGACACATCTGGTCCACGTTAGGCATGGATGTAAACAGATCATGACAGTTATTTTGACAGCATATGGAAACTAATTATTGGCGCTGTCATAGCACACTGCATACGAATGTTGGAATACAAATATTGCTAGCATCCGCAAAACGGAGTCGGTAACATTCCCTGGTGGGTGGTGTAAGCTATTTGCTGTATTTTATATTGAGCTAGATATCGACATACTGATAAATGTGCCGTGGTCTTCTACTGCCCCGCTATGTTTGAAGTAACCAAGGTGATGTCGACTAAGGTAGAAAATATGCCATAATTAGTCTTTTTGGGTGCGTTTTTTCAACCCAAAATTGTTCATCCGAGGATACTGCGAAGGTGAAATGAGGGAGATGGGTTGGCGCCGGAAAATTAGACCGCATTCGGTGTGCCACTTGAAACTGTAGTCGCATGACCAGCGCAACAGGAGTGACAAGCTGTTACGCAATGGAGCCACTAATGTTGGCCACCAGCTCAACTGAGCATCATAAAATCGAGACAGGCCAGAAAATCGAGTGGCGTGATTTCTGCCCAGAAGCATCCGGCTTTAACGTTGCAATATTACATGACGAGCCTGAACAAACCTGACCAGTTTTCTCACAGCCCAACAGAGCACAGCAAAGGTTAACTGAATGAGCATTGATCATCTCTGGGGCGCGCAGAAATCCGGTCACATATAACGATCAGCTGAAAACGGAGCCGGACAGCTAGCTGACCTGGTATCGTGCCCGGACACAGTCGAGCGGGTTGGTGAGGACGGTGGTGGTGACACCGCCTAACGTCGCCGACAGGCCCTGCACCAGCAGCAGCGGACACAGACTGGGCGGCAGCACCTTCACCAGCTGCTCTGTCGACGGCATGGCGAGAGTCAGTAACGTATCATAACCCGGATGGAGATATGATTATCCTCTAGTAGCCGCAGAGGAATTAATGTTCCTCTGCGGCTAGGCGATCCCGTCAGCAACATAACCCTGATGGAGATATGATCCCCCATCGGCTGCAGTGCATAATATCCGTTGGTGTTAACAACGGGGGCGAAGAATCTACCTAGTTGAGCGGGCGGTTACCTCCACCCGAACTGAAAATTTGTCTCCTCCCTCCAGACAGTGAGATGTGCCCCTCAACTAGGAAAAGAAGATTCACTGAAAACTTGGATTTACACATTTTAAGGTTTTTGGTAACACAAATATGCATAATATTTCGTGCCAGCTCCTCAAAAATTGGCAATTTAACACCTGGCAACCATAATTGTAGTGGTTACCAACCATAATTTGAGAACAAAAAAAAGTACAAAGAAATTACGTATATAACTGACAAGAATATTTCCGGTTTGTGCCGAATTTGAAAGCATGACACATTTCGTCCCTCACCGAACTTTGCGAAACTACATCCCCGGTTAGCAGTACCGGTCCAGAATAAGCTCACCCAAAAACGGCTCTTAGACCATAGTGCATTGTAGACTCATCACTGCAGTGGTGAGATATGAAAATGAAAAACAAGCAGTCTTGACAATCTCGCCTGCAGCACTCAATATTTGATCAGAAAATTAACGTTGTGACCAAATTAGGATACTTTAACCAGGCTCCACAGTCACATGTGAAAAGATGCCTGTACCATCATATCCGCCCAAACATTGTTCCAAGGACGTGGTCAACTTTTCACAGACCAATTACACACCAAAAATGGCGCTGCACAGGACACTCCGAGCAGTCGGGAGACAACATAAACTCTCGTCTCGAAAGCCTCCGAGCAGTCGGGAGACAACATAAACTCTCGTCTCGAAAGCATTACCTCGTCTCCCCTCCCCACTCCGCATGCGCATCATCAATTATCAACCCATCTATCGTGAGAGGCTCAGAAGCTGGAATAGTCAAATGCGTTGAAAATGAGTTATGTGACAGTTTCTATGCCCATGATCTCACAGCTGACAAAACTGTGCTCCACAACGCGCAAGACCGCGTGAATATCTACTGTCTGACGTCATACTCCGCGCGCGCGTGCATATGGCGGCGCCCTGCACTCAACAGCCACGAGCTGTTTGCTAGCGAGAACTGCCATCAGTAGCCGCATGCTGTGTACCATTGGTGCCGAGACTGACACAAACTGGCAGATCACGAACAACTGGGAAAGACTAACGCTGATCATGTCATTGGCGACCATATTACGAGACCCTATTCAAAAACCATAATTTTGCCATAAGTTTGCTTTCACAATCGCGGAAAAATCAATCCATCCATTTTCGGTCGCGGCCTGATGCTAGCAGGGATCATGGTAGTCTAATTATTCAACACAAGTAACTCACCGTGCACAAATGAAATCTGAAAACTTGGATCAATCTTCACAGCCCACGCTGAATAAATGCGCAGATGGTATCACATCACCCCACAAAAAGAAGAAAAAGAGGCAGTGCATTGAAACAGCAGTACATACCCTGATAAAAGTGGTAGAACGTCCACCACAGAGCGGAGTTTGGCACGTATGTACAGATTGAGGGAAAATATCCCCGATAAAAGCCTCGCAATCCTTCTTGACGGTAGACTTCTTTGATGATCTCCAATGCTAGCTGTAAACAAAGATAAACAGATCGCATTAGACAAGCTTCCCGATTCTTGCATCATATTACACACTTCTGAGTGGGGTCACCCTACTCATCTAATTGCTCGGTCTGCTCGAACCATATGAAAATGGAGATGGAAAATCATGAGTATACGGCACGGAACTGCAGTCAATTCAGCAATGTCAATGGCCGTCCCAAACGTTCAGTTACCTAGAGCTGCGGCCTCCACACAGTATGGTTTCTACTGCCCTGAAAGGGCATGGATCCGAGTAGTTTCACGCGCTCACCTTAGTCCTCGCTTGAGAGGAGGGTCGGGTGGCAACTAACCTGACCGATAAAGTTGACGACGCGGCAATGAGGCGGGTGCTTTGGAACAGTGGCCGCTCGTTAAAATATCTGCTTAGATTCCACAGTTACAGCGAAATTCCCATATCAGGTGGTGGGGGCAGCATATACGCAATAAGTTCCGCTTAGCATAGGGTCAGGTTCCGTAGAACTGCTCCCGAAAACGTTCCGACTAAGCTTACGATAGACGCCAAGGTGAGTGTTGCCACCTCATGTACGAGGGAGAGGAGACTGCGATGTTCCGGCAGGAACTCAGGCACGACAAAAGCCTGGTTTTTATCAGCAGAAGACTCTACCAGCATGACGCCGACAAAACAGGCCGTCCGCCGTTACCGTGACGATTTGGGTATAGCCTATCCATCACGCTGCACCCTCAAAGCACATTCTATTTGATGCAAATGAGCATACATTAGCCCAGTATGTGCTTGCAACTATTGAAGCGACTATGTGTTCTTGTCAGGAGCCTGCACCAATACAATCAATAGGGTCAAACCCAGTGTTGAAAAAAAACATGGCGGAAGGGACGGGCTGCTTAATACAATGATTGCGTGGAAATATAGACATAATGTGACAACGGCGTACCGAAGGTGAGCAAAGGGGGAAATTCTCCTTTCCCTGAGAGGTGGTGGGCCCCAAGAATAGCACCGAGTCCCAAGAATCGCGCCTGGGTCCCTACAAAATCATGCAGGGGCCCCAAAATTTCCATCAGGACCCACAAAACTTGGGTCCGGGTCCACAAAATTTGCACCGGAGCCCCAGAAATTGTCCTTGGGTCCGAAAGATCGCGTAGGGGCTCCAAAAATTGCACTGGGTGCCAACAAAAATTATCGCTGTGGATCCAACTAATACAACGTAGACCTCAAAATTGCATCGGGTATCGAAAACAATTAAGCCCAGGTCCCCCAAAATAAGCAGGGATTCTGAAAAATAAGGGGTCGGGCCGGAAAAACGCAATGGAGCCTCAAAAATGGCGCCAGCGGCATCCAAAAATCGCGTAAGGCTTGAAACAAACGTACCGGGGCTCGAAAAAAAAAACGTCACGTGGCACCCAGATATAGCACCAGGGGCCCGAAAAATAACGCCGAGACCGGGGCTTCGAAAAATTCTGAAGAGATCTGGAAAGATCGCGTCGAACCTAGAAAGTTCGCGTCGGATCCCCCGAACTCTGCGAACAGGCCCGAAAAAAATCACGCCGCGACTCAGAAAATCGAGCCGGAGCCTCCGAAATCGTGCTGCGGCACAAACATCCTCAGTCTCCCAAAAAGTGGTCGGACCTTAAAACATGCACTCAGCCCTAAATAAACACGCCATTGATTGATTATTTTGGTTTAGGGGCGCATCAACTGTTACTGGCTATGTAGCGCCCATAAAGAAAAACACCAGGAGATCCCCAAAACAGACCGGGGACCTTATAGTACACTGGGCCCGCAGACAGCATGATGTCCTAAAAACAGACTGTGGGCCGCAAAAAGCGACGTGGTCATAAAAAGAACAAAAGGGTCAACACAAGAACAAAGGTGCCAGGCACGAAATACACACGTCGGGGCCTTCGAAAACGTACCGGACGCAAAGATACATCAGTAGACGAAGAAACACACAACGGGTCAAAAAAAATAATGCCGAACCAGTGCCTCAGTTCGATAGCCAACCTGGGAGCACATTTAAGCAAATAGATGAGGTGAATTAACACGCGCACTGGAGGGGGGGCGAAATCCGCCCAACCTCCGGTTTTCCGTAAATAACTGCAGATTTTACCGGTCGATATACGCAATTTTCTGCATACCTGCTTAGAAATGACCGGCGCGTCGTTTAAAACAAGAAAAATGGAAATCGACCGAAAATTTGTCAAGTTAGGGCCGCTAAAGTCAAAAAAAATTTCTAGCGCCAGACCACAAAAATCGGCGCTGATGCGCTTCCCGTATATTCGCAAAAGGGAAGTGTTCTTGGCAACACGAGCGACTTGTTTGATGTATATTGATATGCTATATAGTTTCAAGATCATGTTAGGTCACCGAGGTCAAGTCAGGTCAAGTTCATGACAGGTTAATGAAACCAAACTTGATCAACTGGAATGTTGTCATGAATGCACTACTGTTTGTCATTTGTACTGTTTGTCATTGCGTTTCCATACTTTGTTCATGTACTTCACTCCTTTCTTCACGAGGCCGATTGCTCCGAGCTGCCCGACGGAGCAGTCGGACGGGCGGCCCGGTTTCGGTAACTGGAACAGGTAACTGACCTGATAAAGTGGTGCTACATGGGTGACTTGAGGTCAACTGTTGGGTCCAGCATCTGCATTGCATCATTAGTAATGTCCAAAACATCATTGATGCCCATTTTGGAGCATTTAAATACAATCACAGCGATCCATAACGATGACAAGCCAAGCCACGCAATACCAGAAAATTTGTGCAAATTTGACCTCATTTGACCTTGAAAATATTGACCTAAGGTCATGACATTTGCGCACGATAGAGTTCACTACCGTACCCATCTACCCTGCGAATTTCGTTCCTCTAGCTTCACTAGGAGCCGAGATCTTAGGGGGGGGGGCGGAATCCGCCCCCCTCCAGTGCGCGTAATTCTCACAGGCCCTCCAGGGCGCGTGTTAAAGATCGGCAGGGTATCCGGAATCCACATACCAAGCATTCCATGATGTGAAATGTGACAAACTATAATGTGGAAGCAATTAGTAAAACGGCCTGGCAGAAACCGCAGAATCGCACGAAGCATGGCAAGTGCGCCGAATGCACAAAGCGGGTGTGCACGTGCGCGAACGTCGGCGTGGTGGTGACCGGGCATTATGAACTGAAATGCGTGAAATGGGAACATTTTACATTTTAAGTGATTTGTACAGGTCTAATTTTAGCAGCGTGAGGTGAATTATCAAAGGATAGCAGAAGCAAAAGACTGCACAGCGGTAGTGGGTTGAAATCCAGTGACTTGGTAACTATGTTGGTAGCTTGGGTCGCGTCCTCAGGAAAACCAAGTTGGCCACTAACTATTTTAGTAAAAAAAATAGGTCCCTTCGAAAAAAACAAGTGCATCAAATTCGAGAAGTTATTCGAAAATTGGGATAGGTGGGCCCTTCTAAATCAGTCCCCCCCCCCCCAGGCACAAATCCCAGGTGTGTCACTTCAAGGTAACCAGAACTTTAAGAGCTCTATTTCGTTTTGTTCATGAACTACAAAGTACATGCTCATGAACGAAATCTGACGACTGCTCCACCTAAGCAAGCGCGGTATGCGCCACCTGGGCACGCACAGCATACTGCACTGCGCCACCTAGGCACGCACAGTATACTGCACTGCGCCACCTAGGCATGTACGGTATACTGCACTGCGCCACCTAGGCATGCACGGTATACTGCACTGCGCCACCTAGGCACGCACGGTATACTGCACTGCGCCACCTGGGCACGCACGGTATACTGCACTGCGCCACCTAGGCATGCACGGTATACTGCACTGCGCCACCTAGGCATGTACGGTATACTGCACTGCGCCACCTAGGCACGCACGGTATACTGCACTGCGCCACCTAGGCATGCACGGTATACTGCACTGCGCCACCTGGGCACGCACGGTATACTGCACTGCGCCACCTGGGCACGCACGGCATACTGCACTGCTCCACCTGGGCACGCACGGTATACTGCACTGCTCCACCTAGGCACGCCCGGCATACTGCACTGCTCCACCTGGGCACGCCCGGCATACTGCACTGCTCCACCTGGGCACGCATGGCATACTGCACTGCGCCACCTAGGCACGCACGGTATACTACACTGCGCACACCTAGGCACGCCCGGCATACTGCACTGCTCCACCTGGGCACGCCCGGCATACTGCACTGCTCCACCTGGGCACGCATGGCATACTGCACTGCGCCACCTAGGCACGCACGGTATACTGCACTGCTCCACCTAGGCACGCACGGTGTGCTGCAACATGATGTGCTGCGTTGTTCCACCTATCGGACAACGGGGCACCGTTCATACTTTCTCCACGAGTCCACCAGTCTCTTGTCCTCTGCCTACACTGCGGAGATGCGCACTGCAATTGATGACCTGTTGCCTGTACTGCAATGGAGGTTCTCTCGTCCTCTGCCTGCACTGCAATGAGGCCCCATCTTCCTCTACGTGCACTGTGATGGAAATTATTCGTCCTCTGTTTACATTATGGCGGAGATTTCCTCGCAAGCCATTTGTAGCGCAGCCAGGGACCCGCTGACTCCCCTATTCTGAGACGGGGGGGGGGCATTCATGCTCTGCCAGGCTACCCCGCGGACCATCTGCACGTGCTCTCACTCACCATGCGCTGTGGTATGCAGTCGTATTCTATCCTGAGCGGGTTGAGCCGACGCGCCTTTTTGCCGGGCCGCAGCTCCACCTGACCGAGCACCATCAGGTGCTGGCTGATGACGTCGAACGGCACTATGATGGTCTGGCCGACCAGCGAGGCGGCGCCGCCGCCGGCCAGCGCCCGCACGCGGCTGTCCTGCGGACGCGGCCGGCACTCAACACACCGACCATACTGGGTAAACCGGCACTGCCACACCACTGGTACTGAACACCATCATATCGTCCAGTACCGACGGCACTGTGTACACCGGCACTGCCACACCACTGGTACTGAACACGCCGACACTATCATACCGTCCAGTACCGTCGGTACTATGTACACCGGCACTGTCACACCGCTGGTACTGAACACGCCGACACTGTCATACCGTCCAGTACCGTCGGTACTATGTACACCGGCACTGCCACACCACTGGTACTGAACACTGTCATACCGTCCAGTACCGTCGGTACTGGGTACACCGGCACTGCCACACCACTGGTACTGAACACTGTCATGCCATCCAGTACCGGCGGTACTGGGTACACCGGCACTGCCACACCACTGGTACTGAACACCATCATACCGTCCAGTACCGACGGCACTGTGTACACCAGCACTGCCACACCACTGGTACTGAACACGCCGACACTATCATACCGTCCAGTACCGTCGGTACTATGTACACCGGCACTGTCACACCGCTGGTACTGAACACGCCGACACTGTCATACCGTCCAGTACCGTCGGTACTATGTACACCGGCGCTGCCACACCACTGGTACTGAACACTGTCATACCGTCCAGTACCGTCGGTACTGGGTACACCGGCACTGCCACACCACTGGTACTGAACACGCCGACACTATCATACCGTCCAGTACCGTCGGTACTATGTACACCGGCACTGTCACACCACTGGTACTGAACACGCCGACACTGTCATACCGTCCAGTACCGTCGGTACTATGTACACCGGCACTGTCACACCACTGGTACTGAACACGCCGACACTGTCATACCGTCCAGTACCGGCGGTACTGGGTACACCGGCACTGCCACACCACTGGTACTGAACACACCGACACTGTCATACCGTCCAGTACCGTCGGTACTGGGTACACCGGCACTGCCACACCACTGGTACTGAACACTCATACCATCCAGTACCGACGGTACTGGGTACACCGGCACTGTCACACCACTGGTACTGAACACTGTCATGCCATCCAGTACCGCCGGTACTGGGTACACCGGCACTGCCACACCACTGGTACTGAACACTGCCATGCCATCCAGTACCGACGGTACTGGGTACACCGGCACTGCCACACCACTGGTACTGAACACACCGACACTATCATACCGTCCAGTACCGTCGGTACTGTGTACACCGGCACTGTCACACCACTGGTACTGAACACACCGACACTGTCATACCGTCCAGTACAGACGGTACTGTGTACACCGGTACTGTCACACCACTGGTACTGAACACACCGACACTGTCATACCGTCCAGTACCGACGGTACTGTGTACACCGGCACTGCCACATCACTGGTACTGAACACACCGACACTGTCATACCGTCCAGTTCCGACGGTACTGTGTACACCGGCACTGCCACACCACTGGTACTGAACACACCGACACTGTCATACCGTCCAGTACCGACGGTACTGTGTACACCGGCACTGTCACACCACTGGTACTGAACACACCGACACTGTCATACCGTCCAGTACCGACGGTACTGTGTACACCGGCACTGCCACACCACTGGTACTGAACACGCCGACACTGTCATACCGTCCAGTACCGACGGTACTGGGTACACCGGCACTGCCACACCACTGGTACTGAACACGCCGACACTGTCATACCGTCCAGTACCGACGGTACTGTGCATACCGGCACTGCCACACCACTGGTACTGAACACACCGACACTGGCATACCATCCAGCACTAGTGGTGCTGGGTACACCGATACTGCCACACCACTGGTACTGAACACTGTCATACCATCAAGTACCGGCGGTACTGGGTACACCGGCACTGCCACACCACTGGTACTGAACACACCATCCAGCACTAGTGGTGCTGGATACACCGGTACTGCCACACCACTGGTACTGAACGCACCGACACTGGGGCGTGACTAGCACTGTCGTACCATTGGTACTGAGTACACCGACTCTGAGACGCAAGCGAGACAGAGTACGCTGGCAGTGCAATACAAATGGTACTCGATAAACGATTGGATACATGGTGGCACTGGTAACGCAGACCACCGGCACTTCGTAAACGACACTGCCTTACGGCTGGATGACACCTAAGAGAACCGCTCGGCCATATTTACTTTCGTCATCCTACTCTCTGCTTGTTGATGCAGGTGCTGGTACACGCGGATTCCATCCACACTACTGTGTACGTATACCGTCTGCCTCGAATTCATCACTTTACACCAGTGTTGGAAATATGGTCCTTTTTTGGAACTTTTGTCATCCAAAGAATTATACACTCCCCAAAAAATCCACTCCTTACATTACATGATATATCGTGAAGAGCCTTGCTTAAACAGCAATCTCAACCAGCTGTCGTAATCCAATAGTATTATTGGATTGTGATGAAGCAGAGGATACAGCATGCTCCAAGGGCCTATAACATATGGTAATAAGTGGCTGTCAATGAAAAACCCTTCTAGTTTTGGTGCTCTTCATCTTGTCTAGCCATGTTATGTCCTTGCCACAGCAACTTGGCAACATCATTGAAGATAATGCACATTTGTTATTTCAGGTGACCATGAGAGCTGCAGCAACATTCCAAGAGGATGCAGAAGTGGAACAGAAAATTAGATGCAAGCAAGACTAGACGAGTGCCAGCTTGCTAGCATGTGCAACAGATGACAGCAGATGCTTAAGGATCACTCTGCAATCTGTATACAACATTAATACCAATGTATTTGTTCCATGAAATGGTGCAGGTGGTATGCAATTGTCTGAAACATGTGAATTAATAAACAGCCATTCCTTCATGTGTACATTGTTCATTTTTGAAAATGCTGGAATCAGTAGTGTTCAGAAGAATGCAAGGCTAGACAGAACTAGAGAACTAGAGAAGTCCCTACACAACTTGCAAATCACAAAAGCAATCACATCCTCAAAATATTTGTGGACATATATTATGATTTGTCATGGCATAGGAATGTTCAGGAAGCTGCAGGGACAAAAAAGCCAAATAATGGAGTTTATTGGGGTATGAGGTGGGGTGCACTTCACAATTTCCTGAAACATTTAGTTAGAGCACAACAATGCTTGTGAGTTACTGTATCCGTGCACTGAAGGGGACCAATCCCTTATTCCTGAAAATATATTGTCTTACAAAAATGAAAGCTTTATTTCCAAAATAAAACAAAGCAAGCTGAAAGGTTCTTCTATCCAAATCCAACACATTAAGAACACACTTATGAAAATATTCTTTCCAGGTTATGGATGTTCATTTATGAAAATTATTGGGGGGGGAAATACCTGAAAGGCAATGGGCAGGGTGAAATAGATTGGGGGCACACTCCATAGAGTCCCATGTTAAAAGTTGAAGTCATTTGAGAAGCAAAGCAAACATTGAGGGTCCCCTGTCCTAGGTTGTGCCACTGCATGCATGGGCACCAACAGAGGGATACAGATGTGCACCACTGCAAAATATAAGGAATCACAATTTTGCTATGGCTACCCATACTTCTCAACATTAAGCTGGTTATGCATACATCATTCTAGCTAGGTAGGTATATTTCTGATTTGATACTGAAGTTTACACCAACAAGAATAATTAAATTTCAAGAAACCTCAATTGGGCCTCAGTTCCTACGTCGGCCGATACTACACGAGATCAACTAGTAGTTTCACTACCTGGTCCCTGAATTATCGGACTATATCCCATCATACAACTCACGAGGCTTATCCCAGCCAATAATTTCAATGGCGAAGATATTGATAATAGATACGTAGGTCGTTCCTACCAAGGTTGGCGATGCCTACAACGAGCCTCTTTCGTCTCTTTCCATCCAGTGGGCAACTCGGTGCATACAAGAAAAATTCCTCGCCAAGTGAAAGAAACCTCTATTCTCGGCTCGCCTAATGAAGGGAAACCACCATTCCCAGACTGGCCAGACCCGAACGGCGCTTCTTGGATTCGATGGATTCGCGGCTCTCCAGCTCCCACTCCGGTCGGAGCTTTTTAAACTACGGCCAAAAAAGGCCATAAATAATGCATTCCTTTCTGTTTCCTTGAAGATTGAGATGTTCTACATAACTTGACATGAACAGAACTGATCGTTTTGCATCCTGGACCAGTCCAGAGCAATAAAACAAAAAAGATATCCGATGGATTTTACGCAAGAAAATGACCTAAATGGTACCAAAACGTTCTTCAAATCTGGTTATATTTTACAGTCAAATGGATCACGATATAACCAGAAATTTCAGTGTCCTTCCATTTCATGACCTACATTGTTTAAATACACCACAAACTGGTGGCAATAATAGTGTTTATGCCACTCCGACAACTAATTTCTCCCACTCCGGGAAAATGGAAATTTAGCCGTCATGTTCTTATACGCTGCTAAATGCGGGGTGGTTACGAGCCGCCTACTGGTCTTTCGTCAACTCCGGCTGACTGTACGGAGGCTGCTGATTGGCTTAATGGTTTGAACTCAGCCAATGGGATGAAATCTTTGTTGACAAAGGTAAAAGAGCAGCTTGTCTCGATTGCATTATTTTTGTGACAATGTAACACAAGTCGCAGCCAGCCCTGATGAAGGTTAAGGCCAGCCAGCTTGGGCCAGCCCAAGGCCTATCGAGTCAGCCAAGGCAACAGCCAAGGTACGAAGCCGGGGAGGAGGCTATTGTTATTTTTTCTGTTTTCGTTCTCCTCAGGTGTGCGCCTCGGGGAAAAGAGTAGGTGCTGTGGGAATAGTAACTGGTAGGTGCTGCTTTATTATCTTCTGTGACTCCTATTGTCTGGCATACCCCTTGTAGGAATTCTGTTTTTTTCTGCCGATTCTATTGCGGCGAATATGGCTAATTGCTATTAATGCTGGCTTTCGATGGGTAACAGTTGGAGCATGCTAATCACAGGTGTAAATTTGTACACTTTTGTTGTTGCCAATGCGACATAATGATTTCCAAATTTAACATAATGCCTATGGTGGTGCATGGAATGAATGGATTCAAATTTCCTGATGGAAACATTTTTTTTGCAGTCCTGATACATTATGTTTTTAAATCCAACCATGCCATGGGCATTCTTCATCAGCACAGGGTTCAGGACCAATCATTTTCCATAAGGGATATTGAGGTTTTGTGGTTCCTGATGTGAAAGGCATAATTCTTGTTCATCATCACTTTGTTTCTATTTGTAAATTTGCAGTTTAGGGTAATTTTTGGTTATTTAAATTCCTTTTTCCAATGCCATGTTTAAAAATGTGGTTTACATGGTGTGACCACTCACTTCCACTGTAAATACATACTTTCCAGTTGGCAGGCAAAACAACACCAATAAATGGGCTTGGAGTTGGGTAATATAGTGTAAAAATTAATTTGGGAAATACAAAATGTGGCATAATCTACCCTAACCTAGCCTAACCTTCAATGCAAAAAGAACAATTCTCTTGAAAAAGGAAAAATTTAAATCAGTATTTTTCTTTAAAAAAATGCAAATTAAAGAACATAACCTGACATAACCTAACCTTGCCTGGTTCATTGTTGAAAAACAAATTCTTGAAATATAAAAAAGCATTGGATATGAAAACTTGTCCAACTTAAGAGTAGAGCCCAACTTATCATAACCTAACGAAGCCTAACCAATTTGTTTGCTTCATGGAGGTAAACTGTGTAAGACGTGTCTTGTGGATACCCTAAGCTTGAATAATATATTTCTTCATAGTAATATACCTACATACCTGAAGTTGAAATATATTCAAACTCGCATGGAAAATCAATCACGATTAAATGCATCACTTCTTGCCAATGACAGTATATTTAACACTTTTCCAGCACCACAACACATATGACTGCTATGTGAAGTTTGTATTCTCAGTGAATACTATTTTTATGTGATCCAGCATCAGGCGGCATACTTAGGCTGTGTGGGATGAAACACCTGTAATGTATGCTTCTTGAATGGAAAAACAAGACTTTATTTCTTTGTCTCAGTAATTTGTATTCACCCCATGGTTACCAGGCATTATGCACTCCGTAATTGCATGAACTCAAAGATTATACACTCCGAATCCAAGAACGAGAAGTGAAAATCCAACACTGCTTTACACCGATTCCGACATTCTGCTGGACACCATGCATCAGCACTGTTTCTGACATCGCTAACTACAGCAAGCACAGGAACATAGATACATTTGGAGTACATGTTTGTAACAATACAGCACAGGATAATACTTGGCGAATTGGTGCATCAGCACCACCACTGAACTGACCGGCACCAGCAGGTGCCCCACTGGGCTACCTTGAATATGTTGGGCGGCACTGGTTAAGACAATGGCGCGCACCAATGTAGGGCATATGGCGTGCGCCGGATGTATTCAGTACGGTGACCGACTGCTGACATGCAGTGATGCTTAGTGTTGGTTTTGCATCGCTGTTCTATGAATAGGCGCAGTTATACCGCGCGTGAAATCTGGAAATCCTTCCGTAAGGCTATGCCAGCTTCGATAAGTGGAGATGTAACATGCGTTATAGGAAAAAAGCAACTACGGCCTACATCTGCACTGACAAATTGACAGTGCATTGACTAACTCTGATCGCATGCTAACAACAGCGTCACGGGCTCACAGTGTCGAAGTGCACAGTGACAGTGTATTGACTAACTCTGACCGCATGCTAACAACAGCGTCACGGGCTCACAGTGTCGAAGTGCACAGTGACAGTGTATTGACTAACTCTGACCGCATGCCAACAGCAGCGTCACGGGCTCACAGTGTCCAAGTGCACAGTGACAGTGTATTGACCAACTCTGACCGCATGCCAACAGCAGCGTCACGGGCTCACAGTGTCGAAGTGCACAGTGACAGTGTATTGACTAACTCTGACCGCATGCTAACAACAGCGTCACGGGCTCGCAGTGTCGAAGTGCACAGTGACAGTGTATTGACTAACTCTGACCGCATGCTAACAACAGCGTCACGGGCTCGCAGTGTCGAAGTGCACAGTGACAGTGTATTGACTAACTCTGACCGCATGCCAACAGCAGCGTCACGGGCTCACAGTGTCAAAGACGGGGTCATGTCTTTATAGGCAGTAATGATGCAGGCCACGGGCCGAAATAGTCAAGAAACCGTTCCCGTACACCGAGGCCTGCAGTCAAACAGTACCAGTACACCAACGTCTGCAGCCAGCCGTACCTGTACTCCGCAGGTTTGCAGTGCATGCCGAACCGTCTCGTATGTGGTGATGTAGGCGACGCCGGACACCAGCTGGAACGCGCTCACCAAAAAGCCCCGGTAGAGCCCGGGAAAGCCCTCGTGTGCGAACGTCTTCCGGAACGCATCGAATGTGCCTTTGTACACACTGTGGTGGTGTTGAACCTGTGAGAGCGGTGGTCATGCGTGTCACAACTACACAGACTTAACATCATGGCTGTGTTACACACGTGGGAGCAGGGTATATTGAGCTCCTGGGTGTGGAGAGGAAACAAATTTGATCACACAAAAAGGAATTCCTCATGTCGCAAGGAGAAGTAAAAATATCCTCTCCGAATTGGATGACCCCAATGTTTTCCTCTCCACATCCAGGAGCCCAAAATATAAATCCGACCATCTGATCAGTTTTTGACATTTTGTCAACAAGCAGTAAGTCTAGTCATTGTCAAATAGTATCATGCAACCAACCAGCAAGGGAAATACATGATAATTTTCGTAGGATAATAATGTTTTGTTCAAGCCTATGTCGGTGTGCGGGGAGGGGAAAAGAGTCACACATGTCACTGTTACCCTGTGTTGTTGCTACCGCCTTAGAAAGGAACAGGGCCACAAGTATTATCGCATACTCTATGGTGGTCTTGCAGAAGTTGCCACACGTATCGTGGCACGCTCAATGGTGGAGCACACACACACACACACACACACCCGCACCAGTTGGCATTGGCCATCCACGGCAGAATGTACACCACAATACAACGGCATAGTGTGTGGAAGAGCACCGTCCCGACCGGCGGCATACACCCCGGGGCGACGGGTGTACCGCAGCAGGAGGGCGTGAAACGCTTCAATGATAATGATTCGTGTTGGAAATGCCTTCTGATACGCTACATATTGTGACACATTAAGCACATAAGCAGACGCAAGTCAATGCGGAAGATATATATATATATATATATATATATATATATATATATATATATATATATATATATATATATATATGGTGTCGGCAATGCTTTCGCCGGGACCTCCCACGTTCCTACGACAAAGAAGCAGATTCCCCGACCGTGCAATAGGTCGAACACCAAGAATATCAAGACTCCAGCACCAAGTGCAATGGGCTCCGCCTGTTCCAACTGCTTAAAGGGTAGAGCGTCGTGCTGAGGATCACTTACCTCTGAAGATGGCGAAGTTTTTAGATCAGAAATTGAAGAAGACGTCTGGTCCATTTTTTTAAATTATAGTCTTACCAGGGAGATTGGCTCGCTCTTATACCAGGACACACTGAATTAAAAGTAATAGGATTTAACTGATGCCAAATGACCTAATGGTTAAACTCACAAACTATTGTCAGTGTTTTGGCTATCTTACGGACGCCTCGGCAACCACAAAGCAGCGGGAAAACACGCGCCTGAATCAACTCCGCTTCCACACAGCGTATCTGGCCTTTTTAACCCCATACATATATAAAATAGTGTGTGTGGGGGGGGGGAGGTGTGGGGGCAGGTATCAAACTCAGTCGAATGCAGATTGACGCATACAGCACCACGCACTCTTCAATTTGATTCGGCTTTGGCTTCCATATACATTCAGAGAGCAAGTGACCTCCCGCCTTATTACTATACAAGAAACATTGACTACAAATCCAGAAAACTGACAAAGGAGCATAGGGGACCATTGTAAATTTGTGAGATACAAAAAGTAGGCTTGTACTTTGGGCGAGATTTAATCAGTACTGGCACAGCACTACGTGAACGCACCGCCCAGTCCGGTAGTGATAGCACAGGCTTCCCCAACGTCGCTATTTGCTGCATCGTGGAACTGCTGTGGGAGATCTGCACACACTATGGTTTGTGCACTTCCAGGGTTGGATTTGTGCTTTGCAATTCCGGATACGGAGATAAAAATTTGGGGGAAATCGAATATGGAGAGGATATTTTCCTCCATACCTGTAACATCAGAATCCCAGTTCACACTTTCTAGTCATTTTCAGCACTTTATCGCAGTTCATTGTGAAACAGCACCATTCAAGCTCCAAATAAGAGAAATAAGAGGGTACTTTTCTGGAGAAGATATTTTGGATACGAAAAATTCAGGAACAGCCTATTATTTTTCAACCCGTTGCACTACACACCGTATATACACACCTTCCTCTCAACCTCCGAGCCGACCACGTCGGGTGGACAAATTAAAATGGAGTACGAAACCGACTAAACACTGAGATGTTTGTCCAAGGTGGTGACAGAAGTGGCCGCAATGGTTTCAGCAACGTGATTGCATAATCACCGCAGACATTGGGCGACTCACAATGCTCATTTAATCAACACAGGATCAACCGCACATCCCTTGCTGATTCGTACATAACGCCTTACCGCGCAATTTACCACTAGTAAGCAATATTGTTCGACGATACTCCAGTCCACTGCGGTCCCGTAAGACGCAACACCCTGCAAACGACGTTGGTGCCAACCTGCAGTCGTGTTTTGATGACGGTGAACGGGTAGAGCAGGCAGCGGATGCTGAAGGAGCTGACTATCGACAGCGGGATAAACTTCCGCTTGTCCAGCATCTCCCACTCAATGGTGCGAATGTACGTGGGCGACTCCATCGACACGAGTGGTATCAGCGGCATCTGACATAGACAGGCGACCCTCAGACAAGGCATCTGACATAGACAGGCGACCCTCAGACAAGGCATCTGACGAGGACGGGCAGCCATCATACAAGGCATCTGACACAGACAGGCGACCCTCAGACAAGGCATCTGACACAGACAGGCGACCATCAGACAAGGCATCTGACAAGGACGGGCAGCCATCAGACAAGGCATCTGACACAGACAGGCGACCCTCAGACAAGGCATCTGACATAGACAGGCGACCCTCAGACAAGGCATCTGACAAGGACGGGCAGCCATCAGACAAGGCATCTGACACAGACGGGCGACCATCAGACAAGGCATCTGACACGGACGGGCGACCCTCAGACAAGGCATCTGACACTGATGGGCGACCATCAGACAAGGCATCTGACACGGACGGGCGACCCTCAGACAAGGCATCTGACAGGGACGGGCAGCCATCAGACAAGGCATCTGACACTGACCGATGGCCATTGGACAAGGCATCTGACACGGACAGGTGGCCATCGGACAAGGCATTTGACACAGACAGGCGACCCTCAGACAAGGTATCTGACACAGACGGGTGGCCGTCAGACAGGACATCTGACACAGACGGATGGCCATCGGACAAGCCAGCTGTGATGTGGCAACTGAAAAATGAGACGGCGGCGTACACATCTTCCATATCAACCAGAAACCGTTCGGAGCAGACATCATCAGCCCAGACTTGTCTGGTTCACCAGCGCAGGCGATAAAACCAACGTCAAGGCAAAACATCTTTGAAGCATGTTGTTTTTATATCCTTAATGCTTATCTAGTATATTTCCCTGATCTTTTGGAGATGTAGAAGAATGGGTGAATCTCATTCTGCTCTCTAGAACTACTGATGCTCAGAGGCCAATTGAAGAGGGCTCGTAGCAATAGTCAAGACCCTTTTTGCAAAAAAAACCGGAGATTTAAAAATGACTTGGCCTTCAATTTACCAGGAATCAAGACTTTTACAAATATAGAGTGCCTTCCAGATGCACAGCAATGGAGAATATCCAAACCTTGCATCTTGCTGGAAGGGCCAACAGCCATTGCCACTGCGTCTATGTCGATAACTGATCCAATGGGTGCTATGCAACATCGTTATAAGTTGTTTGAATGCGCAGTTTGGTGCTGGCTTGGCATAACCAATTGCACTTTCACATTGCCATTGGAAATGCTAGTTGTCAATGGCTAGATAACAGGGAGATATTCTGATCATGACATGGTCAGTTGCACCATAAAATGACAGCTTCAACATGAATCCTATGGAGCTACAGCCAACATCATTATCATACACAATCACATCACTGTGGGACACTTCACCACAGCATGAAAATCATTGGCATTTCTTCAAAATACCATGAAAACATCTATTGTAAATGAATGTTTATGAGAAACACCATTGACCTGTGGGGGGTGACCAACGTAAAGCACTCAGTGGTGAGGAGTATGCACTGCAGGAAGAAATGAATCCAATGCAATATTGTATATGGAAAATTAACACAGGTAGGTTTGATGGATGGACCAATAAATCAGTTCAAATGCACTGGTGAATTGTAATGAGCTGTTTGATTAATCAACATGTAAAACAGATGCATGAATGATGGGATGCTGATTCCATTTTGAGTCTGTTTTGTATTTGACTCTTTGTCTGCCCAGAGGTGATCAGCATGAAAAGCATGGCCAGGCAGACATAGGTGGCAATTTCCCACAGCAGCCCCATGATGCAGCCAATTATAACTTCATAGAAACTCTCTAATGACTTGAAATGAAAGTTTGCAGAACACAAACATGCAGAATGCCAAACACAGTACCACAGAGTACAGCATACAGCCTTTATGCACACTTGACACACAGTTCGTCCATTTGGTACACAACGACCCATCACAAATGTTTTAAAATTGTGAGACTTATAAGATCCCATGTTAAATGGGTGAGCCCAGTGCTAAAATAATGGTTTTTCATGAGGTGTGAGATGTCAAAATGATTACAATAGTATGTCAAACTTGGCAATGTAGACTATGTTGCTTAACACAACTTTTAAGTTCTTAAAACACAATTCTGATCAAACAGCATACTCATATATGCACCTTTTTCCTTTGTGTTGATATATCTAATTTAGGGATAACTATTTTAGAGGTAACAATACAAAATACCTATCCACATCAGCTGATATTGTATAGCAGACCACATCATAGGTAATCCTATTACCTGGAATTGTGCTATGAGATGTCAGTGAGTGCATCACAATCCACAATGGTGAGCATCAGCATAATACTTAACAACAAGATACTGATATAAATTAGATACTAGGACTTCATAACAACCCATCAAAAAGCACAATGCTGATGCTCCATTGGGAGGGATGTCAGTTCAATGTTTAGAAAGTAGTATATTTCACCATACTTTATGAATAATTTATCACTGGACTGACCCGATGTCTTCATTTGAGCAATCTGGAAGGTCAACTAGTTATGATACTCAATTTTAAACTTTCAGGTGATATTTCACGGACACCTTGATTCAGTGACACTGCTCCTGTCTTTCATTGTCTGTTTTACCATTATATATGGTTGTCAGCCAATCTCATTGATGGAACATAAAACGGTATTTCTGTCTTAAAGGGTGTTTTTGGAATTTTCGGATTTTGTCCCGGAATAATATGTTTATTAACGTGATTCGGAAGATGCGATCATTCATTTTCTCCGTAAATGCTTACGTCTCGGTTAATCTTTGCGATAATATCTATAATGCGCCATATATGCCACACCGCTGTTGTTTGTTGCATAATTTATCCATCCCTCACCTGGCACTTCTCAGACGTGATTAAAGGGACATTCAACACTTCACGCAGTTGATTCAACACTTTTTCACGTCGAAAATGATTAATTTCCGCCTCTTTGCCACATAGATGACACCACCACTATTCCACCGCAACGCCGAAAAAAACTAAGCAGAGCACGGCTTGCGGCCGTGATGTACGGATGACGTCACGATAAATATTACGCTTGTTTTTAAATTATAATATATGAGTTTATATTAGTTTAGATAAGAGTAGATTGTATTACGTTAGGTTAGGTTAGGTTAGGTTAGGTTTTCCTATTTAATTATTAATTATCATACTGCTTGTTGAAAGTCGTGAGGAAAGACGACGAGACCGAGCAGAAGCCGACTCTTTTAAATATCACTTCGCGGTCCGTCACGATAAACATTACGCTTGTGTTTTTAAATTAAAATATATGAGTTTATATTAGTTTAGATAAGAGTAGATTGTATTATGTTAGGTTAGGTTAGGTTAGGTTAGGTTAGGTTGGGTTAGGTTAGATTTTCATATTTAATTATGAATTATCATACTATTTGTTGGAAGTCGTGAGGATAGACCAGACCGGGGTCACAGGGGTCACTTTGAGGTCAACAGTTCGAAAATGGCTTCGGTGTGTGTAGGTTGTGATCCAGTGCCATATGATATAATCAAACTTTGCTATAAGGACAACCAAGCGAGCTTAGACTTCCTTAGACGCCACGGAGTTCTTCCTGCCGGAGTTGTCTGCTCTAAGTGTTCCAAGGCCTGCAGGTTGCAGGAGAGTAGGCATCGGTGGGAGTGCACCGAGATGTTTCGTGTCGCCAGAAGGCAGGAGAAGAAGAGGTGTGGGTTCGTCACAAGCGACTACAAAGGAACTTTTCTCGACGGAACCCGCCTGGAACCGTGGCAAGTTGTGTGTTTTATTAATCTGTGGATAGATAAAGATTGGAGCCATAGGGCAGCGTACCTCAACCTGAAAATCGGATCTCGCGCGAGTGTTGATTGGAGAAGCTATTGTAGTGAGGTCACGGAAGAGTGGTTAAACAACCAGGAGCCTATCGGTGGACAGGGGATAGAGGTTGAACTTCTTGAGCGAAGCACAAGATGAGACACTTCTTGTGCGAAGAAAGTACAATGTCGGGCGCGTGAGTGGCCAAATTTGGCTATTCGGCGGGATCGAGCGTATCTCGAAAAGGCGATTCATCGTGCCGC
Source organism: Ashinkailepas kermadecensis (assembly GCA_034440615.1). Taxonomy (NCBI): domain Eukaryota; kingdom Metazoa; phylum Arthropoda; class Thecostraca; family Neolepadidae; genus Ashinkailepas; species Ashinkailepas kermadecensis. The sequence continues at coordinate 160,653 of JAOTOM010004487.1, forward strand.
TGGTGGATTCCGAGGGTGAGGGTGAGCAGCGGAACCGGGCAACATTGCTGCCGATAATTCAGCAGTATATTCGCCCTGGGTCAATCATCTACAGTGACTGTTGGGCTGCCTACAGTACCCTTTCTCAGGAAGGCTACGAGCACTATACAATTAACCATTCCGAAAATTTTGTGGACCCCTCCGACCTCGCGATACATACCCAAAACATTGAGCGCCTGTGGCGAGACGTCAAGGAGTGGGTGAAGCGCCCAGGTATGCAGGCAAGGTATTTGAGGCAGTACCTGGGGCGCTACCTCTTCCTCAAGGAGTTCGCGGGCCGTGCAATCCATAACTTTTTTATTGAGGCTGCCAAACTGTACAAGCCTCAATCCGAAAAAAACGTATTCCGGCAGTCGACGAGCCTCAGCCGGGACCATCTCATTAAGGTATGTGAACGTTTGTAGCGTTAGCCAATCGAAGCCTCAGTCCCATGCCTATGACGTCATCATACCGTACCGACGTGACTATGACGTCATCGTTCAAATTGAAAAGTAAGCATTTATGGAGAAAACGAGTGATCGCATCTTCCGAATCACGTTCATAAACATAGTATTCCGAAAAAAAAATCCACAAATTCCTAAAACACCGTTTAAGAAAAATATACCCATAAAACTACCATATGCACCATATAAATATGGATCTGTGGGAATTGTGAACCGTAATCAGATTTTGAGCACTCTATTTTCAAAGGGGTCCACTTTTGATATTCTTATAATAATTAAGCACAGTTAAATGTTCATATGAAGCAAGCCAAACACATCTTTTCAGGGCCAGAAGTAATTTTTGTCTTCTAAGTTTTCCTCTGCTCAATTGTTTGGGACAGCACATATTTTAGACCTGGCATGATTTCTTGGGGCTCCAGTTTCATTTTCCAATATTTTTATATATATTCTACCATGTTTTAAGTATCCCAGACAAATTTTGTTGCTTTTTTTTTTCTTGGGGGCTATGCAATGCTTGGGGCCCTCAAATGTAATTTCAGACCCAACTTATCATTCTGGTACCAGGCCCATTTTCCCCTGCATCCTATATGGCTTTGGGGATGTTTGTATGCTGCTCAGGAGTTTTCAGTCCATGGACAAGTTTCATGTCGGGACAAACCGTATTTTTTTCAAGTTTCACTACTGATTTTTTATTCTAAAGACGATTGTGGCATGCATTTATTTTTTAAAAGTCCTTAAAGAGCTTAAATAATCATAAAATCACTTCAGAATGCCTCGCTTTGTGATTGGTCAACACATCTGTGATGTCACGTATGTCGAGGGTAGCGAAGGTCCACCGCCGGCCATTCTATTTTATGCATAGGACGCTACCAAGGTTGGATTAATCGTGACTGTTTTAGCTTCAATGGCATCCGACCGTCGGGTGACTTAGATGTCCCGGCAGGTTGTTCGGGCTCTTGTCAAAAGGCACACATCTCGGTATATTGGTGTGCCTCCAGAGCACTTCTATATCGTTGGTCTATTAGCCAATATGATTAAATATGTAAACAGATGTCAGTCTTGACAGCGGAATATCTAGTGTCTGGAAATGATGCGCATAAGATTAGACATGCCGAGTCACCTGCTCGCCGATCTGTTTGGTGTGAGCACTGGTTGCGTATCCAGCCTGCTAGCTCTTGTCGTGCCTGTGCTTGGGAGCTGCTTAAACGAATTGGTTGCTTTGCCAGAACAGCAACCGATCGGTGATAATCTGCCTCATGCATTTATGGCAAATTTGTGTCCTGTGAAAGCATTATTGATTGCTTCGAGATCCAAATTGCAAAAACCGGCTCACGCGGCGCGCAGAGCACGTCATGGTCAGAGTACAAAAAAATGCAATAGTGTAAAATATCTCATTTTTGCTACCCCTGACAGGCTGATCAACCTTGTATCGGATGGCAAACCAGGGCGCGTCAGTGACATGGACATTGTGTGCAGTTCAGAATACCTGGACTGTCTGTGCAACGGTGCAACAGTTTTAGCAGATAGGGGTTTCAAGGAGTTGGAGAGCGAGGCAGCAAAACGTGGCTGTTCATCAGTCCGGCCAGCAAGCGCTCGAAAGGATGAAACTCAGTTTAGTGCCACAAGCACTCACTTTGTCCTCCATGACGTGATTCGGTTGAAAAACTTGGCGTAGAACTACCGATCCAGACTTCACTGTGCATCTCCAGCCTGGCCGCTTCGAGGCTCAACATATCTGATGTCATCACTACAAGTAGGTTTTTAAATCGAAGACAACACTTAACTGAAATCATTTAATTAAGTAGAAAATGCACCTCCAATGAGAAAAATACTAGTTTTGTATACAAAATATTACATACGTTTTTTGCAACAAAATACCCATTACATGAAACTTGTCCATTGTTGGGGTCCTGAACAATTTTATGGGCCCTGATGAGGTCTTACCGGCAGGCAAGTTCCGTTCAACACCAGCATGATTTTTGTGGTTCCTGCACAATTTTTTTGTCATCTGCAATTTTTCCAGGCCTGGCACAATATTTTGGTGGTCCAACACAATTTTTTGGACTCATCTCCCGGGGTAAATTTTCCCTTTTGTCCCATTTGTTAAGTATGATGCTAACTTGAGTAGCTCTTTGGTGGTTGGTTGGTTGGTTGTTGGTTTTACGACACATTGACCATTGAGTCATGTAGCGTCGCCAATCTCTCACGCCGATTGGTCGCGGGTGAAGAGTATCGACAGGTGAGACTCAAACCCACAACCTTTCAATTATGAGACGAGCATCTTACCCCTAGACCACTCGTCCCCGATAGCTCTTTGGTGAAATTATATTGCAATACTGCACTAAGCTTTAGTACACCTATTTGCTAGCCCTGTTTATGCCTCTCATTCATCTATTTACTGTGCATCAGGCAGCAGGCCTCATGCACAGAGGTGCATGGCTGGAGACATTCCTGCACACCAAAATGCATGCATGCCTGAATGTGGGTCTGTAGACCCAGTATCTTGTTGATGGGATCAGATTGTTATACATTCACAAACTTTGCATTAAAAAAAAATTCAAGAAATCAAAATTTCCCGAACTTGAAAACTTACCCTCTCAGCTATCAGTGGTGAGAATTAAGAATGCATGCATTGGAATTATCTCATCAGCTTGATATCAGATTTCTGAAGTGAAATCAGAATGGCAAATAACACTTGCACGCCATACACAAAGCAAAAGTGGACTACGCCATGAAATGCCACGAGCTCTACTTTGTGCCATCCTAATGTAGGTCAACGTCATTATCGTGTAATACCAACATTGGATCAGATGCCGATTCACCCAATGTAGCTATCTATGTTCCATAATTTGAGCTGTGGAAGTAACATACCTCAGTTTCGTTGCAGTATCTACAAACAGGTTACGATCCGGGTCAAGTATCAATAAAACCGTCAATGAGGTCGCTAGGAATTACCCATCACCCTACATGGCCCTATAATTTATGTACAAAATTTCGGTTTGTCACACATTCGCCATTATCGTCGCAGATAGAGCATATTGGCATAGATCCGCAATACCCAAACGTTCTAATGTCTAAACGTCCGAAGGCGGAAAATACGTTTTCTCTATCCCATGATCCATAGAAAGATTTTAAGCTTGTTCGACGAAGTCATTCGACTCAACAACTAACACGCAGCGGCCGGTGTGAACCATTACCTCCTTGTCCGCATGGCAAGGACCCCTTGGTGCTCGTCGACAAGAGTAGGCTAATGCCGGCACCCTGGCAAAATCAACTTAGTCTCTCAAATCACCCTCCCCTACCCCAGCTACAAATTATTTTGCGGATTAATAAAGTAAAACGAAGACCATTTAGACATCTAGGAAAGTCCTGCACCCAGCCCCGCCTTCAGCGCCTAAAACATTACATACACTATAACGTAAAACTTCCACTTGCACACTTGCATTAGCTTTGCTTGCCAAACACACTCGCTTTAAAGGCGGCGCAAATGGCCTTTATGGTCCAGCACGACTAAAAATCACTTTCTTCCCCATTGCCGCCCAGGCTGTTGCTTGGTACTTAAGAACGTATACGAGCTCTTCCGAACGTCTAAGGGGCCTTATGAACTTATACGGACCCTTACGGACGTCTACGGACCTCTACAGAAGCTCACGGGTTCCTACGAGCGCGTACGAACACCTACGAACGTCTACGGCCCTTAACAACGTCTACAGGCCCAGGTAGAGGTCGCCGAGGTGCCGATACTGTGGTTTTTTTTTATCGTGGATAAGTATGAACCTATTTGCCAAACAACGAATCGACGTCCATCCCAAAGGTTTGACATCCTGTATTTAGATGCTTAGGCGGTCTGCATCCCTTGTCTATGACAGTGTCATGTTTACTAACAATTTGAGGATTAAATGGAATCCAATGATCTGAGCCCCCAATGATAATCATAAACGGCATTTCAAAATAAAAATGGGTCCTTTCCCAAGTGGTGGCTGAAATATGGAGGCTAGTGGGGTGCCCCTACAACTGATGTGATGCCTCTGCAACTACTGGGATGCTCTCTGCAGGCTGCATGGGTTCCTGGTGGTCCTACAATGGCTGGTGTTCCTCTCTACAGACTTCGGATGGTGCCTCCACCAAGGCTGGGATGCCCCTACGACTGGGGAGGCTCTCTGCACATTGCAGGGGTGGCCCCACAGCGACTTCGGTGCTCCTCTACAGACTGCATAGGTGCACTGGACAGTATACTAGGCTTAACTGTGGAAAGGTATTTAGCAATTACTTCTGTGCATATATTTGCATAGTTTTATCTCATAAGTTTCTTTTTTAGCAAGCAGATTATAATATTTACACCTAGAGACGCTGCCCAGCGCCATTTTGTCCATTCTGTCTGTCTTTGTCTAGTGTGTCAGGGTTTTCAGCTATTTATTTCATTTTTGGCAGTTATTCAGCGAGTGATTTCTTCTTTCTGTTCTGTTATTTGGTAAATCATTTTGCAGCAAGTTACTTTTCAATCTCAATCTAGGAATAAGCTGCAGCCTTCAGGATGGTTACTACCAGGATGCAGGCACTAGAGGATGAGGTTAGGGCCCTTAAGGCAGAGCTTTCCAAGCTCAAAGCTTCCCTTGCTTCACAGGGCTGGCCAGAAAGGGTAGCGTGTAAGGGGCAGTCTGTAGCAGGGGCATCCTATGCCCAGGTGGTCACAGGCCACCAGGTAACTGTAGCTTCCCCTGCTGTGGAGGTGGCAGGGGGATCTGAAGAGAGAAGTGTTCCTAGTGAACAGAATATTTCTAGTTGTAGCTCACAGGAGGGGCAGTGGTTTAAAGTCAGGGGGTGGAGGATTTGGAGGCGTGAGCCTAAGCAAGGGGGCAGTGAGTGGCAGGTGGTAGGTGGTAGGAGTGGGAAGCAACCTAGTGAAGCAGCTCAACAGGCAGGAGTAGTAACATCCAATAGGTTCCAGGCATTGGAGGACTGCCCCCAGGATAGTGATAGCAGCAAGGAGAAAGTGCTAGTCGTAGGAGACTCTCGTGTGCGGCATTTAGATAGGGTATTCTGTAAAGGTCGGACAGGTAGGAAGTGCATCACCAGGCCTGGTGCCAAGGTTAGAGACCTGGTCCCAGTGGTCACACAGGCCACCAGTGAAAACCAGTTTAGTACAGTTATAGTGCAGGTAGGAGTGAACAACATAGGTTCTGCTAGGAGTGAGGAGCTGATGCTAATAGCTAGCCTACTAGTAAACGCAGTCAACCGTACCCTACGCTTCAGGACGACAACACCTGCGCCGCTACCACATCACAATGATGTTCATTCAAAACCATCCAGCGCAGCGGTGCATTCCACTTGACAGATACACGAGCTGAGTCGGGCGCAAACACACTGCATTTAATATCCAAATTGCCACAGCTCCTTCAAATCTCAACACCACTATGGTAACAACTGCAGTACGACTGTCCATCAGGCTCTTCCGAGCCCACATCTGGTCAACGGCAGTGTACCAGTGATCTCTGCTAGGAAGTCAGACATCACGTCGGCTGAAATTATTTACACCGTCAACGAGTACGCTGCCTCCAACAACCACACAACACCGATATTCACGGATGGGTCGAAACGCCAGGACAAAGTAGGCATCGGCTCAACTGGATCAGGCATTAAGCTTTCCAAGCGTCTACCACACACAATTTCTATCTGCACCGGATGGGGAGGGGTGGATTCGTCCCCGTAAGATCTCGGAAACTAGTGAACCCAGCACAAAAATTGGATGGTAGACTACGGCTGTAGTGGACTCGCCACAGCATAAATTGCATGACCCTAGGTGAATGCTTTCACGGTCAAATAAGGTCGAGATGGATGCACCGCGCCGACGGACCCTCTGTGACCATGGGACGTTCGGCGGTCGCTCGACTGCGTCCCCGCAGCTCATAAACTTACCAACGGTTTTGTTTTAAACATTGCCAAGACTATCTCAACACCTGGTAGATGACCTCCCTCCACCTACCTTCAGCACCTTAACCCGCACACGTACTATCACGTAACACCCCACTGAACGTAAATGTACACTCGCCATGATTTTGTTTGAAAAACGCACACGCTTCAAAGGCGGCGCAAATAACCTGTGGTCCGATACGCTTCCGAGGCCGCCATCGCTAGCTATCACTCACGGCAAATCGGGTTTGCCAGCAGACGTCTATGGTGTTGTAAACCAAGGACTCTGCTCTTCACACTGGCCGCTAAGGAGGAAAGCGTATGACATCTGACAAAATGATTTTCCTATAATATTGCCGACCCTATTTGCATCTGTAAAAAACGAGCAGCGACCATCGAATGAGACCCAAATCCTTGCCGGGAACCAAAAAGGCCGATTGAAAAGGTACAGCGTCATACCAACCGAAAATTGTACCACAAATTATCGATACAAAGTGAAAGTAGTGGCTTGCTTTGCTCAGAGGCCTCAATTAGGTGGGTGGGGTGGGAATCTCACTGGCCTTTATCTGACCACACTACCAGCTGAAATGCACATTTAATCACTCATCACCCGACTATAGTTAGAAAACTAACCTGTTGTGAATAAATCACGAGGGTAACGAACAGCATGAAACCATCTCCACATTTATTGGCATTCAGGTCACGTACATGTATGAACACTACAGATTGCATTGATATTCGGTGTTTATCCCAGTCGTATACCAAACGCTGCTGTTGGTGAGTTACCAAAGCCGAATGCGTCGATCAAAGCGTCCCAAAAATACGTTTCGGATACCAACACCCGCACACGGCCTCACGAACAGTGAACACACATTGGACACCGATATATACAACTCATGCTCTGAACGCATGCACATATTCTCGTCGTCACGTTTCAGAACAGCTTGGGCACAGTCCATGGCGTGGACTCGCATGATCTTCCTTGCAGGACATTTGGCTGACCAGAGCAAGAAGTGATCGCCAGTGTGATGTTTCTTTTTTCTGAAAGCATTCATTTGCACGCAAACCCTTAAAGTTCGTTAAAACTAGAAATTATATAATTGCGCAAACTTAAGACGAACCTGGATGGGCGTAAACCTCCATTAATCACGGCCGTTAAATCGGCAAGCTGTTTGGGCGCGGTGAATGGATAAGATGAGCGTGTTTCAAGGGAAGGGAAGCGGATTTGTCCAGTGCTGGGCTAATTTTTTTCGACGAGTCTAGCATCCAACTATAATGTTCAGCCTTATTTTATCCTGTTCATTCTATTTTAAGACTTCCATCGGGCAGACATATTTCAGTTTTGTTCCAATATCGTTCACTATCTAGAGAATATGTTGCCAAATGGCTCAGAATAGTAATTCTGAGGGGGAAACACGTGCTACCACAGTAGAACCCACGCGATATGCAAATCAATTTACCACGTACGTAAATAAACCCTACGCCAATCCAGCGCGAGTGAGAGGTGCATGGACACGCGCTTGCAATTATCAACAAAACAACATATTTTAATTGGGCTAGTTTCCGGTCACATAGCCGAAAACTGAATACAATAAACGGCTTCTGGTGTCCCAACCATCTTACTCGAAACCACAAACCCGCGCCTGTCATATGCTTGGCTTCTTAAAAACAAACAGTCCAGATGAGACAACGAGCACATCCACAGACGACAAAACACGCATCTTCCATGCACCGGCGTTTGTCTAAACATCTGGCTATGCAATAGCTACGTATTCAAGCAGCGATTATCTTTACCAACAGCCAACTTAAAAAACATAGAGGTCAATTTCCCTGGCCTCTACACTGGCTTCTACACCAGAATCCCGTTGCCGCTGGACTTGTGACTTACAAGCTACGAGGAACAACCATACGCAACTCAAATGACTGTCAACATATTTGTGCTGGCATTGCGAATATGCACCAGTGCATTGTCTGAACCGACGCGTTTGTACTCCACACGAATCTAAGGCGACACAATAATCCCATACGGGAGAGCGGGGCAACTGAAAGCTACAAGGAAGACGCGCAGCTATCGATGTGCTAACACGATAGTAAAGAACACCTCCACCACGAACCACTCAGCACACGCCACCTAAAGGTTTGCATCTGCTTGCATATACCGCTTCTAGCCACCAACGTCAACACCAGTCTGCGGGCAACAGGTTGGCGCCGGCCGGCCGGCCACGCAGACAGCAGTCACTGCTGCAGCACAGCTGGCCGACAGCTGCCGGCGATCCCGTGGACACCGCCGACTGCCTTACCTGACGTCGGTCCGGACGGCCACGACAGCTGCCGCCCGGCACGGCGCCGGTCTGCCCAGCCCGGACGGGGCGGGCGGGCGGACGACTGTCGGTTCCCGTGGACACCGCCGACTGCCTTACCTGACGTCGGTCCGGACGGCCACGACAGCTGCCGCCCGGCACGGCGCCGGTCTGCCCAGCCCGGACGGGGCGGGCGGGCGGACGACTGTCGGTTCCGCACCACCCGACACCGCCGACTGCCTTACCTGACGTCGGTCCGGACGGCCACGACAGCTGCCGCCCGGCACGGCGCCGGTCTGCCCAGCCCGGACGGGGCGGGCGGGCGGACGACTGTCGGTTCCGCACCACCCGACACCGCCGACTGCCTTACCTGACGTCGGTCCGGACGGCCACAACAGCTGCCGCCCGGCACGGCGCCGGTCTGCCCAGCCCGGACGGGGCGGGCGGGCGGACGACTGTCGGTTCCGCACCACCCGACTCCCGTCGCGCGTCCACCTCGGCCGCGGCCGCTCGCCGGCGCCTTGTCAGCAGCGCGCCGACCGTACACCCGGCTAATTGGCTACCTAGCGGCCTGCGGCATCAGTGGTGGCGCGCCAGCCAGGCGCTTCTCGCGCCGCCGCCGCCGCCGCCGGCCTGGCTGGAGTTGACGCCCTGCGATGACCAGTCGGCCAGGCGGGGAGCCGCCTGGTACTGCAGCTCGCACGACTTGTTGAACACGGGCAGCACCTCGTTGGCGTCCTTAGACAGTGCCTGGCCAGGGAAGATAAAACCGAGGTCAAAACCGAACGGCTTAATACAGCTGATTCACGGCATTCAGGGCACAAAGCTGGCGGCGGGCTGTCATCCCATGCTACTGACAACTGGGCTTTATCAATGGCGGGCACCATGGAAACGGCAAATAATGCGTATCTCTCTTTATTCAAATTTGGTAAACTTCAGAGACATCAGTTTAATTGCACTGCAAAAATTCCAAGATTGAGCAGCGAACTTTTCAAATGACAGCCTTTGAATTGAAGTGTGATTAGTCGACAAGTTACACCAACAGCTGAAATCGCTCCGGCGCCTTGTCCTCACATTTTCTGGTACGGAGCCCACACTTCCTGTACATCATCTTTTCCATGTTAAGAACCCAACAATATGGCTTGAAGAAACAAACTGCTACTTTTTTGTCAGTTAATCTAGGTGGAAAACTATTTTTTTCCAGAGTTAATCACGTAAAAACCAAAGGAAAGAAATGATACATTGAGTTAAAAAAACCTTTTACAACCTGATTTACTTGGTAAATGCTTCGAGAATTGTGTCCCTGTACTCATCCTGCCCTCTTCATATATGCTGTACAGCACGTTTTCACTGGACAAATAACGCACACGAAGTCACTATATGCAAGGGTATACCACCGTGCGAAAATTTAAACGAAACCAAAGCTTGAGTTTTTAGTACTTCTTGTTCTTGCTGTTTTCCGAGAGCAAGGATTCGCAAAGTACACCAAGTTTTGAAGAACAGCTATATTTATCTACATCAAAATGGCGACCGGTTGGCACGATTGCCAGTTTTTGTTGTGGAATTATGCTTCAAAGAAGGCCACGGACTCGTCTACAAACATCTACAATCGTCTGCTGAAAAACTGGATGTTCGGCCACTTCGAATCCTAACTTGAGCCGACTACGACCGCTTACAGCGGAATGATTTTCGTGGCGGGTTTCGTTGGCCTGTAGAACACAGCTGTACATGCTGTGGAAATCTTAGTGCACTTTAAAATGAATACAGTTGCCCTTTAAAATACCCTTTAAAGTCGCCCCACGTGGGGCAGGACCAGGTTTGGTAAAAATCCTGAGAAATAGCCCATCTTGACAGTCTGTTGACCAGTGGATAATTACTCATAATTTGGAGGGAGTGAAAAGTGGTCCATAATGTACTTTGAGTCCAACATATCCAATAGGAGAATAAGGACTAGTGTTAAGTTGTTCCAAGGGGGAAATCTAGCATCCCAGGGAATACCTATCTATGGTTTCACCTGAAATAATCCACCTGTTAATATATCATGGATTATGCACCCTGACGTAGCGCATGCCCTGAAACATTCATGTCGCCAACCCGACACCGTCGGGGAGAGGTGACCCACATCCACTGGGCAATTCGATCTTAAGCATGACATTGCATGTGACGAACGAGCAGTGGGAGAAGAGCGGGGATGCGAACTCGGCTCTTCTCCTGGCGGATAATGGGAAAAAATCGGGAAGATGGCGATTTTAAAAAGAAAATAGCACATGCACGTATTGGTCCCCGAATGCATTATTTTTTTTCGCAGGTTCACCGACTGAAACCTGATCACCAGCCACGCTGTTTTGTGATGCTCTTAAGTTTCTAATGCAATCGGTAACCAAACACCGTGTACAATCTTTGTCATGCCAGGAAGCCTACACCATATTTAAAATCACAAGTCGGATCCAAATCATGCAAACATGATGCTTTCGGTACGTAAACATCGGTTGACATAGAATGACCAGAATCTATTAATTTTTGGCATTATACTAAGGTTTTCAGCTCAAAGATCCTCTGCAAATATATCCCTTCTTATTTGTATTCCATTATTTTCCGCGAATATAAAGCGAATATATCTATATATATATAAAGTGAAGCGAGCGGACACCCTCACGCAGCGCGCTATGCTGATCATAATGCGCTGGGTATGATCAGCCCTCCACAGCGTGTGCTTAGTCAGGGTTTTCATGAAGGCCGCAAGTTGTTTTTTAATTGTCTGTTCCGGCCGTTACCGCAAACGCTGTCGGCGCCACTGTTTCCCACCAGTGCGCCCGATAACAGGTGATGGTCGAGCTTGCCTCGATACGTGTGCACCCGGAGACATGTGACAGCCGAGCTTGTCTCGATACGTGTGCACCCGGAGACATGTGACAGCCGAGCTTGTCTCGATACGTGTGCACCCGGAGACATGTGACAGCCGAGCTTGTCTCGATACGTGTGCTGCCTGAGATAGGTGGCGGAGTTCGCCTCAGTATGTGTGTGCCCTGAGACAGGTGACACCCGGGCTTGTTTCGGCCTATGATTTGATCTATATGTGCCTTGGAACAAATGCAGGTGAAGTTTGTATCGGCACGCGAGTACCTTGAGACAGTTAGTTATTTGGGCTTTAGGACGCATCGACCAGAATTGGCCATTCGCGCCCATACCTTGAGGTAGATGAGGGCGTCCGTGCCGTAGCCCTGGTACGAGTTGACGACGAGATCTCCCTGGAAGTAGCGTGCGTAGAGCCTGGACAGCGGCAGGCCGTAGCCGTACCCTGTAAACAGAGACGCGCCCGTCTATTGCACGCCTACCTCAGCTGTAAGCGCTCCACACGCATACCGGCTCGGCAACAGACGTGGCACAGAATCACGGGTCTATTTGCACGCCCACCCCAGCTGTAAGCGCTACATATGCATACTGGCTCGGAAACAGATGTGGCACAGAATCACGGACACCAAGGACCCCCACAAAAACATGTACGCCGGAACAACATTGGGCAGCGCAGACACCAAAGACATACGATGGGTATGACAATGTCAATAACAATGTCATAGCTCTTTATGACGTCCAGTCTTAGATGCCCCGCTCCACACCTTATGAATACCAAAAATTAGCTTTCGAAAGTAAGTGTTCGATCTTGCCGAAATTTCGGAAATCGCTATTAAAACAAATTAACATCAGTCAGTGAAATTTACTAATCTTACCGGATAGGCTTTTCAAAATAAGCTGAAGGTTTCATGTTTTTCCAGGTACTTTCAGCATGTCGTCTGGTTGTCCCCGCCGGCCGCACCGCGGCGTTAGTAGTCAAATGTACGCCCTTGTCGAGTGACGTCATGTCACCGTGGATGACACCCAGTGAGCGCTTACCTGCCAGCGGCGGTGCGTCCTCAGCTACCGGCGGCTCTGTGGCTGCAGTGGGCGCTTACCTGCCGGCGGCGGTGCGTCCACAGCTACCGGCGGCTCTGTGGCTGCAGTGGGCGCTTACCTGCGATCGGCGGAGCGTCCTCAGCCACCGAGGGCTTTGGCGCCGTCGAGTACGTGTAGTGGAAGAGCTTGTCGCTGATGCTGCGCGACACGCCGCCGCCCAGATCCGAGATCTGCCAACACACCACAGCCGGCATTGTGACGGCTCTCTGGCGAGTCTCCTGGCGCCGTGACATAAACCGCAACTGTCATATAGCTCCGGGCCCGTAACCCCTCCCCCTCCCACCGCTCACCCACCAAAAAGAGCATTGCATCATCACGATGGAATACCGTATACATTTTCACATCTTACATTCACATACGCGAAACAAGATACCCTGACTTCTGGCTATTGTGTGTACATCTGATATAAATGAAAGGTCGGGTCGGGTCCACTCAAGTCGGATTGGATCGGATCGGATCGGATCGGACTGGACTGGATTGGACTGGATTGGATTGGATTGGATTGGATTGGATTGGATTGGATTGGATTGGATTGGATTGGATTGGATTGGACTGGACTGGACTGGACTGGATCGAATCGGATCGAGTCTGGTCTGGTCTGGTCTGGTCTGGTCTGGTCTGGTCGGGTCGGTTCGGTTCGGTTCGGTTCGGTTCGGTTCGGTTCGGTTCGGTTCGGTTCGGTTCGGTTCGGTTCGGTTCGGTTCGGTTCGGTTCGGTTCGGTTCGGTTCGGTTCGGATCGGTTCGGATCGGTTCAGGTCGGCTGGTTTGGGATGGGCTGGATTGGGTGGGGCTGGGTTGGGTTGTTTGGTTTGGGTTAGGTTAGGTTAGGTTAGGTTGGGTTGGGTTGGGTTGGGTTGGGTTGGGTTGGGTTGGGTTGGGTTGGGTTGGGTTGGGTTGGGTTAGGTTGGGTTGGGTTATGTTGGACAATGTTGGTTGGGTTGGGTTGGGTTGGGCTGGGTTGGGTTGGGTTGGGTTGGGTTGGGCTGGGTTGGCTGGTCTGGGATAGACTGGACTGGGTTATGTTCGGCTGGGCGAGTGTCAGTCCGGGCCCAGTCACGTGAACGGGATCGGACTAGGTTTGCCCAGTTCAAGTCTGATTGGGGGAAGTTGCGTCTGATGGGGACGATATAAAAATCGCCAATCCCACCCATTGTCTTTTAATCGGATCTGACAGAGAGTTCGGCCAGAAGGGGACGAGTGGTCTAGGGGTAAGCTGCTCGTCTCACAATCGTAAGGTTGTGGGTTCGAGTCTCACCTGTCGCTACTCTTCGCCCGCGACCAATCGGCGTGAGAGATTGGCGACGCTACATGACTCAAGGGTCGACGTGTCGTAAAACCAACAACCAACCAACCGAGTTCGGCCAGAAGGGCATCGGCACAAAAAGCCGAGTTGGGCTACACATAACAACTGTCATGAACAGCCAAGACCAGTTGGGCTACACGCAACAACGGTCATGAATAGCCAAGACCAGTTGGGCTACACGCGACAACGGTCATGCACAGCCCAGATCAGTTTGGCTACACGCAACAACGGTCATGAACAGCCCAGACCAGCTTTTTCGCAACTATCCCGGCGTGGCGGCGGCGAAAATAGCCCTGGTCTATTCGAGGCAGGCGGCAGGAGACCTTTCAAGGCCAACTGTTGGCACCGCCCCTGCCAGGTGACGTTGGCAGTTCCGTATGACGTCGGGCGGCCATTCCGCAGCGTCGGCTGCCGGTGGCCGTCATTGATCGGCCGGACTGGCAGGCGCGCACCGCCGGCCCCGATGGCTACTGTCCGGCGGCGGTGGCCGCTCGGCACTCGCTACTTATTAGGGCGTGAGGGCGCATCGACTTCATTGGTCATGTAGCGCCCACCGCTCGGTACTCTCACTGCCATCATGTCTGCAAGTGCCGCCATCAGCGTCGCTCTGCAGTCTGGCATAGACGTGATGCTGGGGTTAGCTTACTTCAGCTACTAGAATACGGCTCAACTAGCTGAATGTGGCTATTCTGGCGTTGCCAAAATCTAGCAAATTTGGAAAAAGAGAGCAGAAAATGTATCGTCATCTTACCCCTGGCGCTGATCTTGCACAGTACCTACCGACACATAGGTCCCGACGTACAATAAGCGAATTTTGACAAACAGTTTAAAATTTAAAATGGAAACTTGAAGCTTCAGAAGTCCATGCACCATATATCTACCGGCTCCCCGTACCAGCTCCAACCGGCCGCGAGAATTTCGCCGACTTGGCGGAAGTGACCCTCCCGCAATGCCTAAATAAAACCGACACGACCCTTCGAAGACAACGTTGTCACTGAAAAACGTAGTCGAGAACTTAAGAACACAAATATTCACCTATTGATAATGTTGAGGTCACCATAGGTTAGCAATTGTGCAGTGCGCAATGCACGGATGTCGGATATTACCGCTTTCTTGCACACAAATTCAACGATATGCAAATTAGCGGCATTACTAAGCAGATCTGAATGGTTGGCGGGTGCTCATCATCCTAGGGCTGCGAAGATTACTGTATTATTAATTACTGCATCAGGGCTGGATTTGTACTTTGTAATTATGGATGTGGATAGGAAAATCAAGGGTAACCGAATACGGAGAACATATTTTCTCCAAACCTGTGACATCAGAAGGCTACTGTGCACGTTGTAATGAATCTTGAACACTTTGTTAGAGCAGTTCACTGTCAAACAGCACAATCCACTCTCCAAATAAGAAAAATGAGAGCGTAATTTTCTGGAGACGGTAATCTTTTGGATGTCAATCATCCAGAAACAGCATGCTTTCCCAACCTTAGTGCAAAGGCTCCCAACCTTGAGCAGCTCAATAGCTTTTGGATCACATACCCTGCATACATTTATATTTATTATCCTATCCTACCGCTGATACGCCCTTTTATGTTTCAGCATACTTTCCTGATCAGTGACCACTGCTCTTACATAGGGTGCCGAGCTATTTGCAAAGCTTTTTTCCACTTCCCCAGTCTGATCAAACCGACCACTTTTTATTCATTAATTAACTTGTCCTGCCGATATGAATAGTACTAGCCTGGGGTGGGAGCAACGCCAGTGGTTCACCTAAGCATCACCACAAATCGGCACATCTTTAACCCACTCGACCATTTCGCTTTGCACCAACACACCCACCAAGCGGCAGCGAGGCTGACCAGACGTCCTGTCCCGTTGTAAAACCGATGCGGAAGTGGTTTCTGTGTCGTGAGCGCCATGCATTGCCGGTACGATGACGCTCCACTGCGCCTGGCAACTAACCAGACACGTGCCGCAGGCTGGACTCGGTGTTCCACTGCGCCGGGCAACTAACCAGACACGTGCCGCAGGCTGGGCTCGGTGTTCCACTGCGCCTGGCAACTAACCAGAGTGTACCGTGCGGCAACTAACCAGACACGTGCCGCAGGCTGGGCTCGGTGTTCCACTGCGCCTGGCAACTAACCAGACACGTGCCGCAGGCTGGGCTCGGTGTTACCTACTGCGCCATGACATGCCACAGGCTGGGCTCGGTGTTACACTGCGCCTGGCAACTAACCAGACACGTGCCGCAGGCTGGGCTCGGTGTTCCACTGCGCCTGGCAACTAACCAGACACGTGCCGCAGGCTGGGCTCGGTGTTCCACTGCGCCGGGCAACTAACCAGACACGTGCCGCAGGCTGGGCTCGGTGTTCCACTGCGCCTGGCAACTAACCAGACACGTGCCACAGGCTGGGCTCGGTGTTACACTGCGCCTGGCAACTAACCAGACACGTGCCGCAGGCTGGGCTCGGTGTTCCACTGCGCCTGGCAACTAACCAGACACGTGCCGCAGGCTGGGCTCGGTGTTCCACTGCGCCTGGCAACTAACCAGACACGTGCCGCAGGCTCGGCTCGGTGTTCCACTGCGCCGGGAAACAAAAAAAAAACCCCGTGAGCTCGGTGTTACACTGCGCCTGGCAACTAACCAGACACGTGCCGCAGGCTGGGCTCGGTGTTCCACTGCGCCTGGCAACTAACCAAGCAGGCTGGGCTCGGTGTTACACTGCCCCTCAAAAAAAAACAAAAACCCACAGGCTGGGCTCGGTGTTCCACTGCGCCGGGCAACTAACCAGACACGTGCCGCAGGCTGGGCTCGGTGTTCCACTGCGCCTGGCAACTAACCAGACACGTGCCGCAGGCTGGGTGGTGTTCTGCAATAACCGGTGTTACACTGCGCCTGGCAACTAACCAGACACGTGCCACAGGCTGGGCTCGGTGTTCCACTGCGCCTGGCAACTAACCAGACACGTGCCGCAGGCTGGGCTCGGTGTTACACTGCGCCTGGCAACTAACCAGACACGTGCCACAGGCTGGGCTCGGTGTTCCACTGCGCCTGGCAACTAACCAGACACGTGCCGCAGGCTGGGCTCGGTGTTACACTGCGCCTGGCAACTAACCAGACACGTGCCACAGGCTGGGCTCGGTGTTCCACTGCGGCGGTGTTCCTGCGCCTGGCAACTAACCAGACACGTGCCACAGGCTGGGCTCGGTGTTCCACTGCGCCTGGCAACTAACCAGACACGTGCCGCAGGCTGGGCTCGGTGTTCCACTGCGCCTGGCAACTAACCAGACACGTGCCACAGGCTGGGCTCGGTGTTCCACTGCGCCTGGCAACTAACCAGACACGTGCCGCAGGCTGGGCTCGGTGTTACACTGCGCCTGGCAACTAACCAGACACGTGCCGCAGGCTGGGCTCGGTGTTCCACTGCGCCTGGCAACTAACCAGACACGTGCCGCAGGCTGGGCTCGGTGTTCCACTGCGCCTGGCAACTAACCAGACACGTGCCGCAGGCTGGGCTCGGTGTTCCACTGCGCCTGGCAACTAACCAGACACGTGCCGCAGGCTGGGCTCCGTTTTTACTGCGCCTGGCAACTAACCAGACACGTGCCGCAGGCTGGGCTCGGTGTTACACTGCGCCTGGCAACTAACCAGACACGTGCCGCAGGCTGGGCTCGGTGTTCCACTGCGCCGGGCAACTAACCAGACACGTGCCGCAGGCTGGGCTCGGTGTTCCACTGCGCCTGGCAACTAACCAGACACGTGCCGCAGGCTGGGCTCGGTGTTCCACCGCGCCGGGCAACTAACCAGACACGTGCCGCAGGCTGGGCTCGGTGCAAGGTACATGCAGAGATTATGCAAATAATCTGCGGGCTGATGCAACACCACGCAGTCGTGACCATAGCGATTTGGGTGGAGTATCCAATGCGAGATTGTGGTGCAGTGGAAAATCAGTGCATGTAGACATGTGTTGATCGTGCGACTGTGCATCAAAGGCAGCACGCACAGTTTCGTCGGTTTTCCACATGAAACATTGCCACCGAAAAGTTTGTATTTCAGTTCCATGTAAAAAGTTGTTACGGGCAAACCACTATTCATGAAAACACCAGGTTGAAGGGATTATTTACTAATTTTGTCGAAAGGAATCTCTCGACTTGCAACGTTCCATGCTTACCGCAGGACATGGCTTACATCACCGAAAAGGCGCTCACCTTTGCGCAAGATTTCGAACGCTCATGGTCGATGAAGAATCCCGCCAAAGTATCAAGGGTTACGAACAATTGTGTTTGAACACGAGAACCTGTGCATGGCACAGGTTGGCACATGGAACCTGAGCAACCTGTGCTGGATCCATGGCACGAGCAGAACTTCCCACCGATGGGTCTGTCTTTGACCTTGCTGCACACATATCGAGAGACTTGCTCCGTGTCAGCATGAAGGGAACGTGGCCATATCTAAATATGCAGCAGAGATATAGACCTAGGAATACTCCATCACGGTTGTTTCAACATGAAGCGGCAATACAACTGGTGGAAGCGATAACAATTACTTCCGACGCATAACCACCGGCTGCGACGAACAAGTGTCGCCTAATATTATCGTCACCGACACGCTCAATGATCTCGGACGGAACAACCTGAAACATGGCAGGAAAAGCTGAAAGCACGACAAACCTTGTTGCGTTGGCGACCATAGTCTAGCGAGAGCATAATGCAATACACTAAGAGCCAACCTGCCGTTGGTGTCTCTAATTCCGACACACAGTGCTAGCACGCTAGCTTAAAGTGCCATAAATAATGGATACAAAAAGAATGTATGGCGGGCGGACGTCCATCTCCACTACGCCATGCAGTTACACCCAGTCGGGGTGTAACTGCATGGCGTGGTGGAATTATACCCAGTCGAGGTGCATCCATGAACCTTATAGACAGCCCCCCTCCATCCCGCTGTACCTTCCCCGCGCCGACCGACGCGTCAGCTACACCCAGACGGGGTCCACCGCCCCACCCCGCTGTACCTTCCCCACACCGACCGACACGTCAGTTCCACCTAGACGGGGTCCACCGGCCTGCGCTGCACCTTCCCCGCGCCGACCGACACGTCAGCTACACCCAGAAGGGGTCCACCGCCCCACCCCGCTGTACCTTCCCCACACCGACCGACACGTCAGTTCCACCTAGACGGGGTCCACCGGCCTGCGCTGCACCTTCCCCGCGCCGACCGACACGTCAGCTACACCCAGACGGGGTCCACCGCCCCACTCCGCTGTACCTTCCCCACACCGACCGACACGTCAGTTCCACCTAGACGGGGTCCACCGGCCTGCGCTGCACCTTCCCCGCGCCGACCGACACGTCAGCTACACCCAGACGGGGTCCACCGCCCCACCCTCCCCACACCGACCGACACGTCAGTTCCACCTAGACGGGGTCCACCGGCCTGCGCTGCACCTTACCCGCGCCGACCGACACGGCAGCTGTTTTGGGAATGTGTCTCTTCAGACAGTGCTAAGCATGAGCACCGCGCAACGCAAGTGGACAAATTATACCAACTTCAAACGGTCTTGTTCCAAATGACACATTAAATAAAGCTGTCAATTCATACAGTGTTCAGGCTTAATAAGACTGAGAGAATTACAAAAACTACCAAAGAGAACAGCAACCATTTGGTTGAAGTTGGGTTACACCTTCTAGCACATGGAGCAGAGAACTTTGGATTTCTTTACGGCGCATTCGACTGCCGAGACATATTTATCTGCCGATTGCCGGCACCGATTGGTCGCGGGTAAATTTGGTCGTATAGCCGGCCGTGGAATTCGAACACTTAGACAAAATCCAGTCTAATCTAGAAATGCTAAGAATATGAATCACAACAAGATCTTGATAGAGCTCACTTTTTTGGGTGCCCCACACTGATGAAGTTAGTGTTGGGCATTTTTTTCATGACATTCTGATCAGGCAAAGTGACCCTTGTTGACTTTGTTAGTGTTTTCAGGCTGGACCACTTTACCTCACTCATGATAAGAAAACATCTCAGTATATGAATAATAAGCCCGCCAACAAAATAGTTTGTAGTGGCAAATTTGAAACGGAATGTAATCTACCCCCAGTTGAAGGTGGGAGTAATCAAGATAGAGTATTACCTTGATGTGAGTTAGTTATTGTGGTTTAGGGACACATCGACTGCATAGGTCATATAGCGCCCATACCTTGATGTGCATATTAATCAAAATATAGTAGCACAGGGAGTCTGTATGTGGATGCAAAAACGATATTACCGAACACTGTATCTTGCACTGCCCCTTCTACAAGGGGCAATGCATCACCCTTGCATCACCGAAATCCCAACGGAGTAATTTAATGAATCATGAATCCTTATAGACTTACTTAGTTTTTTCCCAGTCACTGCAAGTTTATATTCCTTTGAAATGGATCAGGACTAACAGGAGTGTTCCCTATATCTTCTACCCCGAAGAAAATATTCAAAACAAAACGTGTTCTTTTTATATATATATATATATATATATATATATATATATATATATATATATATCATAAGTCAAGATTCATCATGATAATGGGATTGAGCCACCAGCAACCTGCTTTAATGATGGTGAGATTCAGCTGGTTATTAACGCGACTCATACCCGTGTCGTTGAAAGCTAACCTTGATGGTAAGATCCTCCTGTCCGTTGACCACTAGCAGGTTGATGGGCGGAAACTCGTTCGTGTCGGAGTAGTGCTCAACCACCGCTCGCATGGCGTTTTTGAGGAGTTCAAACAGGATGTGGTAGAGATGCGACGGAATGTACACCAGTTGGATCGGCGTTTCCGACTCTGAACAAACACAGACGTATCAGGAAAACAGACACAGACAGCCACGTCAGCCACCCATGATATGGCCCGCATCGGCCGCACACAAGCAGGCAACACCACCGGTCAAACAAGCAAATAGTTGCACCACGTTTCCAGTGCTGAACTATGCGAACATCTGCTGATAGGAAGTCGTGCCGCCGTGCGCTCACCATCATATATACGATGCTCTTAGGTGGCCCATACTAGACATGGACGAGTGACTCAAGTGGATTGATGAACGACAGATGGACTGACAGTCTCCCAGTGGGCACATTGAGGGCGCCCAGTAGGCCAAAGGGGAACTTACAGTATTCCCAAGCCACCAGCGAATACGGGCAGCTAAGCCGTAGCATTTGCAGTTGGATACTCAGCAATGACCCTATCATATCACAAGGAGCTTTTATTGGATTCATACAAATTAGCAGGCCTGCGCAAGAGGGATTGAATATCAACTGTATAACAGACACGCACCATGGTATCTAAGTTCTTCAGTTCGCAGGCAGATTGTTTCGGAGGGGAGGACTATAAGCGATACGAGCGGTCTTGGAGGAAAGAAACTCCTTAATATGCGATGCAACGGTAATAGCGGAAATAGCGCTGCCCCGGGCATTATGAGTTTAAGAAGCATCAAGTCACCCGGCAACAGTCACGGCTGGTGGCACTCACCGGAGTCCGAGGAGCCCGACTTCGAGGCCACGGCTGCTCGCCACCATGGAAGACCAGGGCCACAGTTAGACGGCGGCCAGCGTGCTCCGCGGCCCACTGGCAGACTACTCCGCGGCCCACTGGCGGACTGCTCCACTCACCACTCGTACAAGGCATATTCAGTGACTCGCTATCGCTACAGGGTGCTTCTCCATCGAAAACAGGTTTAACCAAAGCGATCGAGTCTACTGTAACTTTTTTTCTACCTAGTCTGCCATCACTTTCAGACAGACTGTCCTACATCTACCTTCCATCTACCATTGCTTTCATCAGTACATGCTCCACAGCTGGTGGTTCTGACATGCATTGACGGGATATGTTCGTCGCTAGCATGCTATTTCGATTACGATATATCAAGAATAAGGCATTCAATTTCGCGAATAACACTCGCTAGTTGAGCGAAAAATACGCTGTTTCAAATAAGATAGGTGAAGAATGGGCTAACTGGTTCGGCGAATTACAATCATTGGCTTGGCGAAGAACATCTACCATCTAATAATTGTTTTAAAATCGATTTGAATATTGATATGCGGTAATCATGAGTTTCATTCGCGCATACACTCGCATCCCAAGTCGCATCGAAGCATGCGACTTGGGAAAGTTGTAAATACAGAAAATGGAACACTAGTTGAAGTTAGATAGGCTCACTGGGTGTACATGACGCCGCATTAACACGTATATCTATAGATCATTAATGGATAGTGGCCTCACCAGGCTATGGTTGGCTATTGGTTCACTGGGGTATGGCGGACAATGGTTTTCAATGTCTATATCTAGCTGTCTCCAGGTAGAATGTTTTTTTTTCTGGAGGCTACATTTAAACAGCTATAACTGTTTAATTAAACTATTCCCTTGCAAAATTCACAACAAAACTCGCTCAGCATGCATTTCATCGTGCACGCAGTGAAAAACACCCTGAGTTCCCACTGTCAAGGGGAGAACGGGAAACTGCTTTACAAACAAATCTTCAAACACGCAATACCGCATTGCTCCATTAGATCAGCAGGCAAAAATAGTTGACACATAGCCAACATTTGTCATTAGGAGCACACAACAGGCCGACACTGGGCGGCCACGCCCTGTCGGACTCGGCCACAACCACTCACTGTTGCACTGTGTGACCTTGACCTCCGGCGACGCCAGGTAGTATCTGTCGCAGAGGAAGCGGGCGTTGGCGGCCGCGTCCTCGACGACGTTCACCACCCGACAGTAGGGGTCGATGCAGCCCACCTGGTGCGAATCCTTGGCCGCCTGCTTCCCGAACAGCAGAGCTACGCAGCGCAGAGCGGTCAGAGCGCAGCGCACGCGTCAGTGTCGCCCACCACCATGGACGCCAGTTGGACAAGGGAACATCGTGCAGCAGGCACCAGCATCGTCACGGAGGCGAACAATGGCCACGCAACTTAGAAAAATATGCGATATGGGAGCGTGAACGAGAGCAAGAGCAAGCCTTCTGCCTTTAATTCCAGCCTAGTCAATTATCTTTTTTGTTGGTTAGTTATTTTGGCTTTAGGGCACATCGACATCGTTGGTTATATAACACCCATGATTTTGCATTGTCTTGCTTTCCAAGGCAATGTGGTCGCTGCATGACCTTGGCATTGTTTACATACCTCAACAAACCAACATTGCAAAATTGTTGGTGGGTATTTTCAAAGGTCAGCACTTGGCATAATGCACCAGGTACTGGCAGAAATTCAACTAACACTATTTTGGGACTTATACATGTCGGACATCATTAATTATTACAATGGAATGCCTAGACTTTGGCCATGCACTATGGAAACCTGAAAACCATCTCCCTACACCCTACATGCAACGCACCTGCCAACCCCAAGCCAAAGCACGTGCTCCAAAATATCGAAAGCACATCGGAAATGCGCGCATCATGTCACCTATTCGCATGGCCATGAAAAAGAAAACTGGACGTTCTGAATTTGCAATATTGAATTTACAACATAGGTAGTACAACATATGCTGAACCTCCAATTCAGCCTATACCAGGAAATAGAACACAGGAAACCTACTGGCTCCATACCCAACAACCATTCAGTATTGCAAGGGAAACTCATCAGTCAGTATGCCAGCAGTGCGGAAATAATCGAGAATTATACTGTGCCTATTCATTTGGTTTTAAAATAAGCATACAAAAAAGTGGACTGTCATAGTGCATATTATATACTAAAGTACATTACATACTCAAGTATATTACATACTCAAGTATATTATGCACTCAATGTGTATATTAGTGTTGCAACGTCTTCCACTCTAGCCCACAAACACAATTATAAAACCCAGCAGAGACCGTTCGCACACCATCATCGCGCCCAAACCGAATAGAACACCACGACAAACTCACTGTGCTGGTTGATGAGCATGCGAATGCTGATGCGGTTCATGTAGAACCTGTCGAGGAAGTACTGGATGTTGTTCTCGGTGCAGGAGTCCACCCGCACGGACTTCTTGAGCTCGATGACGCCCTCGGCCATCGTCTGGACCACGCTGCTGTGCCGGTTCCGGATCCTGATGAGCGTCTCGCAGAACCTGCCGGCCGAGGTGTAGAGGCACCGTCACACTTCGAGAGCATCATCGGACAGTGGGCTCTGCGCACTGGAAGGCAACACGGTGCCCCAGCGCTGCCAAGGGGGTACACTGGCGGAAGTCCGGCCACGGCACCGCCGTCAAAGGCTGCGCCTGTATGCCATCATCGCCCATCAGGCGACCGGAACAGCACTAAGTGCTGATTATATAGACATCTGCATATTTTAGATTGGCTTAACACATCCTTGGACAAGGACTGCCACCAAACAATTGATCTCCTTCGACTTTGACTGGGTAAGCTAAGTGTTGCTTGTGCTTGTGTTGCTCATGAAATGAACTAATTGCCTGCTGGAAATCATTAACATCAAATAAAATGCAACCTAAGTGCAGAAGATGTATGCTTCCTACACAAAGACTGATTATTCAAGGTCCACCAGGATGCATGTGAATATTTGAGGCATTTGTTTCACGGCAAAATCACAGGCATGAATGTCAGAGCCTCCAGATAATCAAATCCCAAAACTCACTCATTCAACACGGCGCCAGTTGTCGGATTCATCTTTTCAAAGACAAGTATTTCATCGAAGCTCCGCATGTACCAGTCACAGACCATGCGACAGGATGGCTGCTGCAGCAGCCTGTTTGGCAGTAGCTGGATCTCCCTGATGATGTTAGCCAGCCGTACGGGGACCTCCTGACGTAAGAACATGAAGCTTTGTTGCTCCGTGGCTGACTTTCCTGTAGTAAGTGTGAGAAAAGAAACTGTTACTGAGGGCAGGTAAGAATAAGTGCATCAACACAGGCAGTTGACTTTCGGCTGCTGGAAAAAATAATGGAATATTAACAATATATAAGTAATAGCCAAATAAGCTGGTAATAATCATAACTAATGATTTCCTGCATATTCCGATTCTGGACTCACCTTTCACAACACATTTTGATAAAACTCACCAAGTCACAGCTCCTCAAACAGATTGCTTACTTTGGCATCAGAAATGCCCAATACAGTGAAACTCTGGAAATACTTACACTGTGTAACATATTTAACATAGTTCTAGATGGCATTTTTAGTGTTGCAAAATACAGTGATGATCTTTATTTATCATACAGTATTGCTAATGCAAGACACCCATCATTTCAGGATCCAATGCATAAAAAACACAAAACGTCCACTGAGTATCAGTGGACATATTACTATTACATAACTAGTCCACTATTACATAACTAGTAGTTGTTTCATTGGGTGCAGGATGGCCAATAAATTCTGCAACATTGGTTATGCTACTCATCTGATGCTTGAGAAGCATCACTAACTTTTGCCTACCAAACATATTTTGTCATTGATCCCATATATGGTGAGGGGGGCTTTGGTCCATACCATGATTATTTTTTATTCCATTGCTGGTGCTGGTGTGAAAATTCTGGCAGAACTAAGAGAACATATTTGAACCGGCAAAACACTTGACATAAAACAAAACAATCTGCATGCTAATTGCAACTTAATGTTACACTGCTTGTAAGCAAAGATAATAAATTACTGATCTTAATAATGAAGTAAACACATTAATATTACAAATAAGTAGTGTTATAGTGAAAAACACTAAGTAGTTGCATAGTGAAAACAAACTTGCATAGTTTAAAAAAACAATTTTTTTTCATCAGTATTTTGCCTCTCACTATTTTGGCCATAGGTGGAGTAGCACCACAGCACACACAAACAGCATGCTCAGTGCCACAAGGATAAAGCAATAAAAAAACTGGGAAAATGGGATACCTCTGGAAATTTCCTGACCACAATAAGTCTTTTCAAGAGGAAGAATTTCCCAAAAGCCATCAGTTTTAGGCAATCCACCATACATAGGTTTGACTGTTAGGCTGGGTTAGTTTAGGCACAAGTGCAGGTTTCTGAAAATTAATTGGAGGGCACATTACATGAAAGCAATGGGCATGCCCAAATGGATCAGAGGGTGCATACTACATAGGGTCCATATGCTAGAATAAAAATGTATTGAGGGGGGGGCAAAGCAAACATTGGGGGCAGGGGCGGGGCGGGGGGGTACGTGCCCACCCAAATGCATACCAAGCTACACCCCTGAGGTTAGGTTGTTTCCTTTATCTTGCATTATTCTGCATTATATATTACCCCACATAAAGTCACTTGCATGCACTTTGCACAATAATGTTTTGGGAGGCAGGGAGACACACCAGCAGACATGTACTTCGATTTTCAAAATTATGTTTCTTTATGGTGTTTTTGGACACTTGAATGAAGTTGATATTGGTTTCTTGATGGAATGACTAATTACAGAGATTTAAAAATGATTAAACTTGAAGATATCAATATCTCTCAATATTGATCATCTCTCAACAACTATCTTTCAACAACTAGTCATTTCACCAAGATATCAATATCAAATATATTAAAGTGACATCAGAAAATACCAGAAAACAAAACAGAAAATTTGCAAAAAATTGGATGTGTATTCGCCCATATAATATTTGGTATATTTGCAATTTGCATATATGCATATTTGCATATTTGCATTGCATTGCATATAATATTTGAATGCACATTCACCCATATAACCTTCCTCTACCTACAAATTGCAATTATGCTAATGCTGACCATTTCCACACCACTTTCATGGCAATTCTTAAACTCAATTTGCTACTGGCTATGGTGACAAATTCCTCCTTGTCTATAATGTCAAATGAAGTAAAATCTCAGCCAAATGCACCATGATTTTGCAGGATGCCAATCAAAGACAAATTCACACTGTAAATTCACAATGCAACCCAGCATCAAGTCATCAAGTGTTCAGACTTAAGAGCCACTAGGGCCCATCTGGGTTAAGCCTGTAAAGGGAAGACAATATAAGCCTGGACAAATGGATACTGAACATCCCATCCAAGACCACATCCTAAATTCCAAAGAATCTATCCACCAACATCATGCACACCTACTGATACTTATCTACTCACCTATCTAGCCATATTCACTGAATACAGTAACCCACAAATGGATTACATTCCCCATCAATAACTTTTAAACTCCATCCATGCCTGATTAAAGGGGCCTGTGCCATGTACACCTACTATCATATATCTTACCCCATCCACCACCAACTAGAACTCAAAAACAGGATTATTCAGCCAGATAAATTTGTTCACCATATTGTTTAATATGTTCAGTGAGGGACTCCCTTATACATCAGCATTTTTATTCCATTTTTACCATAGCTGTCACACAAGTAATTTAATTTAGTCAATGCATGATAATTCAGTTATATACATGCCATCCTAGGTTAGGTTTTATTGCCCTTGATTCATTATGTTAATTATATAGCAGCAGCCACTAAGTGCAAATAAAAAAATGCATGGGCTAAACCTGTTAAAGCTTGCCTATCAACTCCTTCCTTTATCATTTATTTGGGAAATCACATAAAACTGAGATATTCACTAATACGAATCATGCCACTTACCATTGAAACAACAGATGCACTTGTTTGGTGGCACAATCATATTAGGCAATCCAACACCAGTAGGCTTTAGGTGAATCAACATTTGGGTTAGACAAGATTGGGTTGGGTTAGGTTGCATTAGGTTACCTTATGTTAGGTTTTTGTTGTTGTAATTTCACATTGTTCTTCATTACATTCTACCCTATCTAAAACACTTGTCCAATTCCCCCCCTCCCCCATTTTGTTGAGGGGAATAGCATTATCTGCACTGCTATAAAATGTTCTCCTGGTGCTTCTTAAATGTTATTTGAATGCTTGGTAAATTTTTGATAAAAGCTGTTTTGGGAATTTTGGAAATACTTTTTCAGAATATGATGTTTATGAACATGACTAAGAAGATGCAACTACTCATTTTCGGTGCTGATGCTTACATTTCAATTTGGACGATGACGTCACATTGGTATGGTGTAATGACGTCATTGGTATGGTGTAATAACGTCGTAGGTATGGCACCGAGGCTTTGACTGGCTAATGCTACAAACTGTTCACATACCTTAATGAGATGGTCAAAGTAGCTTAACCTAAACTAACCTAACCCAACCTAGCCTAACCTAACATGTTTACCTCTTGGTTTATCACAGCTATAATTTATATAATGTGCCATGAGGTTAGGTTGACTGGCTAATACTACAAATGGTTCACATACCTTAATGAGATGGTCAAAGTAGCGGTAATCTTTACCTTTCGGCCGACACATACTGCCAAGGTTAGTGATTTGTAAAGAGGTGTACAGGGGGAACAGTGACGTCACAGGAGTCAGGGAAGTGACGTCACTGGAGACGGGTGTCGGTAAAGATTACCACCTAACCTAGATTAAGATAATGTAGCATAATATACAAAATGTATCATAGCATAATATAATCTAACCTAACCTAACCTAACCTAACCAGAAAACCAGAATCCTCCGAAGCACTTGTGACGTCATTTCCCTGACTCCTGTGACATCACTGTTCCCCACTGTACACCTCTTTACAAATCACTAACCTTGGCAGTATGTGTCGGCCAAAAGGTAAAGATTACCAAAGTAGCTTAACCTAACCTAACCTAACCTGCTTACCTCTTGGTTTATCATAGCTATAATTTATATAATGCACCATGAGGTTAGGTTAGGTTAAGCTACTTTGACCATCTCATTAAGGTATGTGAACCATTTGTAGCATTAGCCAGTTGAAGCCTCGGTGCCATGCTTATGACGTCATCACTGTACCAATGTGACGTTATCGTTCAAATTGAAAAGTAAACATCAGCACCAAAAATGAGTGGTTGCATCTTCTTAGTCACATTCATAAACATCATATTCTGAAAAACAATTCCAAAAATCCCAAATCACCTGTCATCAAAAATTTACTGAATGCTTTTCATATCTGTTCTTTGTGAAATAATAGCTCATGAAGATAAACCTGAGTATTTTACCTACCTATTTTGCTAAATTTGGGCTTGAATTCTTGGAATTTATCCTTCCGAGGTAATGTTTATCAATGCAACTAAGATGACAGGACCACTCATTTTCTGCACAAATGCTTACTTTTCCGTTTGTGAGTAAAATAGTACCAAGAGGGTTTTGCATTAGGTAACATCAACATAGCATGGAAAGTAATGTTTAAAAAACATAAATGAAACAAGACCTAACCTAACCTAGTCTAATCTCACTTTGGACGCAAATGATCAATTCTGGTCGAAGCGCCCTAAAGCCAAAATAACTAACTAACTAACCTCCCTTTGGAGAAAAAACCTACCATTCCATTTTGAAAACATATACCTAGGTTGACAGTCAGGCTGAGCATCCTGACACCAGAATATCCAGCATAGGTATGCTGTTTCCCACCACACCTATACCAATGCAGGATATTCAGGCACCAGGATGCCCAGCCTGATTATCAAACTATTTGTGACACAAATTATATTAAACACTAGGTGCATGTCGCAAACACTTGAAGGCAGCATGATGGGGGGGGGGGCAGTGACATGAAAGGGACTTTTCTACATATTTAACATCTTTTTAATCAAGGTATGGGGGGGCGGACTTAGGCCCCCGGGCCTCCCACCTTTCCTGCACCTCTGTACCAAATACCTACTAACCAAAGTCTATGAATTGCTTGATGGATAGTGGTGAAGGGTTGAACCCAGAATAGTAATCAAGCATCTTCTTTGCACCTCTTAAGCATCTTGTGAGCCTCATTCTAGCTTGTTGGTCTGAACGCTGAGTGAACTAAATGTACGTTTACCACTATTCTGACACCACCAACCAAATACACACTCGGAGCCAGCCCCACCACAACAGCCAGGACCACGACCTCCACTGCACGGCCCACGGGTCGCACCAGGTCGCACTGCATGAATCGTCAGCTGGCCGTGTTTTGGGATGGTTTTGGAACTGCAGGCATAGATGGCACTGTTGTTGTACCATATGCGTAGCGCTCCTAGCGTTCCTTGTCAACAAATTAATAGATTCTAGTTTATTTCCTAAAATTTTAGTGGAAAGTCAAACAAAATACAAGTAGATGTTAACAAAAATATTTTGACGCTTAGCGCTGAAGATTATTAACAACAAAACCGAGCATACCTATCTTAACAGATTCTGCACCGCAAGGACACCCAAAACTGCTAATCCCGACAAGCTATTGTAAAGTAGCGGCTGCTGAGTTGTTGACGTTGTTGAGCAGCTGCTGAGTACTGCTGATGCAATCGAAGAGTGCAAGGGCGGAAATTATGTTAAGTGCCTTGGGCGGCACGTCAATCTCAAGAGTGGTATGTAAAGGGCCTTGGAGTGGCGTACCTCGCGTACCTACCCGGAGATACGGAGAGAATGCGATGCATTCTCCTTTCCAGAGATGCGAAAGACAACTTCGATCTTGAAGTAATAATGACAAGAAAAGAAAACTAGACGGATTGGAAGATAATTAATTACATGATAAGCGCAATAATTCAAAGTTGAAAATGAAAACAAGCTAATTTTGAAATGAACCAACAGCAAGGGCGTCACCATATAAATTTAGGACAGGGAGCACGGGAACGTTTTTAATCACTTCTACTTAACTCCATAGGCGCACGCAAGGCTTCACTTCACGAAGCTTTGGGGGACGTCTACCGCGTTCCCGACCATGGTGACCAGAGGCGGATCCTAGTCAGGCTTCTGGAAGCCTTTTCGGGGCCAATACAAACTTACGATTTATTTTGAATAAAAGCTTTTTCAGATTTAAACTACTAGCATTTATCGAGTCTGTTTAGGACCTTTTTCTCATAAAATGTTCTTGGAATTCGAGAACATACCATTTTAGTACAAATTTCGGCAAACATCGGCTTTTTAGGATACGGGGGTTTGGACTTCATGGACCGGAGAACGCAACAATTCAATGTCTCTACAGTTCCGAGGCTATGTCTGCTCGATATATTTATAGCCGTACACCACTATTACATTAGCACCGCACGTTTCCACTATTCATGATATTCACCCCTCATTATGGGACGTCGCCACAGCTTTGCAACAACGCTTCAATCACGTTTCCAATTACGCGACTCCAAATTTGCTTATGCAGTTCAGAGCCAGTGACAGGGGAGTTGTTTTATATACTTTTCGAAAGGAAAGTGCACCTCAATGTTGAGCTTGGCCCCTCCCAATAATTTCAACCTTTAGCATGGAACCCTATGGAGCCCCCCCCAATCCATTTCGGCCTATCCATTGCCTTCACGTATTTTTCCCTCCCCCTCCACAATCATTTTCATAAATCAACACCCGTGGCAGTGACCTCTTGTCACCAGCAGTCCGTCGGGTCGACAGCGCGATGACGTCACATCCCGACCGTCTTGCCCACCGACGTCACTGGCCACGTGCACGTCCGTTCAAACGGAAAACACCTGGCCGTCGCCTGCCTGCTATATTCGCGACTTTAATATAGCGACGACAGGCTCGGCCATACACGTTGTCACTGCGATGTGCTGCGGGTCGATCAGCAACGAGCGTATACTGGTGTGCATAGCTTACGTAGAATGGTACAAGCCGTAGTGCAGTATGTACACGAAGTTACAGCACGTGCTACTGGGGAGATTACGAGGACTCGCGACGCACGCACGTCAGCTCGGATACACCATTACGACAAACAAGAGTAACACTCGAAGTGGCGCAGTACTGCAGCTGAGACGTTTACAAGGGTCGGTCACGCGCCGTCTCCTCATACACCAGCCGTCCGCCCGTGCCCATGCACCACCAGTCTTCTACCCGACCGCGCGACACATCGCACTCTCCTGCAAATACTCGCAAGTCGTGATAAATACACCTAGGGGCTAAATAATAGTGATATTACTCCTGACAGCGTCACAATTTTGTCGCCCACACTACCACACCGTACGGACTGAACAATAACAACGCGACGATCACATGGATGCGCGGCCACGGTCGGCGACGGCGGCGGCAGCGGGCAGTGAATCTCCCCGTACCGGTCAGATCGGGCCGGGCTCCGGCGCGCGCGCGCCCCGTCAATGGAATGGTTGTGTCTCAATGCCCGCCAGCTCATCACATCGAGTAGCCTTGGTACTGGGGCATGGCGGCGGTCACCGGCGGCTGGCCGTAGGCGCCGTTCTGGTACTGTGGCGCGCCGTAGACGGGCGGCGTGGCGGCGCCCGGGTAGCCGGCCTGTGGTGGCGGCATCATGGGGCCGCCCGGACCTGCAGTCAACATCAGCTGCGGCTCTGCAACACGTCCAGCAATGATTGTTAATAATGCACACGTGTGTACCGGACAAGCCCACACAGACACATGACGTCAATGATAAATAATATGGCAAAAGGGCATGTGCCAGCTGTAAAATATGGCCAGCATGGGACGGGTTAACAAGTAACAGCGAGATCCCGTAGACCTGATGTCTATTTATTTAATCATCATGACAATTCAAACAGGTCAGTGATAGACAGATCAAGCAAATATATAATTGGCTCCATCCTCAGATCGTCCGGAAACACATACTCACTAACCGGCAACGATCTCGGGTGTCGATTGGGGCAGCGAGAAATTAATGTATTATTAGCTATCAGGCTGCCCAACTCTGCATCCACAAGCGCATCCACCTATCTGGAGACCCCACGAAAACTCAAACCTCCGAAATGATGATAGCAGCCTTTTTTGGGAAAATTAAAAACCATGTCTCAAAACATCACTGTTTTAACGGTAACAAAAACAATTTTAAAGCGCCAGTGTTTCAAAACCACCCCATTCTTTAAACCTACGATTTTTTAAGGTGTGCATTCCTCAAATATCCCAATTTTGGAAGTACCGAATTATTCAAAACCCCTAATAAACTGCAAATACGTGTAGAAAAGCAGACGAACTTGGAACGCATCAAAATTTTGACTGAGCCTTGACAGCACTGTTGCGCAAAAGGGGTAAACGTGACTGATTACGCACACAAATGGCTCTGGTTGGCCATGTCTAAGATACTCAGAGATACTAAGATGTCGGAGTTTTGAAGAATTGGGATTTCTGTGATTGGCATAGGTTCTGAATCTGCCCACAAGGTTGTTTTTTCTCTCACCATTTCGGAGTTTCCTAGCAATCGAGGAATTCAATAACTGATGAGATCCGGAGTAATACGGATTTCAGGGCTTCGAGACGCTGGGTTCTGATGTCCCATATCGATGTATAGATAAGTAGCAGCCTCCGAAGGGGGTGTTCCAAAAGCTAACTTGGACTTTTGAGTCTTTCAGAACAGCGAAACGGTCTTGCTGAGACCGTTTCGCGCCACAGATATGTCATGTCGATTGGGAGCCGTTGAACCCGCAAATATAGCGGTGGTTGGTTGGTTATTTCGGCTTAGGCGTGCATCGACTATGTTGGCCATACGGCGCCCATAATAATGACAGATGAACAGCTGAAGAGGACTGGTGCCGATAGAAGCACATTACACTTTAGAGTGCAGGCAGATCTTCGAAGCGTCCACTGCTACATGCCAGTCAGGGGCGTCGCTCTGAAGTTCACATATGTTAGAAAGCGAACCCTTCCCCGAAGTAAACACGCACGAATAGTTGCCCAGAAAATGTCTGAGTGGGAATGACTGCACGAGTCCAAAAAAGCGTCGTCGGCCATCAGCGACCAGGGAACAGCAAACCAAACATGACGCACTGACAGCGCTGCGTGAAATCCAGGACAGTTTGGCCTGTCCTCCCACAAAACAGATAGCGGTGTGTTGGGCAGATGTGCCCCATCCGTAGGCGGCGAAACACGACCTCGTCCCGCCTCTCCCTCCGGTAGGACGAGGCCCATTCTTCAACACAGGGTAACTCTAGCCGTGAGAGCGTCTGTGCCAGTGAACTATGCCAACCATGGGTGGAGAAGGTTGTCCAGCCGATCCGCAACTGCAGCTTAAGCTGTTGTGGTAGCTGCAACAATTTTCATAAATCTGCATCCCTTGCATTCTTGGTAACACCTACTTACTCTCAACTTGCATCATAACACGTAATTTCGCAAATGTGTTTTTTTCTCGAACCTCAAGCTGCTGTTATACCACATGCTGCTGGGCTGTACCACACACTGCTACCGTACGAAATACTGCTGGGCTGTACCACACACTGCCGCCGTACCACATACTGCTGGGCCACACACTGCTGTTATACCACATACTGCTGGGCTGTACCACACACTGCTGCCGTACCACATATTGCTGGGCTGTACCACACTGCTGCCGTACCACATACTGCGGGGCTGTACCACACACTGCTGCCGTACCACATGCTGCTGGGCTGTACCACACACTACTGCCGTACCACATGCTGCTGGGCTGTACCACACACTGCTGCCGTACCACATGCTGCTGGGCTGTACCACACACTACTGCCGTACCACATACTGCTGGGCTGTACCACACACTGCTGCCGTACCACATACTGCTGGGCTGTACCGCACACTACTGCCGTACCACATACTGCTGGGCTGTACCGCACACTACTGCCGTGCCACATACTGCTGAGCTGTCCCACACACTACTGCCGTATCACATACTGCGGGGCTGTACCACACACTACTGCCGTACCACATACTGCTGGGCTGTACCACACACTGCTGGGCTGTACCGCACACTACTGCCGTACCACATACTGCTGGGCTGTACCGCACACTACTGCCGTGCCACATACTGCTGAGCTGTCCCACACACTACTGCCGTATCACATACTGCAGAGCTGTACCACACACTGCCGCCGTACCACATGCTGCTGGGCTGTACCGCACACTGCTGCCGTACCACTTGTACTTCACTTGTACTTCATGGCGACTTGGAAAAGTTTAAGTGCTACACTGACTAGTTGTTCACGCAAAAACCGTAAAGTACCAGTGTCAGCACCGACTTGTTCTTCAAAACGAATCACTTCCACTGGAATAATCACTTTTCAATGGGCATTATTTATATTAACATAAACAAAATGTTGAGGAGAGTGACTTTACAACCTTCGAAACAGTACCAGTTGCTAATAATACGGTCTTGCCGCTAAACAGCCCACATAGGTGTTGATCGAAGCATCTGAGAACTGTTGGCCTCTACATCGGAGATCACAGGGATGGAGTTTCCTATACTTTTGGTGGAGCTTGGGACCCACCGTATTTGCCTTGGCCCCACAAACCTTTTGCTCACTGACCATGGGACCCTATGGGATGGGCCCACAAACCTAATCGGTAGCACTCCTTGCCACCATGCATTGGGCCACACCAATCATTTTCAATTTTTTTTTTCTACCAGAGGCGCAGCCAAGAGGGGAGGGACCCCCCCCCCCCCCCCTCGAGCAACCGGTTGGTTTGTTATTGGTTTTTACGACACATCGACCGTTGAGTCATATAGCGTCGCCAATCTCTCACGCCAATTGGCCGCGGGCGAAGAGTAGCGACAGATGAGACTCGAACCCACAATCTTTCGATTGTGAGACGGGCAACTTACCCCTCCCCCTAGCAACCAAAAATACACTAGATCAAACAAGACATTTTGACAATTCTACGACATCAAAAGCAAAAACTTTTCGGCGCGCGAAGCGCACCGCGAGCGTTCTTTTCATCACCTTTGTGTTGCCCCTCCCAAGAAAATGTTGGCTGCGTCACTGTTCTCCACCCTGCATTACCACTGAGCTGGATGTGCCGACCGACACGTCTAAAACACCGTCGCCGGCACCCCCGTCTAACATCTCGTGCCGCAGCGGTTAATGCCGACCTCGTGCGTTCTTAAACACACTCCCGAGACTGTGTACATCTAATACAGCCTGGACGGCGGTCCCCGCCACGAATTTTGTATCGGATATCTGCTGTCCGGCTCGCTTCCTGCGTCGTATGAAACTGATGGTGGATCCAGGGGGGGATGGATGGAGCCACGATGAGAACATCAAGGTGGATTTCGAGCAAAATTTATCTTTATTCACGATTTGCGGAAAAACTATGAGCATTAATGTGGAACACATTGTTCTAAACTTACGGTCAGGTTCTACACTATACAAAATCTATGCGTTTTCAAAAATTGGAGGAAATTATCATATTTCCGTCTCCTCCCGGCCCCAAGGCGACTAAACACCGACTGGCAGGGTCGCCTCCGCATGAGACCTGCGTAACGAGGAAACGGAGCAGCGATGAATTAATAGCCCTAACCAAGCCAACGGCGAATCACTGATAGTTCGGTCAGTAGCTCTACCAAGGCCATCACACGACATCCGAGCCATCGTCAGCGACCAGCGGGGAACGTTGGCAGGCTGCCAAGGCCACCGCCCGGCACACTGACGTCACGGGACGGCGTGTGTGGGGAAGATAGAACGGTTGGCAGTACACAAAACTCCCACCGCCACTGGCGGATCCAGGGAGGGGCCATTCCGGCCATGACC
Organism: Ashinkailepas kermadecensis; assembly: GCA_034440615.1. Taxonomy (NCBI): domain Eukaryota; kingdom Metazoa; phylum Arthropoda; class Thecostraca; family Neolepadidae; genus Ashinkailepas; species Ashinkailepas kermadecensis. The sequence goes on from JAOTOM010004487.1 coordinate 197,062, forward strand.
CCCCGAAGCGCTTAAGGGGGGGGGGGGGGACATAGTGTCCTTTGGCCCCCTCGAAACCAGCAGAAGTCAACTAAATTAAAATGCAGTAATCTGCCGAGGTAAAAAAAATAGCGTCTGGATGAAAGAATCTCCAATTTTATAGGATTTTGTATAATTGTTTGGAAGCCAGTATGGTAGCATAGTAGATCCTGACACACATCGAGGGTTTCATGCTGCTCAAGTTCTGCTTACAGCAAGAGTTGACAAAATCGGATCCGCCAGTGCACACGTGCACGAACGTTGACGTGGTACGTGAACGTGAACGTGAACGTGGTACGTGAACGTTGAACGTGAACGTTTTGGTAAACAAGAACAAAAATCAGATAACATAGGAACGGTGGAGGTAGGCTGGGTAGGCTCAGGTAGGCTGGTAAGCAGTGGAGGTAGGCTCAATTATTATTTTATTTTAAATTTAAGTATTTTTTTTAATCGACCACTATTTGGCCCCTGTGCCAAATAGTGGTCGAAATCCAGTGCTTTTAACCAAAAATAGTGGGAGAATGGGAACCCTCCAAATCCGTTCGACCCGTCCCCTGATGCAATTCCTAGGTACGCCACTGGGGGAGGGGGAGGGGCTGACGCCGTAAACTGAAAGTTGCCCCCCCCCCCTCAAACCGGTGGGCTAGATCCGCCAGTGCCCACCACCAGAGGCGTCCATCAAGAGAGACCCATCGTATTGCGACGCTGCCATGTTCCCATTGCGACACTGCTACGTTCCTAGCGAAGGAATATGACAAAGTTTTCAACGAAGTGCATGAATTAATGTATAATTGCACATTGCAATTGCATAAATACATCAAATAAAGTAATGCATCAATTAATTTCTATTTTCTTTGAATAGGTTGTCTTCTTTGTTGCCTTTTTAGTTCGTTACCAAGGTTTTGGACGCGTGAACTGCATTGGTTATACAACGCCAACAATGAACCGTGGTCTTTTCCCTTCAATTATGTTTGGGTGTAGTAACATTATAAGAGAAAATGTAAGCTTCGGTTGCATTTTACAATATTAAGTCCTCATTAACACGTATGCATAGTCATTCCTGGAACCCTCAACGATGTTACTAGCTTTGCTATTTGTCTGAAAGGGTTTCAGGAAAATCTTGCCACTAACATCTGGTGGCGAGAAAAGGGAGTGCAAATGGTGTGACGCACACTGATTTGCTTTACCGTGACCTTCTTATCCCCGAAATTAAACAATTCAGTCACACAGGTAATGAAAGCTACTCCTGCCTACCTAACAACGGGTAGGGTCATTTAAAGGTTTATCTAAAAATAAACCAAACTGTTTTCAAAATATACCAATGAGTTGAGCCATGCGACCAGCCGTCGTCTGGGTGGGCCCGGCCCACCCAGCCCACCAATCGGCGTCCGACATTCCAGGGCGAGGCCGACATGCAGCAGCAGCCGGCCAGTTCTGGCACGGCGCCAACGCACCAAGGCCGGCACAGCTCAGCCAGATCGCACAAGGACCGGCCACAGTAAACGCTATCCAGAGGCAGACCTAGCAGCCGTATCTGGGAAAGTGGTGGTTGTTTTCCGGAAGGAGAGGAAAAACATATGGTATATATATATATAGAACACCCGCCTTAGGGCGCAATATAGGGTTTCACATGAAATGTTATGGACAAGCCCCTTACGCTTTGAATTCGCGAACTTGGACATTACTGGGCCCTCCCAGCAATGCTAAAGCTTCACTAAAATTAAGCTGAATTAATTTGAAGCTCTGCCCAGAGGCGTAGCCAAGGGGGACGAAGGGAACAGACCCCTGGAGGGCCAGTGGGGCCATTCAGGGATCCACGAGGGCCTCTCAAGGTGTTGGTGCAGGGTGCCCTTACGGGCCCTCTAGACCGACGGATGGGGCCCCGGGCGGCCGATCGGGGCCCCGGGCGGCCGATCAAGAGGGCCCCGGGCGGCCGATCAAGAGGACCCCGAGCCAATATGAAGATCCTCTGGTCTGACGGCGGGGCCCAAGCCGAGGAAAGGGCCCCTGACCTGATAGATAACCGAAGCGTATTAAAAGGTGCCTGCGGCTTGCGGGGAAATGCCCTGAGTCGTGAAAAAAGGCCACTGAGACGACGGGAGGGGGGAGGTTGCCGGAGAGGACATCGGGCCGTCAGAAAGTGCCCCTTAGCGGACAGACAGATGGGCCAAAACCGTACCAGAGCCACTGGCCTGATGGAAGGGCTCCAAGCTGTTAAAAGATGGCTTCCGGCCTGACAAAGGAGGTCCTGGATCGCCTCATTACTACTATTATGAATACTATACTATTACTATACTATACTACCATACTATTATGATTGCAATCGGCCCTGGCATTTCGTCAAAATGCACCTTAGGTGTTCATTTGAATGTGATGAAAGCTAACGCCAGCTTGCGACAGTGGTCCGATCGCAATCATAGAATGCTAAGGAGGAGACGAAAATAGCCACATGGCCATTCGCAGAAGTTCAGAAATTAACGCGACCAGTTGAGATCTGATGAGGGACCAACTTGGCATTAAATGTCGTTCGTTCTTGACGTCACGAGACGCGTTCTAAATCCAGCCAAGCTCAGTCGTGTATCTGTCATGGGTTACAACAGACGTAATGAAAGCGATCAGCGATCATTCACGGCGATTCGCGCAAATGATGAAGAACTTTGGACGCGGCGACCGCGAGCTCATGTTGCGTTTGCAGGAGCGCGGTTGTTTCAATTAGACATATGCTCCTTGGAAGCGAACTTGGCCGCGTGAACTGTTACTGTTTGTCACACTGCGCGCACGAGTGCTGCTTCGCCAGCATGGGGTGCCGATCGAAGCAAATTCTTACTCTGGGTCCCCTTCTCACGGAACCGGCATTAAACAAAGACGCTCCCTTTCCACATAGACTCCACAAGTCGTGTCGTGGCTAAGGGAGAGTGGGGTGGTTGTGGAGGAGGTACACTTAGGCAGGATGTATGAATGTTCAGAAAAGGTGTGTTGGGTAAGTGTTTGGGGGGGGCGCACTGTGCCTCCCCTGATTGTCGATTGATTGCGCCCCCCCCCACATCGATTGTTTTCATGCAACACTATGTTGTAAATAGCGTTAATGCAGGACGCATTTGGGTGGGGTCTCATCTCCATTCCTACTTATTCAGTACTCTTGCGCGCTTGGATAGACATTCCCATCGCTGATATATGGGGATGGCTAACCGCATGCAATGAGTAGACGAAATCCAGTCACTGACATCTCCCCGACTGCCATCTGCTACACAGCAAAACAGGCCATGTACTACTCAAACCGCAAAATGTTGTTGCCACATGGTGGCACGGATTGAGCGCAAACCTACGCACACAGCATGAATGGCATCTGTACTGTGGATAGCTTATGACACACTATTACCTCAGGCCATGAAAGGTCAGGATGGGTCACAACTATGAAAACAACGTATTGGGTAAACCTGAACTATTCATGTTGTTTGACTCTTCACCTTACAGCCCTCATGTTTTTCTGCCATGCCCTAACGTTCTTCTAGCCCACAATTTGAAAGCCTGTTTTCTTTAACTCTCTCAGCTCTTGCGGTATCTATGGTGAGCTCAGGTGCGCAGCCAGCATTTGTTATAAAGTGGGGACAAGCCAGAACCGAGGGAGGGACAGGCCTGACAGTCGGACAGCTGTAAAAAGTATGGACACTGGCATCATGGTGAGGGAATATGGCTCTTCGTCCGATGCCGTCGTACTTGGTAGGCTGAGTTGCCAGACTTCTTCCACCACGATTTAAACCAGAAACCCACTACCCTACGCATTCAATCCATTTCCCCATCTGGAGCCGAAAAACGAACCTAAAGAATATACATATACCAGTGGGAGCAATATACCAACTCGTCCATTCATCATTTACATACCCATTTGCTTTAAGTGTTTAAAGCAAAGTCGGGATATAAAATTGGCAAACTCCCGTTCTGGGAGTAGATCTTGTCATATCGTAGTGTAGTTAAAAAATTCGATAGGAGGTAGCGGGAAGACCAAGAAGTGGAACAGGCCCACGAGAGAGGGGAGGCCAGGAAGGTTTCTCTAGGCTTGTCCAAATTATGTCTCGTCGAGGGAGTTTATTTCAGGCGGAACGTATACCCCATGTCGTTTGCATACTACAAACATGTACAAGAATAATTATGATGACATTTGCAGTTAATATTACTGAGAGAAACCAACTAATTTCAAACAAAACAGAGGTGTAGAACATAATTTATAACCCTAATATCCATACGACAGGCAGCAACTTGCACCCAATATCAATCACCACAAACCAGCATTACAATCTAGCCGCCTGTAAGCACTTGTTCGTATACATTTGTGATTGCTCATCTAGATGCATTAGCAATGTGGAGAAAATGGTGCAGAAATAGGGCTTTAGAACTGCCAGGAACCAAACCTCCCCGAAGAAGCAAACTACTCGGTGCACTTTGAAGGCATTTGGAAAGCCAAACGCCAGAAGAGAAAACCAATCCTTCGATTCGGAACATTCGAGAATACTACCATGACTCGGCATAGCAATATTAAATGCTGCTGGTGGCTGCTACAAGCATGTTAGCAGCATTATAACAAAGCCGAATAAACTTCACAGGCAAAACGCAAAGCATGCTAGTCAAGCGCAAAACTACGACTGCTGCGGCCTGACAGTGAGGCATGCTGACTGATAAGTATTGGGTGTGACGGAGCGGGGCCGGGGCCGGGGCCGGGGCCGGGGCCGGGGCCGGGGCCGGGGCCGGGGCCGGGGCCGGGGCCGGGGCCGGGGCCGGGGCCGGGGCCGGGGCCGGGGCCGGGGCCGGGGCCGGGGCCGGGGCCGGGGTCGGGGTCGGGTCGGGGGCAGGGTGGAACGGGACGGGGGCAGGGTGTAACGGGACGGGGCCAGGGCGGAACGGGACGGGGCCAGGGCGGAACGGGACGGGGCCAGGGCGGAACGGGACGGGGCCAGGGTGGAATGGGACGGGGCCAGGGTGGAACGGCACGGGGCCAGGGCGGAACGGGACGGGGCCAGGGTGCAATGGGACGGGGCCAGGGTGCAATGGGACGGGGCTGGGGCCAGGACAGGACAGGACAGGACAGGACAGGACAGGACAGGACAGGACGGGACGGGACGGGACGGGACGGGACGGGACGGGACGGGACGGGACGGGACGTGACGGGACGGGACGTGACGTGACGTGACGTGACGTGACGTGACGTGACGTGACGTGACGTGGCGGGGCCAGGACGGGACGGGACGTGGTGGGGCCAAGACGTGGCGGAGACGGGACGGGACGTGGCGGAGACGGGACGGGGACGGGACGTGACGGTGATGGGGGGGGGCCGGGGCCGGGGCCGGGCCGGGGCCGGGGCCGGGGCCGGGGCCGGGGCCGGGGCCGGGGCCGGGGCCGGGGCCGGGGCCGGGGCCGGGGCCGGGGCCGGGGCCGGGACGGGACGTGGCGGGGACGGGACGTGGCGGGGCCGAGACGGGACGTGGCGGGGCCGGGACGGGACGTGGCGGGGACGGGACGGGACGGGCGGGGACGGGACGGGACGTGGCGGGGACGGGACGGGACGTGGCGGGGACGGGACGGGACGGGACGGGACGGGACGGGACGGACGGGACGGGACGGACGGGACGGGACGGGACGGGACGGACGGGACGGGACGGGACGGGCGGGGACGGGACGGGACGGGGCCAGGACGGGACGGGACGGGACGGGACGGGACGGGACGGGACGGGACGGGACGGGACGGGACGGGACGGGACGGGACGGGACGGGACGGGACGGGACGGGACGGGACGGGACGGGACGGGACGGGACGGGACGGGACGGGACGGGGACGGGACGGGACGGGGCCAGGACAGGACGGGGCGGGACGGACCGGTGCGGCGCCGCCGGCCGTGCATTGCGCCAACAGAGGCCGAGTTAGATGCCCGACAGACACAGAAGACACGCTGCCGCTGACACATTTACCAGGGGCGGATGCGCGGCTAGGCAGTGTAACTAGAGTATCCGGGCGACAGGACGCTGGCCGTGAGCATCAGCGGCTGTCCGTCAGCTGCAGACAGGCACTGCGTCACCACCGACCGGCGCAGAGCCGCACCCGCGGCCCGCCCCAGCGTCTGGCGACGCTACCACCAGGCCACACACACACAGACAGACACACGGACACAGATATACACACAAGCGGTGCCGACGGTCAACAAAACGGTGGGTCTAGCTGATGCTATTGGTGACAGGCAACGTTCCATCGGTGGGTTCAGATAAAAAGCTTACATAGCGCTCTCAACATAAAAAAACCCGATGCGGCTTCGAGATAATTCATGGTGTGTGCACAGCGCAAATAGCATGTTGTTGCAAGCGATATGGAAACCCAAAATATGTTAAATACGGCATAAAAAGGTGTATATGAGGACCACATTCCAGGCACCGACTACTTCCTCCATTCATATATCTGTCCGAAAGCAGGTTTATCCGGCAACTGACATTTAGCATAGATTACGTACATTTCATACCAATTACCTTCTGCAATACCCGGCATCAATAAGCATTGCACGTCTGCGGCATACGCAACAAATGGCATGCCTTGATTTAGCCATTACCCCAATACCCGCGTCATTACGAGCGAGGGCGATGCCTGAGCGAGGTTACTCGTGTGTATAAAAGACAAATATAAAACGGCGACATGGTCAAATCGTTCCGCTTTTGGAACATGCATTCTTTTCGCTACAGTGCTTTAAGCAATCATGTCTTCACTCTGGAGACCAGCTCTTTAAGTTTTATTTTTCAGCATTCATCACGACACATAAAGTACTCGCAATCTTTGTTCAAAGGAAGGGTTTATGATTGCACTTCGCGGTCCTTATGTAGGCAAATGAGGCCAATTACAGCCAGCCGACGACATCGAGTTAGTACCACAGGCCGCCGCAAATAGGTGGGTCAGCGCGTCGGTAGGGGGACGTTACTGCAACCCCAGTGTTGTGTTCGAGCTCCGGGAGATCAATGGTTTAACAATGCCTGAGGCGACCAAATGTTGTGAATGCATAGCTTCCGAGGTTACTGCAGCTCATCATACATGTCTGAAGGTGGATAGCTGTAGAAAAAGAAAATCAAATAACATGACTAAAGTGCAAATGACTTACTTCGTTATGTCGTCAACCGGCCAACGGTTGTCAATGTACCATCCATTTCATTGTAACCTCTGGCAACGTCAAGGCGTTCAAAATCACATTAAAATGCGTTTGGATGAAATACTGCAATACTGTGATGTCAGGTTTCACATATGTGCTAAACATAAACGCCAATTGATTAATCGGGAACAAGTCCTACTGCCAGAATTTGAAAAAATGCTACGTGCGCGATAAGGGAAATATTGAAGGTACTCAAATGAAAAAAATACATGAAAAATGGCCTTTTATGGCCAGCTATAATTGTGTCACAGTGCACAAAATGGGATGGAACGGGACCGTGATTAACTGATCTTCCTTGCACGCTGGGTTCAAAATATCTCGACGTCCAGAATAAAAACGCATATACAAAAGTAAGCTATCTCCACCTTTCACGTAACAGTACATAATCGAAGCGACGAAAAGCGATCAAAATGATTCATCTCGCAATCAGTATGTCCTGCTTGCAATGATGGACGGCATATCTTTTGCTTCAGCCTAGCTTTTGTGTTCGGGTCGCTTCCCCGAACCACACGCGAGGTGTCGGCATTACAAAAACACAGCAACAGAGAGCGACATACGGGATGCGCGTACAGCTTAACAAGCTGATTATTTGGCTTAAGGGCGTGTCGACTACATGGTAATTTAGTAGCTTAACAAGCAAAGGTACTCTGCCACTCGCGCACCGTGGCGACTGCCACGCGAGTGGACTACAGGGGAAAACTACTTTACCAACTAAAGCATGGACTACAGCATCTTAAGATGGCATTCAAACCGTACATCAGAAAACAGCCACAAGCTACCACTGGCAACAAGACCGCCGTCAGGCTTCAGTTTTGAGGTTGACACTTACGCATCATCATAGTCTTTTGTTCGCTCGTGCTGCTCTCCTCTTCTGCTCTTGTCACCTCAGCTTCTTCCAGCTTCTTGATCTGTGGACAACAAGAAGGCATGTCTAAATTTAAGACTATCAAACTGACCGAATCGCGAAAGCCCAAATCTACCTCGCCTCAAGCGTACTGTATTTATACATTGTTTTATAGACTTCAACTCAGCTGTCCATCCGCATATATGTCACCATGAAGAAGAGCTCATATCGGTTGATTATTTGGGCTCAGGAACGCATCAACTGCTGCTGTTTATGTAGTGCCCAGAAGAGCTCAAATCAATTCATCCCCATAACTACAAGTCTTACCCCTCCTTTCAGTTGAACTGATACCCCATCCGATTTTCACGATAACTAGTTGCATGGGCATGAGTACGATTTCCTCGTATAAGCCAGCTGCATGGGCATGAGCACGATTTACTCGCATAAGTCAGTACCACGGGCGTGGGTACAGTTTTCTCATATCAGCCAGTTGCACGGGCGTGAGTACGATTTCCTCGTGTGAACCAGCTGCACGAGCCATCAGCCACACAACTTGTGAAGTGCAACTACCATCTTAAGTGGTGACATTCAGAACCATAGGTAACGAATTGTTTGACCTTAGACAGCCTAAACTGTGCAGGACAGGATGTGTCATCAACTTTCTTAAAGCTCGTTGCGTTCATCGTATAAAAACGTTCCCGTCAAAGACGAGATAAAAAGCATGCGGTGCACTTGATAATTGCATTTGCGTTCTCGCTAGACCCGCCTTCTAACAATGGCGTAACTCACGTGCATCGTACCTCCGTGACTCTTCACGTACATCTTTAAATGTCTTCTGGTTATTCTCCCTGCGCCTATGAACGTATCTCGATTCCAACCCCCTAATGCACATAGCTTAACACCAGTTCTACCTCGCTTAGCCTTCATTCTTACCATTCAGTCTAAATTATCCCACTTACATAGAACGTCTGGTATGGAACAAGACACTAATCAGGTTCAGTTACTTCGAGTGTAGATCCACACAGCTATCCATGTCATGGCTGCAATCTTCTATCCTACCTTAAAACGTTGCACTTCATTTTTTTTAATGGCATTTACTGCTAAGCCTCAGTTAATAACCACAATGAAACTGGATGAAAACAACACCAAACAAACCAGCCAGTTTGAATCCAATCATTGAACTACTGTAGCTTAAACTTCACAGAAAAAAGCTGGGCAGCTTACGTAGATGACTGCAGATCGCCAAACGTTAGTTCGCATGAGTGAAGTGAGCCGGAGATGAATGATTCGTGAAACGCATGCCTATCGTTTCGCACGCTAGTCTGGCGTGCCTGTCTCGGCGAGCACAGTTGGCACTCACCCGTCCGGTGTACTCCTTGAGGATCTGCACCATGTAGGGCATGGCCACGTCCATAATGTTGTTGCGCCAGGCGAGCTCGAGCACCACGTCCGGCTCCAGCAGGTCGTAGCACTGGAAGAGGCACGCGCCGAAGCAGTCGAAGTTGCGCTGCGCCAGGAACCAGTCGAGCAGCTCGGCGGCCATCTCGGGACGCTTCGACTCGGCCGCGTACTCCACGGCGTCCTGTGGCACGCACACACGCACACGCACGGCACGCGTCACATGCTGCGACCCTCGACACGGCGGCGTAGTGCGGCCACTGCACACGGTCGGCTGGCGTGTGGCCTTTGCAGTCACCGACACAGTTGCATCAGTGGTGAGTTGAATCCACACGGTCGCTCTAGTCACATACATTTGTCCTCAGACCGGGCATTGCCAATCCTGCAATCTAAATCCTGAACAACCCTAACCAGGAGTATTGTTCGCCCAGTTCAACCATTAAATATTGTTATAAGTTCAAGTGGATGTAAAAGGGGAAAAAAACATGTAGAAATTATGGTACACTGTAACCTGCTAAGGCATGATCAAATCATAACACAACCATGAAACTGACAGATCAAATTGCAACTGATGTGTCTAGTCTATCTGTAGGGATTCCAAGTAAAACATATCGTGGCACATCCTCTTCTTCGTCATGCGTGTCACCTGGTATCAGCTCAGTGCCACAGAACAGGGACCATCCTAGCTGTTGCCATTGGTGTGCAAAAGTAACTAAATAACACCACTCCCAACACTTCTAGGTGTGATCCAAGATGTTCAGCAAATCGTTCTGTCTAGCAGACACGCCTACCTTATAGAGTTTGTCCTTTTTGCACAGTTCTATGCTCTGCTTCCAGCGGTTGTTGCCTTTGTAGAGGTAGCCGGCGATGCGGCGGAACTCGATGAGGTCGTGTTTCTCCATGGCCTGAGCCAGCGTAATGTTGTCGAAGTTGTCAAAGGCGTCGATGCTGGCACGCAGGCCGGTAAAATCATCCTCTTCGACCAGTAGACTGTTCAGTGCCTCGTTGATCGCCTTGTTATTGAGCGACTGCACCGAGCGCAGGTACGGCTTGACCAGCTTCAGGTGGCCGCTCTTGCGGAAGAAGGCGACGGAGCGCGAGTGGTCCATGCGCGGCGACAGCACCAGCAACAGGTCGTTGAGCAGCATCGGCTTGAAGTCGAGGTAGAAGTTGATGGCGCGGTAGTACAGCTCGATGTTGGCGACCTTGGTGACGATGTCCTTGAAGTGTGACTCTCGCCAGGCGGCGGTCGGGTGCGCCATCATCGTCAGCACGGCGTTGTCGTACTCCTCGTACTTGTCGTACAGGAACACCAGCTCCGACCAGAGGTGCGCCTGCTCGGCGGCGCGCAGCACCTTGGGGATGTTGAGTCGCGACCAGAACAGCTCCAAGTGCTCGCGCATCTTGTCCGGCTTGTACTTGCTGTAGAGTATCGCCAGCTCAGTGAACATGCCCATGTGGGCGCGCTCGAGGCCGAGCGCCGCCTCCAGCAGGCTGATGAGCTCCTCAAAGTAGCCGCGCTCCTGGTAGTACTGGATCAGATCCTCCAGCTCGTCGGCGTGCACTACGATGTGCAGGCCGCACATCTGCGCCAGTCGGAACTCCTTGCTCTCGACACACGCGAAACACACCTCCTTCCAGGTGCGCGTGCTGTTGGACAGTGACGAAACAGCACAGTTAGGTTGGACAAGTAAGTGCGACAGTCACCGACCACTGAACACGAGTAGTACAGCTGCAGTCACAAGGTACCATCTGCCAAAGTAAGCTACTTTATTATTGTTGCTGCTTATTATTGTATTGTTGTAAGCTGCCAATTACCTGCTAATTTGGATTATCTGAAGTGTTACCTGAGAAGCCCATCAGCATTCAACATGCCTTGCTGCATCACCTCCAATAAAAAATGTAGGATCTGAGACAATGGCATTAGATGCTTATATAGGCCTTAGATTATGAACCACAATTATAGTGGGGGACGAGTGGTCTAGGGGTAAGATGCTCGTCTCACAATCGAAAGATTGTGGGTTCGAATCTCACCTGTCGCTACTCTTCGCTCGCGACCAATCGGCGTGAGAGATTGGCGACGCTATATGACTCACGGTCGACGTGTCGTAAAACCAATAACCAATAACCATGACCACAATTATAGTGCACAAACGCCACGCTTACATCACATCGGTTGCTCCCGAAACATAATCGTTTATAATGTAACTTCACAGCCTGGACTCTGTTCTTGGGTGCCAGGGAACTGTGCAAAAAACTTGGGTACAGAATAACCCTAGATATAGCATACAATGAGCGACTTTCATATTCAAGAATACAATAGTTGGGTACCATGAGGCAGGCAGCTGCTGGAAATGGCAATAAAGTATGAGCTGGTGTAAGAAACAAAAGACACAGAGCGTAATAACAGCCAATATGCATACATCCATAATTCCAGCTATGAGGAAATTATTTATCCACGCAGCATGGATTCGTGAGAAATGATTACCTGAAACGTCGTGAAATAATTCATTTCAAAGGTGAAGATTTACTTCAACTAAATGAAGAGCAAATTACCAATGGATACCTGTTTGCTTTTCTGGCACTGTCGACGGCCCCCTGGAACTCCTTGAGGTTGACCAGCGTGATTGCGAGCCGGGCGAAGTTGGAGACGTTGTTGTACAGTAGCTTGGCCGGCTCAAACATACCGTCGTCGAAACAGCGGTCACCAATCTGTCCACACAGAGCACAACGATCAGAAAAACGGAGCCACTGGCGCGTTGTGGCAGAACAACAGCTTCGCACGGCAACGGATTCACGTAAATGATCTGCCTTTAAGCCGACCCTCCTGGCCAGTGGCACACTCAGAGGGTACAGCCTCGCCTCGTGTGGCCGCAACAGTTCTTCGTCCACGGTATCCGAGAGATCGGAGCTCGCTGTGTGCACTTTCTACCGCGGGGAACTTGGGAGGAATCGCTCGGACACCACCGTCTCGGAAGCTTGACACAAATGGAGCCCCTATCATTTATACACCCACAGCAGTGTCTAGGTGAGTGCGCGCATCACCAAGTATCCAAATGTCCCCAAAGAGGGGACCAAATTAAAAAATGCATACATACTAATAATGCAACAAGCAATCATGATAACATAAATACAGTGCATGTATCCCTACCTTTTGAACTTAGAATGCCCACACAATAATTATGAGGTTTGCCAATACTGATTATGACTAATGCGTACTTCTTTGTCAACATTCATTTACGTAACGTTGCAGATCTCAAAGGTGCGTAACATACCAACGATATCTTCGCTCTACGCGTTCTTAGGGCGATAAAAACGTGGTGTATGCCTGGATTAGACTGATGGGCTAACTGATCTTGTGGCTGTTAGTTAGTTAGTTAGTTATTTGGGCTTAAGGGCGCGCCGACTACGAGGTCATTTAGCGCCCATAACTATTAATTGTTCAGCAGTCTCTAAAGGTCGTCCCTTGTACTATGGGTATTATCTTTCCTGGTGCATCTTGATGTTGACGTCCCGGGTAAATAGCATAAAACTTCACATCAGATAGGAACCTGAAGAGCCTTCCGGATTCCACAACCTGAGATTTGTCACCTAAAACTGCAGGGGAGTGAGCCTGGTCACTTCCAAAATGACGTCGACGTTCCAGCCCAAGCCTAGGGCATGAAATCAGAACGTGGCTAACTGTCCTTACTGCACCACATCTTGGACACAATGGATCATTATCACCATTGAGTAAGTGAATATGGGTGGCGTAAGTATGTCCTATGCATAATCGACACAGCGTCACTTCGTCTCGCCTTGTTCTGCCCGAGCACGAGGGCCACTGACCGAGGGATGGCTTTATTATCCGTAACTTGTAGGAACCAAGCTCGTCCCAGCTCCTCTGCCACTTGCTTGCCAGAAAAGCAGAGATCCCCGGGTTGTAATCTCTGGCAGGGATTGGGAATGATCTGCGCAAGGGAGCCTGTGCTGCGCGCATTGCAGCGCTGTCCGCTTGCTCGTTTCCTACGATACCTATGTGGCTTGGAATCCAGCAGAAGTGGACAACTTTTCCGGCCTGATCTAATAACGTCCAGCGACGGAGGATATCATGTACAAAAGCGTCTGTTGGATTAAAACGCTTCAACGTGATCTTGTGGCTGGACTTTAAACACTGAATAATCTACGCTCAATCATGTCGCACTCGATCTCCCGTTCCGGGGGGGGCGGCATAGCCTTCAGGCAACACCCACCCATTATACCAACTATGACCGGTCGCCGCCGACGGCGGCCATTCACCTTCTGTATGTCAGCGTGGTTGGGCTGAGCGATAAACTCCTCCAGGTCAGCCAGTCGATTCGTCTTCGCATACGCGTAGATGAGCTCCGACTCGATGAACGACTCGCGCGACTTTTTGCGCGCCATCTGCAGGTAGCGGACCAGCTCCTCCCAGGTGCCGAGCCGGTGCGCCGCCTCCACCACCTCCAGGTAGGCCGTGGGGTCGTCGGCCTTGACGAAGGAGTCGATGGCCTCCTTCATCATGCCGCGGCCCAGCTGCGCCTTGGCCAGCTGGGACCACACGGACGGCTCGTTGCAGCGTTCGGCGAACTCGTACGCCCGGTCCAGGTTGTTGACGTTCTCGATCAGCACCTGCAGACAGCGCAATGTGAACGTCATTCTCCGAGAGGTCAGGCCGGTGCGGTACTGATTCGAGGGGACTTGACAGCTCACGCCAATGACTGGGCAGTAGGAATTGTACTGACCAACCAGAAACGTCAGTGTAAAGCGTCACTGAGGCGTCAGCGGCATGTCACAGACTGATGTCACAACAGCACTCACCGATTGGGCAGCAGCTTCGGGAAGGACGTCACAAGCGGACATGGGACAATGTAGCAAGGCAGTATATTATTACAGGACATTCACTTATGCCATGTTAGTTAGTTATTTGGGCTTTAAGGCGCTTCGACCAGAATTGATCATTCGCGACACTTATGCCATGTTAGGGATGCTGTCACTCACTAATGCCATGCTAGGAATGGTGTCACTCACTAATGCCATGTTAGGAATGGTGCTACTCACCTGCACCGCTGACGAGTTCACATCGAACTTTTTGAATATAGCGAATGCCTCCTCGTACAGTTCGTTACTGATGGCGATGTTGGCGATATCCGGCGCGTCGTAGTTGTCCAGTCGGTTGATGTAGTCCATGACCCGGGTGCGGTCGGCCTTGATGGCAGTCAGGATGAGCAAATTCTGCAGGTTGCGGTGCGAGCTGAACACGCTGTTATCCAGCACTATCTTCTCGAGCAGCTCGATAAGCTCGTTGGGCAGGTCGGCCGTCATGAAGGCCTTGACGGTGACAGAGATGTCCTCGGGGTCCTGTGTCTCGTTGAGCGCCGTCTGCACCACCTGGTCCATGAGCTGGCGCCGGTACGGGTTGTCCTCCTGCAGCACCTGTGGGAGAGCAGAGTGGCGCTGTCAGCTCACCCGCCCGCACATAGTGCTCGAGGGGTCAAACTGAGCAGGCACACTGATCTGAACACAAACTAATTCGTCATGAAATAGCTTTTTTGGTTCGTGGATGGCTTCACACAAAAATGTTAAAGCCTGTGATGGCATGAACAGAAATCGACAACGTAAGACATCCAATGAGGTTGAAATGTGAGGAAGGGAACTCATTGTTGCAGTTGAGTGGTATGCAGATTAAACCTTGGGTTCTTTTACGACGCATTCAACCGCTAGGTTATATAGCGTCGCCAACCTCTCACGCCGATTGGTCGCGGGCGGACTCGGTAAATTCCGTCGGTTGAGATTCGAACCCACAATCTTGCGATCAAGAGCCCTACGCTCTACCAACTGAGCTACCGCGGCACCCAGCGGTATGCAGATTGATAGAAGTCAAATGTGGAGGCCAACACTCTTCCTGGGAGGTAATAACAAGTTCCAATTGGGCGAGAGTTGGCTTCCGCTTAAATTTGTGGATTTCAGGACGATGCATCCACACATCACTGACTGAAGATCACCGGCGTGGCATGATCATGGAATAAACTACGTGCCAGTTTCTGTTCATATGTGTCCTGCCACGGGTAATCGAGGAACTGTTCTTCGCAAGAGTTCAACACGCCGGGCGTGATAATCAAGTCAATTCCGCGCATCACAGCAGATAGCTGACGTCCAAGCTTGACATCATACCTCCGCCCAGAGGTCCATGTTGCGTCGGCGGACCAGGTAGCGCGCTTCCGCCTTGAAGAGCGAGTTCTCGTTACAGTGCGCCACCAGCTCGCGGTCGCACTGGCCACGCTCGTAGGTGACGCAGGCCAGGTGCGGGTCGCGCTTCTCGCAGTACTTGCCCACCACCAGACTGTCGTAGAACTGGTTCTCCCTGCGCAAACGAGCACGGCGACACTGCCAGTCTGGCCAACGCAGTGACACCCCCACCACTCAACACGGTGCGCACCACGACACGTTACAAGCCACGCCCCAAATGACGGATATTGCAACAGCCCAGCTGCGGACACTGCACTACACTGGAACAGTCACACAGCTTATTCAATGGTGCCAAATGGCCGAGTCTGGTCGGTGCACCGTAAAACTCAAACAACTAACCAACCAAGCCCTTACTTTAGGAAGCGCTCTGGATTGTTGTTGGCGTCGATGTAGATTTTTGCCAGGGCGTTGTGTGTGGCAGGCTCCTGGACACCCTCGTGCACCCTGTTCTCGAGCCACGGCAGCAGCAGCTTAAGCCGGTTGCGCTTCTCGACCTCCTCCACCAGCTCGTCAGTGCTGAACTGGCCGCGCACCACGATGATGAGGTTCTTGATAATCTCTTCCGAGCAGTCGACGTCAAGCAGACCGCCGATCACCACCGGCAGACGTGACGGGTTCACCTGAAACACAACCAAGCCGCCATCAGCGGCGGACGTGAAGGGTTAACCTGAAACACAACCAAGTCATCACCACCGACAGACGTCAGCGGTTCATCTGGGACAACCACCCACCGACCACTGCTGGCAGACACGATGGGCTTCCCCGAAACATATGACCAAGAGCAGCAGGGTCAACAGTTAATCATTTTGAACTTAGGGAGCATCGACCAGATATAGTTCCTTTTCCATGAAGTTAACAAGGGAATATATTTTAGCATCCTCGGCGAAAGACATCCAAAAAGAATGCATAAAATTAACAATACTATTGAGATTATGTTATGTGTTATTCAGTTTTGGTGGATGGTTAGCACTTTTGGGGCGACAGGTGCAAATTGAGCCAAGAATAGATACAAGAAACCGGCACAATCCCCAAGATCTCATCAAAATGCAATAAATAAGGTGTGAAATACAAACACTAAATTTCGAATAAAATAAAAACAGTCGATACGTCTAAGCCTCAGTTTTCATCTGGGGACGAATGGTCCAAGGGTAAGATGCTCGTCTCACAATCGAAAGATTGTGGGTTCGAGTCTCACCTGTCGCTACTCTTCGCCCGCGACCAATCGGCGTGAGAGATTGGCGACGCTATATGACTCAACGGTCGGTGTCGTAAAAAAAACAACAATAAACAATAATCAGTTTTCATCTACAAGAAAATGCAAAGTAAGCATACATGTTGGTTGCATTACACAGCTGTCAAACCTTAGATGGAGAGGGACCTTCATTTCAACTGATGTATTCTGCCAGCCTAGAGGTTGCCTTTGTAATTCATGTTTGGATGTGTCAATACATGACGAGAATGACGTTAGGCTACGCACCTTTTGCACATAGATCTCGATGTATTTTTGCAAGTTATTTCTGTACAGGTAGAGCACCAGGTCGTGAACGAAGTCGAAGCGGTCGCAGACGATAATGAGAGGCAGCTGATCAGTCAGCTTGGCCTCCTTCAGGAAGTTCTTGACACGCTCCGGGCTGTAGCAGTTGGATTCGCGGCAGATTCGCTCCACCTCCTTGATCTGACCGGTTTTGCAGGCCGCCTGGCGAAAACGACACCGTGAGCGACCAAGGTAGAGCATACACCACACACGCCAAGCCAATGCTGCGGAATCCCAAGATTTAGGTGGAAAATGACAACTATCGGGAGCTCCTTTTTACCTAATGCGGACACTGGACTCCCTTAATTGATTGCAGTGACACTTCACAACATGCAACTGTAGTAACTGCTACTTTTTAACCATGTTTATTTCCCAGCATCTGTGAGAGCACATTTTTTTTCCAGCAAACAGCGTTCATATGTTAATATTATCTTTTACCTGCATGCTTTCCTATGGATCCAGCTAAATTGTTTTAACATCAGAGGTTTTGAAGTCTTCACCTGCTACTCTCTGCTCTACTAAAAATGTATTACACGGCACTGCGACGTACACAGAACACTGGACCGGAAATAAATCAGAATTTGCTCTCCGGATGTTCTGGATGACCGAAAACAGGGACCGGACAGTCGTTCTAGGACGCCCTCAAACATACATATAGCCCATTAATTGCCAGCAAAACGTTACAATGCCGTTGTAATGAAGCATAGGAAAGCCACGTTAGCTATCTAAGCAAATAAATAATCGTTCACGAACCTGGATGTATTTGAAGTGCACTTCCGGTTCCTGACTGAAGTTGACGATCGATCCGAGGAAGTAGAAGAGTCCCTCGTACGACTTGAATGACTCGAACAGGTCCATGAGCTGAGTGGTGCCCAACTGCTCATAATATTTAGTGGCAATTTGCACGCCGATCTGCAAGTTCTGCCGGATGTTGGCCTGCAGCATCGCCTTCAGACACTCGAGCGAGTCCTCCACCGACAAAGTACCGAAGAAGTTGACGAGCCACTCGGGGTTGAGCATGTGCGTGTGCACGACAGCGCGCTTGATGTCGTACTGGTCGGTGTAGTGCTCCAGCGCACGCTGCAGGAGGCCGGCCTTCTCACACAGCTGAGCGATGTGCGGCCGGTCGTAGTGTGTGAACATCTGGTTGCCGAGTATAGCATCGGCCACTTGCGGCGCCGACATCAGGTTCATCTCCAGCAGACGCGTCTGCAGCGGCCCCTCGGCCGGACGGTTGTTCTTGAGCGCGTCCAGCAAGAACGCCGTGCACTGCTGCACCATGTTCTGCTCCATGAACACGTCCACGATCTGATTGATGTCGGCCAGCGGCTCGTCGTCCTGTACCAGCATCTGGGCGAACGCCGCGCCCTGGTCGGGGTTGACCCGCATCACGTTGCGCAACAGGAAGACGTAATCGGGCGAGTAGCCCACCTTTTTCGCATAGAGCACAATCTTCTGATACTGACCGGTCTCGGCGAAACACTGGATCACCTTGTTGGGCACGTTGGCGCGCAGGTAGACGGACAGTGCCATGGTGGGGTCGGCCTGCTTCACTAGGTCGCCCAACTCCTCCGTACATTCCAGCTTCTCCTCCTTCAGCCACTTCTCCAGCAGCTGCTTGCGGCCCTGCTGCAGCACGGGTCGGCACAGGTCCAGCGATTCGAACTTGTTGAGGCGGCCCTGGTCCAGCAGAATCCCGAAGTACTGCAGCAGCGGGGAGGACTGTCCTGGCTGGGTTGGCACCTGCTGGAATCGCTGGATAGTCTCCCGTGTACGCAGGATGCCCTTCGGCGCATTAGCCGCTACCTGCAGACGTGGACAAAATTAAATTGTATTCGGGTAGTGGAGTTTAGGGGCGCATCGACTGCGTCGGTCATGCAGCTGTATTCGAATGGCGGAAATAACTTCAAATCTAACCAACCAACAAGCTACCGTGAAATGCCAAATCCAGGATCATAAACAAGACTTGTCAAATTGCATTGCAAGAAGGGGATTGACTGGAAGCGCTTACTCAGCACTGAGTCATCAATAGCATTGCATGAGAAAAGCAGAGTAGCACACTTAGACATATGCGGTCTCGTTCTATCACTTGAACTCTGGGTAGATTGTGCACACTCCGCTCATAGTAGGTGCTCCGAGAACAGCAAGCTCTCGAGCTCACCTTGGCAGCCTCTGCATACTGTCCAGCCTGGAACAGATTGTTGAACTTCCTGACGAACAAGTCCTCCGCGCCGGCCAGGTTGTTCCGCACGGAGATGCGCAGCGCCAAGTCGGGGTTCTGCAGCACGTTGTTGATGTACGGGATGATGTTCTCCTCGTCCACGCTGACGGACAGCACCTGGCCCTTCCTGTTGACGCCGATGATGCCGCTGGTGGCCTCGTGCGCTGCCGTCACGAAGATGGTGTCGCTGCTGATGCGGTTCATGTAGATGCACGTGCCCGTTTCGATATCGTACAGGTGGATGTAGCCGTATTTGGTGACAAGATACACTGTGTCGTACTTCTGGCTGATCTGCATCGCCACCGGGAAGTCACTCGCTGCCTCCGATGGGAAAAACACGTCGACCGCCTTCTTTGTGAACGGTTGGTTGCCCGACGCTGGCTGGCCCACTTCAATGATGTGCAGCTGAAATGTCACCACCACCAATTAGCAAATGAGTGATGAACAGGTCACCGCTGATTGTTCTGGTTCTATGCAACCAAAATGCGGGGTAGAGAAAGGTTGGGATATCGTGGACCAGTGATAAATTATTTGCGAAATAGGGTGGAATACACAACTTACTGAACACTGATTCGACATCCTTTCCAAGGAAGTATCGACATCGTGCTTCTTGGCGCGCGTTTGTGAAGTCTCCATGCCTTGTTTCTAACTGTATTCCATTTACAAGTATCATACTTATGCTAACCATAACGGATCCGAGATCGTGATAACCAACATCCCTCAGGGCAGTTTCAGGTGAAGGGATTACCTATGATGTGCCATGTTATATAATGCCAGTTTATAGCATAGGTGTTTGTATAGTTATCATTGATATCGGTATCCCCAAATATGTACCTTTCAAAACACGCAACACGGGAACAGTCCTATGCACGCAATTGTCTCAAAACTGGGTTTGCAGGACTTAACAATATTTTAATTAACATTACTTCCATGACGGTTTCGACATCCTGCTGCACTCGTTTCGACATCACACACCTAACGAGAAATCATTATTTTAACACCGACATATACACCAGCTGATAAGCAAGGGCTGATTTTTGATGCTTTGTTAGTTACATGGGCTTGAGGACATATCAACAGCATTGATACTAGGAACATTGACTCCATTACACCACGGAACCAAATAAAGTCTTAACAACATACTGACTAAAGAGTGATGGAAAGCAAAAAACCAAACAAACTTTGATTGGCAAACTGGCATAACTGATCATCGTTCAGTTGTGAAAGGGGAAGACACAGTTGCATGCATAGGTGTAGGTTTCTGAAAACTATTAGGAAGGCACAATACATGAAGGCAATGGGTGGACCAAAATCGATGGGGGGGGGGGGGCATGGATGACACATGGGGTTCCATATTAAAAGTTAAAATTATTGGGATGATACAGCCAATATGGGGGGAGTGCCTCCCAAAAGCATACAAAGCAACTCCTGGTTACATGTAGCACATTCTCCCGTCAAAGCCTAACCAGAGCAATTACAAAAAAAAATCCAATTTCTAGCTTAGCTATAACTGCCATGCACTCCATGAACACTCAAGTATGGCCAACGCATGTCCCACAGTACCTTTCCACCGGCAGCGCTTCGCACGGCGAAACAGAACAGGGTGGATGGCTCCGGATTGCCCTCCATCTTGAACTGGGTGAAGCCGGCCGCGTGACCCTCGATTGGCTGGCTGACCTTGCGCTCCACCGAGTACAGCTGCATGGCGCCAACTACCCGGTTTTGCTGGCAGTGGAACACAACAGATCAGAAATAGAGCCACATGCTAAGCATGGCTAGCTAAAGAAGTGGAGTGCCATGTTGGCTATCAATACTGGCCTACCACATAAAACCAGCTTAAATTGACTACAGCTTCAGAAAAATGAAATTATCAGCTAGTTGTAAACACTAGGTGGCTTACACTAGTTTATACTATATTTTTCACCAGATAAAACAGCACAGTGGCACACTGTTAGCATCAGTTCTCCATAGCCTAGTCACATCTGCAGGCTGGTCATGATTAAACCAATAAGCACTTGTGCTTTTAGGCTTGATCCACCTCCTCACCCACATTCAATCATGAAACATATCCCATAGCCAGCCTAAGAGTCATACAACCCAAGGCAAACATTGGACTGACTTGCCATGCTCTCACCTTTTCACCTCCACCCTCCTCCCCTATCAGAAGTACCCAATTTCCTGGGGGGGGGGATTCTTCTTAGTTGAGGATCCATATTATAGATGAAGGTCTTACCTGGGCAGAGATGCCCACAAGCAGCAGCCAATTCAGCTTGTGGTCAGTCCTATAGTTGATGATCTGGCACCCAGTCAGGGTGGAATGCCTCTCAAACATCTTCTGTGGCTGAGAGTCTCCTGAAAGAAGGCAAATAAGTGTAAATACATAAGCAACAAAGCTTCAAGTTGCTACCCTGACATTAAATGAAGTTGCACATTGCTTGACCAACATTGCACAAACAATAAAGGTTCCTCATACACCCAAAATACGATAATAGTCTATTAAACATTTATGACAGGAATATCTAATTGAGCAATCACTTGGTAACCACTAAGCTAATGAAACAGGCATGTCCCGAGATACAAGACATGACTTTGTTAAAGAAGTTATTGGGAAATATGCTACTTTTAGTCACAACTTATAGCTTTGCGGCCGATGGCGACGTCAAAGCGAATCTATTTCTGTGTATACATGACAAGAACTCCCCTGAGTGACCTGAGCCTACCACCACCCGACCACTACCACCTACTACTACTCGGTACACGACTCGACCACGATGCTTTTAAACTTCAATAACTTTTTAGTTACAAAGTTTCAAGCCCTAATGCCCTCACTTAGAAATGGAACAGAGTACTGTTTTGCTACCTGAGAGAAAGTAATGGCATACTTTTATGTTACATAAATGAGCTGTGTCACCACACATGCGATTTCTATGTGTGGTGAAACATAACTTTTTCAGTCCCATAAAAAGAATGTGTTTTTTTTCGCGGTGGTGAAACAGGTCTCATATCCTCAACACCTCTTCTTTGTATAGTTCAAGCATTCTGTGTTCAAAGAAAAGTTTTATGGCAGTACCTAGTTGGTGCCAGTCGAGCCGGCACCACCTATAGGGCAGCCAGTCAGCCGCCGGTAACGTGGCTATGTCGTGACGCCGCGTGACCTGCGCGCCCCGATGCCAGGTAGTAGCATCAGTCCGATGGAGGGTGCTGCACTGAATGCATGCAGCATAAACTGAGCGAGAGGGATTTGTGAGACAAAAAGGACCATAATACACTGTCGTGCCTGTGCGAATTCTCCAATTTGGCCCAGTGCATTTAAGCTTCAGATATGCACAAGATACCTAGAAGATGAGGGGACGAGTGGTCTAGGGGTAAGATGCTCGTCTCACAATCGAAAGATTGTGGGTTCGAGTCTCACCTGTCGCTACTCTTCGCCCGCGACCAATCGGCGTGAGAGATTGGCGACGCTATATGACGCAACGGTCGACGTGTCGTAAAACAAATAACCAACCAACCTAGAAGATGAGCTCCATTGCAGCAACCTTGCAGCCGGTCGGCTGAATCGGGTTGTTTTTCAGCACACATATGCGGAAGTTGTGGATGCTATTTCTGCAACCAGGTTCCTCTACTGCCCACAGAGCATGCACCTGTATTTGAATGTGCTGTGGCGAATTGTTGGAATAGGTTTTCATCATTTCCTAATTCCAGCAGACAATTTGACGCAATAAGATACCCGTCTTCACGGGCTGCCAAGAGAATGCAGTTGCGATGGGTCCACAAACTTCCAGTAGTGATAGGGTACCCAACCCATTCCTACAACAGGGATCCCCTAGCCTGCCTCAGCTGTGGTCCTCAGCCTCAGCCCACCTCAGCCGTGGTCCGTCCACAAGTTCCCTGTACAGGCAAGATGCCCAACCATGCTCCTGCAGCAGGGCAGCCCCATAACTCGCCTCTTGCCCTTACTCGCTCAGCACCCTCAAATGGCACCTTGCAATATAGTATCAAAAGGTAGAATAGATAGGTACATGGCACAGTAGTGCACAATCATGATATTTGAGTGTCTTACCCTCCATGCTCCAGTGGAAGACGGCCACTTCCGTGATGATTGCAACCGTGTTGATATTGATCCACTTCCAGAAAACCACCTCTTCAGTCATGGTATGTGCCTTCACTTTACTTTTCATCTCAATGTTGAAGATCTGCAATGTCTTGGCAGCTGAAAAAGTAAATGTTTGTTGAATTTTACTGTCATAAAAACCTGTCTAACAAGTATATTGGAGCAAACAAAGTGGGATTTGCTTTGATTATGCACATACTGATGCTGCTATCATGATGCCTTTTGCCAATGAACCTGAAGTTTACTATGTGTAATACAACGAAAAATGGCTCTTAGATGCTCCTGGGTTTTATACATTACATGTAAAGAAAATATACGACCTTTAATATACCAGGAGGTGCTGAGTTGATATCAAAAGTAACGATTAAGGTTATATTTTATTACTCAACGTTTCGGCCAGGGGCCATCGTCAGGAGTGACGATGGCCCCGGACACTCGCCCCTGGCCGAAACGTTGAGTAATAAAATATACCCTTTATCGTTACTTTTGATATCAACTCAGCACCTCCTGGTATATTGAAGGTCGTATATTTTATTTACACGTAATGAAGTTTACTAGTCAGGATATGTTGAAATTGTTGACATCAATTTGTCAACAGCATCAATTGATACCTTTCACAGAAAACAGCTCAACCAGTTCAATTTCGGTTTCAAGGTGTCCAAGAACACAGTGACCCAACATAATATTTTAGGGATGACGAGGCAAGTGCATGAACCATTTCCATCATTTGTCCTAGACACAGAAACAAGAATCAATGTCTGTTCTAATAGTGATAAACATATTTCGGTCGTCGTTATAATGTGCTTAACTTTGCAGCTCCCTTTGGAAAATGGAACAAAAATTGGGAAAAGCTAATAATTCAGTTCCGGGTTCATTTCTTGCCGAATAGTGTGTTTGGCGTCATCCCAGGGCTTCATTCAACTTTCAACCAATGAACACCTGTTGTACCAAAATTGTGCCTATTGGGGAACACGATAAAAGTATCTGCTGATGAGCAATAGGACGATTGAATGGTTAAATAGAACTTATGAAACAGCAGTGTTCCACTCAAACAGGGAGAAGAGCCAAACAGGGTTTGAGTGTTCTACTCCCTGTTTGAGTGTTCCACTCAAACAGGGAGTCGGTACAAGAGCACGCTGCTCAGTCAGCATCAAGTACATGGAAATGCAAACAGTTGTTTGTTGTGATACTCCCAGATATCACTATTGATTATTCTTCAACATGAATTTTGATAGTGGTTTTGAGAAAATCCTTTTCCAGCCAGATTGAAAACAGCATTGATGCCATTTCAAATTGTGCTAGTCGGTTGGAATTTCTAATTATCATACGACCGATCGGCACGAGTGAACCGCGCCGTGGTGCGGCTGAAGCCAAGCAGGTCGCAAGGAATCCAATGGTGGTTGCATTGCTGCCATCACAGTAGACACAATCACACAATCATATTGTCCTGATCAGTGAGCAACTGACCTTTGAGGGCGATCACTTTACTGCCCGGATTCATGATGGCCGAGTCCGCCGAGATGGGTCGTCGAATCGGATTGCTGGTGTCCGCCATGTCAATGATGACCACCTGAGCTGTCTCGCCAACCTTTTCCCTCACACAGATGAATTTGTCGGACTCCATGGTGAGCATGTTGAATCCAATGTTTGAGGCATTGATGCCAACATTGGTGAGCTGAAACAAATCAGGCTGGTTATGGGAGTTCGAGGCCTGACACATTTTGGATCACAATGCTCAGTTCAGTTCAGTGCATCAGTCCCATGAAATTGCAGAATGTAAGAGGAGCTACCATCACCCTGAACATCTCTTAACACTTGCATAAATATTGAGAATGTCTAGCATGGACATTATTACAATAAGTACAAAACTTGTTTTGAACATATCAATACCTTGCACAACTTTGGGGTTCAAAATGAATACAGTGCAATGAAAAGCTTTCAACTGCAAGCCAGCTTTCAACTGCAAGCCAGCTTTCAACTAAACCTAATTTGGTTAAACATATTTAAACTGCAAAAATCTTATAACTACCAGTTTTTCATTACACTTTAGGCACTTCAATTCAAAAGTTGAACATATTGGCATCCTACCAACCAGTTTTATAATCTTTTAACACAACATGAGCACAATGTTGGCTCTTGAATCAAATGTCTGTGAAATGTGGTTGGTTGGTTGGTTATTTGGGCTTAGGGGCGCATCGACTGCGATGGTCATACAGCGCCCATCTGTGAAATGTGAAAACTTCCAAGTAGTCATGCAAGTGGTAAAATAGAAGCTGGCTACATTAAATTGTTTTGTTCAGCAATTGAACCCTTGCCCCACTGAGGGAGAAATTTTTGTTTCAAAACATGCACACATGGGTGGAAGATCACATTCAATATTTGACCTCAGTCAGAATATCACATGACCCACCATGACCTTGATCTTATCTTTACTTATGGATGCCTTTCTTGGCTATCTAAGATGCAGAGTTCATGACTGCACCC
Organism: Ashinkailepas kermadecensis; assembly: GCA_034440615.1. Classification (NCBI taxonomy): domain Eukaryota; kingdom Metazoa; phylum Arthropoda; class Thecostraca; family Neolepadidae; genus Ashinkailepas; species Ashinkailepas kermadecensis. The sequence goes on from JAOTOM010004487.1 coordinate 223,096, forward strand.
AAATTCAGCTTCTGCACAGCTAAGTTTTATGATGCTGACTAAAGTCGAAACTTCAGCAAATAGACCAAGTTTTAAGCTTTGGACTGACATGACATTATAGGTAACACTTAGGTCAATCAATTTTGACTTATCTGAGCTTTGTGATTTGCCATCAAAGGCAACAAAATCAGGTGGTAACTTTCAAGTTAAGCAGAGGAAGCATCTGTCCCCTCCAGTGGGGCAGGTCCAAATGCAGACCCAGTGACATGCCAGTTGTAGGTGCAGTTGGGCCTGTTGAGAGTGGTGGCAATGGTGACACGGTGGGTAAGTGCATTGCCACAGATTTGGAATTGGACAAACAAGCAGGGGTGGATCCAGAAATTTTAATTGGAATAAATTGTTCTTGAGGGGTGCCATTTCTCTGAAAGGCTTATTCTACTCTGGGGTCACCATCAGCTAAAAATACTCATTGAGTGGTCGTGGGGCTGGGTGCACTCTGGTGCCTGAGAGGCACCTTTTCCAGTCAGAAGGATGCATCACATCGCTACCAGAAGGGGGAGGGTGCATTCCTGTAGCTGCACCAGCCCTGGATTTGCTACTGGAAAATATTTTTGTTTATTTTTTCCATGTAACACAATATACATGATGTGAATGAGGGTCTAATGTAAGGTCTGAAAGGTCGTAAGGCCCTGAAAATGTCTGAGGTCAGGTTCTGAGAAGGTATGTTTCAAGGCCCCACTACAACTGCAGTATGCTATTATATGCCAAAATCAAACAATTATGTTTATATGTTTCAAAAGACACTCAGAAACCCCTCAAAGGTCCTTGAAGGACCAAGACATTTCCCTACCAATCCCACTTGGATCTTCCACTGTGACTGGATTGTCAGCCAAATCCTTCAATGCCAGTGATGGCTGGTGCAGGTCACAAAATAATTTTATCTACTGAGAAATTATTTACATTTTGCCCTCAGACCTACTACTTTGCAGGGGTGGATACAGGGGGCACTGAGGGCATGTGCCCCTCCATGAAAGGTGGCACCCCTCCAAAAAGGCTCAAGTGCACCACCACCACTCAATTTGTTTTTCCAGCCAGAGGTGCCCTTCTGAAAGGCAGATACCCCTTTGGAGGGAAAGGATCCCTTCAGTGTATTTGAGTGCACATCCCCTCCCAATTTTTTTTGTCCAGCTAGAGCATTCCCAGGTACTGGCATGCTGTTGACCCTCTGAAGAAATTACACTCCTCCTTAGATAAGTGCCCCTATGATAATTATTGGACCTGCCCATGGTACATTGTGCTACTCCCAAGCATTGTTGCAATAAGCATTGTTGCAATTAACTGTGCCCTTCAGACTCATGAGCAGCAGATTCTGAAGCCTAGAAATGTTCCAGTGCAGCATGATGTTCATCATCAAACCACCCTTCCAGTGATGTCATGCTAATGTTGGGAATGTGGCTGTAAGATTGCAGGATAAATATATTTCCTCCTCTGATGTTTTGGTTTCTTCCATGACAACCAACTGTCCTTAGGAATACTTGAAAGAACTTGAAGAACACATGTCATTTGCATGGTGGGTATACCTAACAACATAACATGAGTATGGTATATAACCAAGGCTGAAGGCTCAAATTTATTGCTGCTCCTCCCCCCCCAATAATTTCTACTTTTAACATGTGAACCTATGGAGTGTGCCCCTAATCCATATGGGCCTGTCCATTGCCGTCAAGCATGGTGCTCCCCCCCCCAAATAATGTTCATAAATAACCACCTGCACTCCCATGACAATTACTGGATGTACCCTTGATTGCTTTGACATAATGAGACACAATAGTTGGGGACAAGGTGGTGAGTTTCACAAACTTAGTGAAAAATAAGATTATGCCCACCATCTGTTTACACCAGAGTGGGAAACTTACTTTCTGTGTTGGGAGTTGGAGTGCATACCAACTACTTCCAGAGTACATTTTCATGGACATATTATTTTGTATGCATGGAATCTGTTTACTGGTAACCAATGGGAAAAGCCTATGTAGTCAGTACCTACATACTATGCATAAGTAATATGCATTGCCATTTTTGGTCAAACAAATGTCAAAGCATAGGAACAAAGAAGTGAACAATGGATGGCACTACCCAGCAGCAAATCATGATAATCAGCACAGCTTTGTCTGTCATAACTCACAGGAGCAATGTGCATTCCTTTCACTAATGGTTTCAGTACAAGGCTAGCCATATGAAAAACAAACAAAAATACTTCACACTTCACCCTCAGCTCAAGGCACATACCTACCTATGCAGCCAATTCCCTATGTAATATGAGTCCACCTCTGCTACCGCACACACCACAGTCGGATGTGGCTGGATGTGATAGCAGTGTGCAACACAGGATCTGTCAAGGTATTGTGTTTGTGGCATGATGCTGTTAACAATGTTCAAAGTTGCTAATGTTTATGACATCATAAAAAAATACCTTGCATCAATTGGTTCACAGACAGATTTCAGAACAGAAAACAATAACACAGCAAATTCTGATCAGCAGCCTGATCAGAATTTGGAGGACTCCGGAGGACTCCGGAGGACGTCTCTTAAAACTGTCAAATTTCCCCACTATATGGGTGGAGCAAACAGGTTTTCAGAGATGTGGCTTCAGTCAGAGTAACCAGAGAACATTGTACTCAGGGTGCAGTCTTGCCATCTTGCAAGTGCTGTTGGCATGTTGTCGTCTGCATTTCCGGTGTTTGAGATTGAGGGAAGCGTGTGAAGCTGTGGTCTGGCTGCAGACTGATATGAAAAGTGGTTAGTGAGTAGTAACAGTAAGTGGAATAACCAGCATTTTTGTGGGTGTCATTCTATGTTTGTTTTTATTGATACCTTTGTTCCCACACTTGTGTCACAGTACATGTGAAGCCCATCCTATCCAGTATGAACCCGGAGTGCAAAAATATTTTCAGAGATAAAATCTCTGAAGAAGTGCTTTAATTCCCATCCTGGTTTACAGTGATAAATTATTGGTGAAATAGGGTGGAATGTACCACATTCTGAACACCTAATATGCATCCATCCCCAAGTAGTATCATCATGCTTCTTGATGTGCTTATGAAGTCTCCATGCCTCACTTCTTTTTTTTAAAGCACATAAGTATTATGCTTATGCTCACCAATATGGATTGTGACAAACAAGCATCTTGTAACACAATTCCCAGCACTACCAGATGCATAGTTGATATACAGACCTAGACATCACAGACCTACGTTGCCATCCATTACACAATATCATTTGTTGATATGGTATTTGCCATCATTGTCATTAATACATGTAATGTATTTGTTGGTTGGTTGGTTATTGGTTTTACGACACGTCGACGTTGAGTCATATAGCGTCGCCAATCTCTCACGCTGATTGGTCGCAGGCGAAGAGTAGCGACAGGTGGGATTCGAACCCACAATCTTTTGATTGCGAGACAAGCATATGTAATGTATTTGTATAATGGACATCTCCCAAATAACAATATACATGGTTGAGCATGCTATTGGCTCAAAATTTACCTTCAGACTTTGATATTTTAAAAGACATGCTTCCTTGATAATTTTGGACATCCTACTGTACTCGATTCAACATCTCATTCCTAACGAAAAGCCAATATTTTAACAGTGTTTACATCTTCTCTTGGGTCTAGAGATGAGAATTGACATAGAGTGTATGATTATGCATTAACAGTGTATTTTTCCTCATCACTTTCATAAATAAAAATTAGCATGCAAGTCAACCTTTGTGAAAGTATCAGTGTCAGCAAATGGAGGCATCAGGAGCCATGTGTCTCTGAAGGTGGTTTTACAGATGCTTTTTGCTCCCAGGTCACATGGTATCAGGAACAAGAAAGAGGGAGAAGACCTGGCATAATGATCTGCATAAATTAAAAGCAACCACCACATCTAATTATCATATCAGTTTTAATAACGAAATATATTTTACTATCACCGCTGCTGAAGCAAATAAAATTTAACTTACAAACATCAGCAAATTGCAATACGCTTTCTGATTTACGTGTAGACTGCACTCAGCTCAGTAATCTTTACCTTTCAGCCGACACATACTGCCAAGGTTAGTGGTTTGTAAAGAGGTGTACAGTGGGGAACAGTAACATCACAGGAGTCAGGGAAGTGACGTCACAGGAGTCGGGTGTCGGTAAAGATTACCACCTAACCTAGACTAAGATAATGTAGCATAATATACAAAATGTATCATGGCATAATATAATATAATATAATCTAATCTAATCTAACCTAACCTAACCAGAAAACCAGAATCCTCTAAAGCAAATTTTTTGGCCATGACGTCATGAAATATATGCGACATTGTATGCGACACCTCTTTCCAAATCACTAACCTTGGCAGTATGTGTTGGCCAAAAGGTAAAGATTACCCTCAGCTCTATGGTATCTGGCAGCAGACGAAAGACTGCCAGATGACAAATTGGTGCTATGGTAAATTACCGCAGGATGTGATTATAAGCCAACTTCCTGAGCAAATGTAGAGAAAATGATAAAAGTATACTTAATTGATGTCAACCAAGTTCATAAATCCATACCTGATACTCCAGACATGCTCACACCACACAACTAATCAATATTCACAACAAACCCCACGAGTAGGATGCTCGTGCACCAACTGATTTGTTACTTTCCGTCTAGAGGGATATGGGTCTCGGAATATACAATGGTTTAAGGAAAATTATACTTTAAAAAATCTGTCTCAAATATTTTTATTCCCACCAGCAAGCAACAACTTTATGAACAAAAAACCTGAGAAAATTGATTGAAATCAATTCTTATTAATATTAAATTTTCTCTGATGTACTTTTTTTAGTTCATGTCTGGAATGTTTTAGTTGAAGCTAGGAATGCCTTGGAAGGATCAAAAGCGACTAGACAGGGAAGCAAATTGTCGCTGCAAAACCGCCTTGTCACTGTGCTTGAGCCCACACCCCTGGTAGGTACTGCCGGTGTGTCTGATTGTTACACACCACAATTACTAATGCATGGGAGAATATTTAACTCAGCATGGAAGGCTGGGTAGAAGGTACCTTTGCAGCTTCATAAAGTGGTGAAAAACTGGACAAAACTTGAAGCATGCACACTTGCTTGAGGTAATGTCACCAAACAAATGTGTCAAAATTGTTCATCTACGATGTACTTCAACCATCACTACGATGTCAAATAACGCAGCAGGATGAGACTCCGTACCCCGATAGTAACATGGATAATGCGCAAGTAAAGCACACAAATCACACCAACCTGCAAATGTTCCTGGAATTTTATGGGTAATATTTGGGCCATAATTGATGTGTGCGTTTGGCCTTCACGCTTCAAGCCCTACTTCCAGTTTATCCTGATATCCTGACTACACCGTGAATTTTCCTCTCCGTGCGGAATAATTAAGACTCATCAAACAACGACACCACTCCCACATTCACTCGCCGGCTGTGTCGCCGTCGGTGCACAGAAGCGTTAGATTTGTATTATTTTATTTAATATTCAGATTACACCATCAAAATCCCGCTTAATTATCTAGTTTGACTGAAAAATGGAAATATCTTCCAAAATCGCGGTCCAGTAAAGGGTTTCAACTGCAGAAATCATGTACTACTTTCAAGTGTACTTATACCAAGTCATCAGCTCCTGATTACTACGCTGCCAACGTTTACGCCCCCAGAACTCTGCTGACAATATACAACATTAACTTAATATCGACCCGTGATTGCACCAAGTGTCGAAACATTTATACCAAATCGCAAAAAAATCAAGAGATAAAATAAGATTAACAGCGAAAATTATATTCCTTGCTATTTGACCAAACAAGACCTGCTCAAGCTGATTAGTGCTAATTAGCAGCCTTGACTCCTATTCAGAAAACTTGATGCTAAATTAACAATCCATCAAAGCATTATTTCGATTGGACTCACCATGCCGTCCCTGGTTTCTACAGGTTCGGGTATAGTTTTGTACAGGTACTCGAATACCGTGCACTTAAACGTGCACATCGTGCCATGTAGTGCAATGTAGTTGGCAAAAATGTTTTGTATTGGTCCAGTAGTGCACCCAGGGAGCGGGTAGCGTGGATATACGTCCCGTCGTGACAGAGGGGTATTGTTTTGGCACACGAAGCTCGCATATTTTTTTCTTTCTTAGCCCGCCGGAGGCCAGTGACAACTAAGGGTTCCCTAAGAGGTGGTGGATTCCAAGAAACGATTCGGTATTCGGGAAAGTTGTGCCGATCGACACAACTTAGTGCCGATCTTACTTATTCGGGACATCGATACTTTTACTTGTAACTTATTCGGGGCACCGATGCCCCGAAACATTGCGTTCTGGTCCAAAAGATTCCTGTCGCAGCCCAAAATTGGTTTTGGTTCTGCGGAGCCCAAATATATATATAGCGGGACACGAACAACTTGCGCCAGGACCCCGAAGTTACCCGGACCAGGGGTGTTGTTCTATACACCTTTGAGGGGCAAGCGCCACCTCAGTGTTGGCTTGCCAATATTGTGTGGTGCTCAATGTAGGTAGCTTAAAGGACCAGCGGCAGCCGCTTGGGGCTCAACGCAAACAGCTATTTCGTGCGGTACATTGCATAAAATTATACTACTACGAAAAACCAAAAAGCCACAACTGGGGACAAGACATTCAAACCACGAAAAATTCCATGCTCATTAGGTTCTTTATATTATTCGAATGGGTGGTGGAGGTGGTGGGAGACCAACTACAACACCAAAACACTGGCGCTAAAAGCAAAGGAAAGATGCGGCCCGGTTTTGTTTTTGTTTTCTTTCACACAACTCGAAAGAAACCGCAACTATAACAGACCTATTCCCCATTCACCCCACACCCCGCCAACGACGACACCTCTACATTGACATGCGAATAGTATCTGGTCAGATGTGGAGATCATGGCGGTTTTTCAGATCCCAATGGATATCGGTGCACTGTCGCGATTTGTCTGGCCCGGGTTCGACTTTTCGAAGCCCCAATGTGTTTATTCTGTGTTAGACGCGATTTTGGGGGCTTTTAAGATTTCTATTTCGGCGTCTGATTAGATTTTCCAGGTCCCGGCGTAATTATTGTGGGACCAGACTCGATTTCCCGAGCCTCGGCGCACGATTTGTTTGTGTCCTGGGTGCGTTTTTTGGCTCCGTGCCAAACTTTTTTCCCCACTTCTTCGTGCGATCTTTAAGGCCCTTGCGTGGATTTTCGTTCGTGACACCACATTACTTTTGGAGTCCTCCAATTAATATCTTCTTCGTAGCCCAACGCATTTTTGGAGGCGTTTGTCGCGATTTTTCTGGTCCCCACAATGATGTTCGGATCCTGGATTGTTCTTTTGCGGGGGAGGGCGTAGGCTGCATTCTTGTATGGTGCCGATACCATTCCTATATGACTCCGTGTGATGTTTTAGTATACCCAGAGTGATTTTGTTCGGGGTCCCGGCGCGACTCTTTCAGGGTCCGCTGTTGGAGTGCGAGGAGGAATTTCCCCCTTTGCCTCCCGCTTCGGTACGCGGGGGTCTCGTCATACTGATGTACGCGACCTGTCTCGCCATACTGCTCGTACCCTTAGCATAGCGCTATGGGTGCGGCGCTTGACAGGAAAATGTTAGCGTGTGTCCAAATGAAATGTTCTGTCTTTAGGGAAAGTGGAGAGGATATTATCCGTGCATGTCCGTGGAAAAGATACTTCAATATTTTGGATAAACCAAATGTCACATTTTGGTAATATATAGTTGGTATAGAAAAGCCGCGTGGAAAGCATGGGAGGTTGGCTTCCCGCCCATGGATGTCACCGGTTGCCAAACGAGATTAGAGGCTGGGCATGATGTAAGCAGTAATATGCGAGATTTCTAGTACAATATACCAGGATTCTGGTATATACGCTGACGTCCGTAAACAATCCAAATATGTTTTTAACCTGGCAAAGATCCATCTGTGGGGCTGCGAAGACGCTGGTGATAGCCCCAGGTCACGGCCAGGTGTGTTGCGGTGCTGCGCTGCTGAACACTGCAACATATAAAGGCATACAGATCAGTGCAACTATGAGCCACAAGGGCCTTCTTGGGGCCCTTGTAGCCCTTGGGGCAATATCAATGAGGTGCAAAATATATGAAGGCCATGGGCAGGCCCAAACTGATTGGAAGCTTCCAATGCATGGAGTGTGTTAGCACACTCCATGGGAACCCATGTTAAAAGTTAAATTATTTGAGGACAAAGCCAACACTGAGGGGGTATTTGCCCTAAAAAAAAAATATATGAAAGACTACCCCTGGTCTAGACACATGAATGAAAATTGGAAAACAATCCTGAAAACCTGCTACAGGTTCCGTATCTGCACATGTGTGCCAACCAGGGAATTTAGGTAACAGTGATAAGGACGTGCCATTCCAACCAGTGTCGGTATACCCCGCCTGTAGCCTAAATATAATGCAGTCGGCGCCTTTTCCTGGTCAGAGGGGTACCACCTTCCCATGGGAGGTGCATGACCCTAGTGCATCCACCCTTGTTTGCACTCCTACACCGAGTAGGATGAATTATGTTGCAACAGTTATTTCTTACTTGCTCCTATCCCTCCTTCCCAGCCGTGATCTTCAGTTGGCCTGTCTCATTATACTGCTACTACCCGTGGCACGTACCACGCGGTGCCTGCAGCGCTCGACATGAAGCCAGTTAGCGTGGGCCCAAGCAAAAAGTCCTAGTGTTAGGGAAGAAGACGGCTCATATTCGTAGAAAGAACTCTTCAAGCTTTCAAATGAATCCAATTTATTCCAATTTTGATGATATTCGAGATTGGAAATGCCGTGCGGAAAATACGAAAGTTTTTCTGGAGTGCCTACGGGACTGAGCCAGGTACAGCTCACGTGACGTCACCCATTGCCAAACAATATTGGAGGGGCGCGATTAGAGGCTCCTCTCTGGGCATTCGTGGGCCCAAGGCGATATATACTAGGTGGCGTCATCCCTACTGCGCAGCTTTTTGCGCAGGTCCTTAAATGACGTCATCAGGGGTCAACACCTAACATGGGCCAGCCGCTTACACGCTTCGAAGACACGCAACGTGTGTACACTACGGGGGAGAAAACGAGGGTTTAGGAGGTTTAGGTGCAAAACTTAGAGCGTCATAGTCCCGGAAGGGATCTCCAATACCTTCCATGCGCATATTATACCCGAAAGAGCGTGCAAGGGGATGTAGGACAAGTCAGATACGGCAGAGAATTAACATCTTACCGCGGCGGGATGCAGTGAGGACGTATCTGAGGCGTGGTCGTCGCCATGATGGAACCAGGTGGAGGGGGTGGGGGGGGAGAGCCCCAATCTGTATCAAATTTACTTGTGGTGTTGCATGGCAAAAGTAATTAACCGAAACACCTTTTCATCCCCATCTATATGCGGCAACCCCCGATTTAGATGTCAAGGAAGGTGACGATTTTTATTCTCAGATCGACAGTACCATAGGGAGCACGTGAGAGGCAGACATTCCTTTTTATGGGGCATCTGTAATCCCCCGTGCCAGCTCAGCAACGGGGGTGGATCTTTCAGAAAATGATTTGGGGGACGCAATGCCTGGAGGTAACAGGAAGACCTTTAGTCGAGAGGCCACATTAGCGCCACATGTTAAAATATGAAATTATTGGGGAAGGTGGGCTCACGTCAGTCTTAAAGGGGGCTGACGCCTCGCAAAAATAAGCAAAATTTCACTCTAGTTAGAAGGCTACATTTGACGGACGGACTGGAAACATGGGGCTCCAAAAGCGGCCAGGCATGTATTGGTGGCATTCCCAAGCAATGCGTTCAGGACTAGATCTGGATCATTCCAAAACGCTCCTACGCGTCGGCGAAGTCGACCTAGTCGGCTTCTGTGCTGGTTCCGGTTCAGAGCATGAATGAATGATCGCAATCAAAGTTCGTGGAGCAAAGGGACTTTGCATGTCGTTCTTTCCAATCAATGTTCATAGGCCAAATGATAGATACAAGCAACAATGAAGTGGCATACGTCACACCTGCCAGATAGCACTGCCAGAGCCAAGAGCAGTGCCAAGTGCAGCCAGAACGGGCAAGCATAGTGAGCGCCGCTAGTCTGCCCCTGATCACAGCGACAGCAGCAAAACACACCAACAGGACAGCGGGACCGGGAGATACGAGAGCATTTTCAAGTGCCGCCAGGACGGGCCGGTACAGGGATCGCCGCCAACCCGTCAATAGTCACAGTCGCAACAGCAAAACACGCTAACAATACGGCAGGATCGGATGACACGAAAGCAGTGCCAAGTGCCGCCAGGACGGGGAACACAGGGGGCGCCGCCAGTCCGCTAACTGGTGGTCACGGCGGCAGCAGCAAACACGGAGAAAGGAGCAGAACCGGGCGACACGACACGATACACAGCAGGGACGGTGACAGATGACCGGCAGTGAGGGTGGACATCCTATCGCTGGCTGGTGACATGCTGGCGCACCTGCCTAGATGCCCGCCTCTGCGCTCTGCCGAGCAGAATTATAGTGCAACCAGCCGATGTGCACATGCATCCCAACTCGAGTCAGACTCCGTGCCACACAGACATCTAGCCTCGGCTGCCGGCTGCTGATGACGCCTGCCAGGCGCCTCACAATGCTGGCCTCGCCGGTGCAGGTTGGGCCCAGGATGGAGCAGAAATAAGAATTCAACTGGTCTACTAGCACCGTCTACCAGGTTTGTGGCACGTAGAGCCGGCCGCAACCGATGGTGGTGAGCTAAGAGCTGGACACAGTTGTCAGGAGCTCCTCCGGTGCTTCAGACGTCGAACAGCCAAGCGCTGTATTGACACGCCTCATTTTGTAGGCGACGAAGCCGGCAACGACAGCAAGGCCGTCACGCTCCAGTCCCAGTTTACTGATGGTGGTCGTGCTATATTCATGTGAATTGAAGTGGCATCAAACTAGTTGAACTGGTTCTTCATTTAGCTATACAAGGATACGATTCTCCAAAATACAGCAAGCACAACAGACATGCATGATTCAACACTTCATACCATACAAATCTGGTAGGCAGGTTAATTCATGGGAATGGCACCAGGTTTCGGAAGAGGCAGGTATTGCCATTGCAGCATCAGCTTCAGCTGCATCAGATAGCCAGGATCATAATCATCGAAGGTAAAGTAGTTGGACCAAATTAATGAGTTCGCTTGATGAACTCTATTAGCTCTTTTTCACTTTGTCAACAAGTCTTGCATGTATTTCCATCTCTTGGAAACTTGAGCATGTTGATTGAAAAACACTCTTCTTTCCAGATGATTCTTCCAGATGTTTGAAAAATAAACCCTAGGATACTGACATTGAATTTTAGGCCACCTTCTCTATCTCAATCACAATATGTAGGATACGCACAATATGTAGGATAGATTATTACAGTTTAAGGTAAAAACTGAACACGTTTTACACACATTATACCTCCATGAAGCATACAAGAGGGTTATGTTTAGTTAATTTCAGCTAGGTTAGGGTTTTGTGGGAAGTTAGAAAAAAGTTGGGGGTGTGGGTGATTTTCTTTTAATTGAGTTTTCTTCAAAAACAGTTCAGGATAGGCTAGGTAAGGTTAGGTTTTTATGAATTTGAACATTATTTTTTAATGCTCAGAAATTTTCCATTTTAACAAAAATAAATTGCTTTCTTGCATAGATGGCTAAGCTAGGTTAGTTTAGGTTATGCTACATCATTTTTTCTTCATTTGGAACATTACCTTTCATGCTATATTACCAAACTCCAAGGCCATTTTTGCATGGTATGCTGCCTCCCAACTGAAAAGTATGCATTTGCAGAGGAAATAAATGTTCACATCATGTTCAGCACATTCACAAGCATTGCACTAGAAAAAGACATTCCGTGAAATCAGAAATGACCTGAAACTGCAAATCTACAGGATAAGCGGCATCAACATATTAGATACCTAATGCGGAACACATCTCAATTTATATCACTAATTAACGACAGCAAAATCTACAGCTAACCGTGCAAGTACACACAAGATACACCACAACACAACACAATAAAACAAAATTCACCTAAAACGCGGGGACAGCGAACACAAGGTGTGAAATGAAGTACATACAAGAGAGCTATGTAAACAACTGCGCCATTTATGATTCAACCGCGTCATCTAAGAATTTGAGAAAAAGTGTGCCCCTAAAACGCTGCGTTTCGTGATGGTGGTCGTCTAATTCGCAGCCTAACTGAAACTTATAAAATAACAGCTGAACAAGATTCTAAGAGCACAGACGCGATATCAGAAGATTTAGAAGGTGAATTGAACTGAAAATATTTTGATTTTAATATACAGCAAACAATTAAAACGGCCCTAAAGGTGTACCCAGTTGACGTCATTTGTACCATTCGAGGCGACACGCGGGAGGGCATGGGGATGACACGGGCCTGCGTGGGCCATTCATGAATCGTGTGGCATTGGTGGCTGTAGGTATTTAGCTGATGTTAGGGTCGGTAGCGCCTGGTCATATTTAGGCATTTACCGACATCCGTATTGATATTAGGATGTACTGAGCCAGTGTTAAAATAATGGTTTTTTGTTAGGTGTGATATGTCGAAACAGGCACAGTAGGGTGTCGAAATTTGACATGGAATTAGTATCATTTCAAATGCTTTTCATGTTCAGACTCAGATTTGAGCCAATGGAGTACTTATGGCTGTACCTTTATCATTTGTTTTGCGATTCATAATTTAGGGAGAGCTATATTTGGGACAGCGATAAAAATGTCTATGCTGTTAAAGGAAACTAACCACCTTTATAATGGGATTTTAACTGAGATAGCAGTTTTGAAGACCACATCGAGAAATCACTTACCTCATACTCTGTTCGGTCCAAAACATCTTCCAGCCGAAGTTATAAGGCCTTTTATCATCGGTTTTGGGACACTAGTCGGTTTTACAGTGGCAATTTGCTCTCCCGTCTAGTCGCTTTTCATCCTTCCAAGTCATTCCTTGCTTGAACTAAACATTCCAGACATGAACTAAAAAAGTACATCGCAGAACATTTATTAATAACAAGAATTTATTTCATTCAATTTTCTCATCTTTTTCATTGACAAAACTTATTTCTTGGTGGTGAGAATAAAACGATTTTAGACTGATTGGTTTAGTATAATTTTCCTTAAACCATTTTATATTCCAAAACCTATATCCCAGTACGCGGCAGGCAGCGAATCAGTTGGTGCACGAGCATCCTACTCGTGGGGTGTGTTGTGAATATTTACTAGTTGTATGGCGTGAGCATGTCGGCAGTATCAGGTATTTATTTATATACTTGGTTGACATCGATTAAATGTACTTTTGTTATCATTTTCTCTACGGTTGCTCAGGGAGTTGGCTCAGAACCGCATCCTTCGCTAATTTAACCACAGCGCCAATTTGTTATCTGGCAGTCATCCGTCGGCTGCCAGATACGGTAGAGTTGAGTGCAGCCTCAACGTAAATTAGAAAGCGTATTGCAATTTGCTGATATTTGTACGTTTAATCCTACTTATTTCAACAGCGTCAATACTAAAACCTATTTCGTTTTAAAACTGATGTGAGAATTAGATTTGGTGGTCGCTTTTAACCTATGCAGATCACTATGCCGGGTCTTCTCCCTCTATCTTGTTCCTGAGACCACGTGACCTGGGAGCAAATTTCCGCTGTAAAACCGACTATGGACAGACTCAGTGGGCATTGTGAAAATTCCTTCATATGGAAGCAAACAGCATTTCAATTGAAATTAAACCTTTGATTTAATTAAACCTGATTAAACCTAATTAAACCTAAAGGCTTTAATTAAATTTAATTTAAATTTAATTACAAATTAAATTTAATTAAATTAATTAAACTTTAATTGAACCTAAAGGCGAACCTTTAGAGGCCTATGATGAAAGGAAAAACCTTCCAAAATCCCGTTTTTTTAAGTATGGGCATAATATTTTGCAAAACCAATGTCATATTCATCATTTTCAGGTGCCAATACCCCAAATTAGTATGATTGCAGAATTTCGGCAAGGTGGTTAGTTTCCTTTAACTGGTATTGTATGTCATATCACATTATAGGTAATCCCTTTACCTGAAATTGCCTTGTGAAATGTTCGTGTATAATCGTCGCTTATCAAGAGCATGGTCACGATACATATCAACGAAGTACTGTTAAAAGGATTGGTTATTTGGGCTTAAGGGCGCATCGACTGCGTTGGTCATACAGCAGCATGCTAAAAAGGAGACACGAAGACTTCATAAGCATGCATCAAGAAGCAATATGTTGATACTTCTTGGAGAAGGATGTCGATTGAGTGTTCAGAAAGTGGTATATTCCACCCTATTTCACAAATAATTTATCACTACTGAGCTCATCGTTGTGATTGACTTTGACTTCAAATTATGAGATATTTCCGCCTTCGCTCTCATGTAAACATTTTTCTTGTCAATTCCTGAATGAACATGAATTGGCTATAGTCATCCTTTATGGAAGGAAATTTACAGGATAATCCAGGATGTAACATTTTTTTTGTAAGTCAATTTGCAGTTTAAAGTAATTTTTTATTTCTGTGAATTCATTTTCAAATGCAATGTTTGTGAATGTGCTGAATATTATTTTCAGTTGGTAGGTGCAATAACACAAAGGGGGGATTGAAGTTGGGTAATAAAATACAATAAAATAGCCTAAAAAGCAACATTCAAAATAGGAAAAGATGTAACATAACCTAGCCTGACCAGAGTGGGTAACTTACTGTCTGGGTTGGGTGTCTGAGTGCATACCAACTTCTTCCGGAGTACATTTTCATGGACATTGTTTTTATGCATGGAATCTTGATCTGTTTACCAGTAACCGACCAGAAAAACCTATGTAATCAGTACCTACATAATATGCATTAGTAATGCATTCTCATTTTTGGTCAAATCAAATGTCAAAACATAGGAACAAAGAAGTGAACAATGGATGACACCACCCGGCAGTGACTCATAATAATCAACACTGTTTTGTCTCTCATAACTCACAGGAGCAATGCTCTTTCCTTTCACTGTTGGTCTCAGTACAAGGCTAGCCATATGAAAAACAAACAGCCAATTTCCTATGTAATATGAACACGACTGCACTACCGCACATTCCACAGTTGGATGTGGTCAAAGCAAAGAATCAGTCAAGGTCTTGTGTTTGCAGCATGACACTGTTAACCATGTGGTCAAAGTTGCTAATGGTTATGACATGAGATAAAAATATCTTGCATCGATTGGTTGACAGACAGATTTCAGAACAGAAAACGCTAACACAGCCAATTCTGATCGGTGGCCTCCAGGACTCTGGAGGACATCTCTTAAAACTGTCAAATGTTCAACTATATGGGTGGCAAGAACACAGGTTTTCCGAGATGCTGCTCCAGAGTCGGAGAACATTGTACTCAGTGTGCATGCGCACCATCTTGCAAGTGCCATTGGTGAGTTATTAGAAATTCAGTTGATTGAGATTGATGGAGTGTGTGGAGCTGTGGTCTGGCTGCTGACTGTAACAGCTGACTGGCAGTCAGCTGTTAGTCACTTAAATATTAAATAAAATTAAATATAATGAACTAAGTAAATCTTATTGAACTAATTATAATTAAATAAGATTACTTAATGGTGTATTCATACCAAGTTTGGTGTGAATACACAGCTTGTGATGTTAGTGAAATTGGCCTGTGATTGTGATGAGTAGCCACAGATTGTTTTTTGCACTGCAGGGATATGCACATATTTTCTTCACATCCCTCCTCTTTAGAAAATGTCAGTGTGTTGAGGCGACCTGCACATCCCTAATGGGTGCTAAATGACCAAACCTGGTTGATGCACCCTAAAACTCAAATAACAATCCACCCAACTGACCTGCACATCCTGCCCCACCTCTTTCTTGTGCCACATCAGGGAGTAGTCGATGACCTTGCCTGGGGTTAGCAGGCAAGGCCCAAATGTGCCAATGTGAAGTGATGTCATTATGCAGCCACTGTAATCACTGCAAAAACATGATTGTGAGAGGGATTGTGTAAAATAGCAGTGTAATCTGTGATGCAATTATGTCTGAAAGAGGATCGTGCTACTTCTGCCATTGTCTGAAAAGGTTTGCTGTCTGAGATTTGAGGTCAGACAATCCAAATCCTGATCATACCTGCCTCATTGTAATCAAGTGAAAATGTAAAATATGTTAATGGTGTTCAAGTATGTTGAAGCATAATGTGGTTCATGATATTATTGACAGGATATAGCACAAACACAACACATCTAAAGTCACCACTGCTCATGTGTGGGTGCGTGGTGTTCAAGCAATGGAAACAAAGTGTGCAGTTTTACTCCTAAGTTCCTTTTCATTTTTGTTTCTTTGTTCCTGGTGCCATTTCTTCATAGCATCCACATTTGTGAATTGATGTTTATTCATGTTGGTTCTTTGTTTACTTTTGCTCTGTGATGCACACATCCAATCATTACGAAATGCAATGGCATTACGTGAATGGAAATATAACTATGTTTTCATAATATGTCATTAATATCCAGGCAGTTATAAACTTATCTGTATGAATTGTATGCTGAAACAATAACCAGTTTTACCAATTTTATTTATTTGTAGACAATTGGTTACAGCAAGATGTATTTTGCATTGATAATTAGGGATCAAAGTTAATCAATCAGTTCCAATTTGGGGTGTTTTTTGTTTGTGCTTCTTATGGATAAATTTTTGATTTTGAGGTGTAGTTTGGCAATCACATTCAGAGATGATTATTTTCACTTTTTAACATCAGGTCTTTTTTGCACTTCCGAAGAAGACAGCTTCCTGGGGAGGATGATGTTCAGGGTTACACAAATTCAGAACAAGGCTTTTTCCAGCTCTGCTGCTGCTTTCTGCAAAGTCCTTGGACTTGGGCATACTACATCAGCTTTTTTTTGCATGATGCACTGTGCATATGCACAATGTTAAGTGTTCTACAAGTTCATTGTCATACTTGGACTTAGGTGGGAATTTAATTAATTTAATTTATCTAGTGAAAATCTACAGATTGTAAATCTGGTTTCTCAGTAAGACAGTGTAGGGTGTTGATGTACTGCATCCAAATTATACAGTATTGTAACCCTAGTAACCTTTTGTGTGATAATCACAAAATGGCCAATGTCATGCTGTTCCCTAAGTCCCTAAACATCAATCATCTGTTTGGCTTTTGTTGGTTAAACTTTGCAATGTCACTGATATACATGCCCTTACCAGGACTGTAAATGAGCCCATCGCAAAGGGATACCCTAAGCCACTACAATGTATGGTTGCAGCTGCTGTTTCTGTGATGCAAGCTCAGCTATCTGGTTCAGCAAATGTCATGATAATGCATCCATCACATGTATTCATCACGTGTTGATGCATACCAAATGAAGATGAGCATCAATATGTTTGGCATTTGCTAAGGTTTGACAAAAATATATCCTCATGAACCCTTTTTGTTGTAAAAGGAAGAATGTCTCTGTGCTTAAGTTGTGTTCCTGTATTGCAGGTTTCCAAATGAGTAAATTATGATATGAAATGAAATGTGACACCACACCTTTGTAATCTTTACTCCCATTCATTGGATAATCAGGTCATTTTCTTGCATTCTGCCACAACTAAGGTATGAGTGCATTAGAAGATGCATTCCGAGTGCTTGACTTGGACATTGGTAAGTAAAATGTCAATATATCTAATGCAAGCATGCAAAAACATCACATGACAAAGTAGCATCTTAGTTTTCTTTTTGGTGTGTCTGCATCCTTTTCCGTAATGTATGTGCTTAAATGTGCGTTGTATAGCTACTTGTATTCGTCTCATTTTACAATCTTTGTGTGTGCTTTTTGCGGCTGCAGGAAGGCGTTAGGCTTTGATAGAGCCACCTGGTTTGAAGTTCAGTGAATGAAATAGCATATATATATTTGTCGGCAAAAACTGCATAAAAGCAATAACTGAATCAAATATTGTGTGTGTGTATGGCTTTCAGCTATTGGATATACGCCGTTGGGTTTTCCCCACAAAGTCCCCCACATGTGACCGGGGACCGTATTACTGATAACGACATGCCATCAGTTGCCAGCAGTGACAAGGTGTGATTGTCCTAACGAGACATGTTATTCTCCATCGTTTGCGCACTGTCCGTTCATTCTTGATTATGACGACATTGCATTGCGAGTTCTAGTTTTGGTAGGCATATCTGGAGAGTTTTCTTGATGTTCCTTTGTCGCGCATGCTATGGGCAACTATCTGGTATGCAGCTATTGCTAACCGTGATTGCGGCTATCTGAACTTCCGTTGTGTGGTGTGCATGAATCATCCTACACTGTGACTTACAAATCCAACTCGTATTCATCCGCTCAGGGGCGGTAATTCGGCTGCAGAGTGGACTTGTACAGAGGTGCTGATAGCGGGTCAGAGTGGGGGAGGAAGTGTCCCGTTTGTGTTCGCCGGGCGGTGGTGACGTCATGTGTCACGTGACTTCTGCTGTGTTCCGCTCCAGATAAGCATGTCGCAGCAGCATGGTCCGCATGTGTCCGCAGTGTTTATCTCATGGGCCAGACTGGCGAACTGTGAATCAGACAGGCTATGCACCATGCTAATGTCGGCAGAAACATGTGTTGAATTGTGTGCACGGGAAAGAACCGGTGGCCTCAAACGAAGCTAGACTGACGATTTATAGTTTCCGGAAATTCCCGATCACGACGATGTCATGAAGCAAAACACGTCTGTCCCTTTCGTTTCAATATTGGATTCAGCAGCTGATGGTGGCTGCAGAAAATTGGTAGGTCTATCTCTGTGTATTGTGCGACCAGGTATGATGCTAGAAACTAAGATCGAAGCCCAGTATGGTGCTAAAAAGGATGATTGAAGCCCAGTCTATGGGCCTTGTTTCAAGTTTGTTGTCTTATTGTGATTCGTAAAAAAGCCCTCGAAGTGCCCCTCGGAAAGAAACCAGCGCCCCTTGGGGGAAGGCCTGACCACGCTCTTTTGAACTGCTCCCCGACTACCCTGCCCCTCCACGGTGGCTGAATGTCTAGCAGGACGTGCATTATTATTTTATTTTTTAAATTATCGGTTAGATTAGCAACTTCGTTCGAATATGTGGTTGGCACAATCCTTTCACCCATTGCTGCCTGACTCCAAATTTGTTGGGATAATGTAAATTTGAGAAGCATTTAAACTTCCTCCAACCACGTTTTGGGTTCCACCAGGGCAGGAATGTAGGAAGTTTTGGGGACGCTGGTGAAGAGTGGTGGGCCCAAAGCCATTCCCATAGAGCTAATGGCTTCTTGCTAATGGTTGTGTTGCTCTGCCGATCAGAGAGTGACAATCCCTGAAGGAGCAGATGAGGTGTGTAACCCTAGCAGTGTTAAAATAATGGTATTTCGTTAGGTGTGAGATGTCGAAACGAGCACACCAGGATGTCGAAATTTGTCATGGAATTAGTGTCATTCAAAATGCTCTTGATGTTTTTCAAACTGAAATTTGAGCCAAAGGCACACTTGAAGCTGTACCTTTATCATTTGTTTTGGGATTCATAATTAAGGAAGAGCTATATTCGGGATAGCGAGATAAATACCTATGCTATAAACTGGCATTGTGTGGCATATCACATAGGTGATACCTTTAAGTGAGATTGTGTTGCGAAATGTTTGTGTATCACCATCCCTTTTCGCGATCATGAGCATGATACTTATAAATGAGATGCTGTTAGAAAGAAGACATAAAGACTTCATAACCACACAATAAGAAGTGGGATGTGGATACATCTCGGAGAAGGATGTCGATCGAGTGTTCATAAAGTGGTATATTCCACCCTATTTCACGAATAATTTATAACTGAACCCTAGAGCTGTTTGAATGAACACTAACTTGTAACTGGCCACGATATGGGGAATGAATGGATGAAAGGATGGATGAATGAATGAGTGAATGAATGAAATTTGATGTATGGAATGTACTTATTACTAATTTGCAGGTGAGGTTGTATTGCTCAGTTACTGCATGGTTTCAACACGTTGTAAGTTAAAGTATCTTCTGGATGATGGTGTGTTGCAGACCAAAACGCTGTCCTATGCTTTGATTCAAACTGTTGAAATGCCCCTTTGCTGGTAAATCAGCCACAGGTTTCTGGTAGAAAATTGACAGATGGCTTTTATTTCTTGTGGGGCCATATCATAACATCAAAGGTTCATTTACTCCCAAAGTACATAACCTCCAAGGATCATAACTTCCAAAAAGTGAAATCAGACCCAAAACTGCCTGTATAGGGTGAGATCACAAACTCCAAGGTTCATAACCTCCAACGATCCCAAACCGCAAAGCTGCACTCAAAGGGAGCTTCATAACCTCCAAAGTGCATAACCTCCAAGGATCATAATCTCCAAAATAGTTCCACAATTGTCTGCTAGAGGAGTCGGTTATGCCCCTGGCAGTGAACTCTTGCAGCTGTGCCTCCAATTTCTGTCAACAGGTGGCAGGAATGCACCTGGAGGTTATGATCATTGGAAGTTGGGAACTTTGAGAGCAAATGAACCTTGGATGTTGCGAATGCTCGCTGTTCATACATAACACACCACTTGGCACATTTCGCACCGCGCCCTGTATGTGACAAAACGGACGTCCCCGTGATATTGTGACGCTCCGGCACCGTTTCAGATGCCAACGTCATTGAGGTGTACGCCAAATATGAACAGATCATGCGGGAAGAAAACCGGCCGGATGGCCGACGCCGCACCAACATGCCGGCCGTACACCACTGCTTTCGAGTCATCAGCGACCATTTACGCTCGCTCCGTAAATACTGTCCATTTTCTTGAAATTGTTTTATTGTCCTTTAATGCATGTTTTTAACATCACTGGTGTGATTAGCGTATCCGTCCTATAACTGAAGTGGTGCGGTCTCGAGACGAAATGTGAAAACGATATATAGCAAACTAGCTGGGTGCCACTTAGCAGGATCCGACGTTTTTTTTCCTTCTGTTGGGATGTGTAGAGGTTCGGACTGGTGTAGTGGCAAACCTTGTGTGACATTTATGGAGGAGGGTCAATCAATGTCAGTCGAAACTAATTTGGTCCAGTATACCAACATAAGCTGATTGGTTCAGGATGAAGATGAATGATGTGTGGGGTCCGTCCCCTGTGTGTGTCGTAGGGAGATGGCTGTCCAACCATGGGCATAATGTTTGGAATCGACGCACAATGATGTCCAAATACCTGGCTCTTGTTGCCAGGTATGGTTCGTTAGTGTTCACTGGTGCCCTGGGAGGGTTTCCGCCGCTAAATACTAAATGACGGGCGTCACGTGTGTCGATGGGGATGGCGTCTCGTGTTTGAGAGAGCCGTAGCACGGTCGTAGCCGTGTGGCGGCGGCGGCAATGGTGGCTACCGGCCGTGCCTCTCTCCTGATGACACAACACTCCGCACAATGGCGTATGTGCCGGCACTGGCACTGTTGACTGTTGTCCTTTGGTCGGGTCAGTGGGAATGTGTGTGGGGGAGGGGTGACAAGCCCCATTCTGTGGTACAGCGCCCTGCCTGGGGCTGGAATATCTGAATCGCTGAGGGGTGTCGGGCACTTATGTGTGCTGTTTTGCGCACTCTGGCTCAGACTGGATCATGGAGCAGCGTTTGCTCCGACATGCGTTCGCATGGAAATGGCGCATGGATAACTGGTTAGTCATTATCAGAATGTACTGAGTAGTGGTATACGTTTAATTACTGGCGCCTGTCCTTCAGTCACGGGGCAGAATCACCTGACCAGTGAATTTCGTCGGCAGATTTCGCGGATGACGTTGTCTCTGACGACTATGGCGACTACGACGATGACTACTCGGACCGCTACTACTCGCCGCCGGACTTCATGGACAGCGAGCAGCTGCGCGAGAGCAAGTTCAACCGGCCGCGTCCCTGCGCAAGTGAGCCCACCGCCGGGTCGGGGCTTGGGGCGACGTGGGCCGATGGGGTGGGGCTGGCGCGGTGTGGATGGTACCGCCGCGGGCGGCAATAGGACTGGGAAGGTGTGGGCATGCTGGGACGGGTGGGGTACTGAGCAGACGTGGGTGGCGCCAGGGCAGGTGTTGATGACACTGCGGAAAGTGGGCGGTTTTAGAGCGTGTAACCTGGCTGAAGAGGTGAGGCCTGCACTGGGAGAGACGTGGCCAAGTATGAGCGGGTGGAACACGGCTGAGGCACACGTGTGCGGGCGGGGACAAGGGAAAGCGCTGCGTGACCGGGTGAGGGAGAAACTGCCGAATATGTAAACAGATAGGATCGGGGCTGGGGCGGACGTGAGTAGCTAGGCGGCACTCTCATGCTGCCTCATGGCGTGTGGGAGTGTCGAGGGCAGAAGCGGTGTAGGTGAGGAATAATTAACTCTGGTAACAAGGACTGTTTCGTAAGGTCATGCTCTTTTGACGAGATCGTGGCTGAGTTAAATCTGATCAGGTGCTGTTGGTAGGGTAGATAGGGGATGGTCGGGTGATGGAGTTTGTTTTCTACAGGACCATCCGGTTCGTGGAAACAATGTTGTCACTAGATTGGTCAGGTGGTGGGCTATGGTTGGAACCGGGTTTGGGGGCTGGTGGGGGTGGGGGTAGGATTGCTGCAGGCTATGTCAGGCAGGGGATATTTTACTGGATTGGGCCAGGTGACAGTAATATATTAGTATGTTTGTGACAGTCCGTTCGCTCATCTACGACCATAAGTAGTTGTTCATTATCCCTTATGGTTTGCCCTTTGATCAACCATGTGCTGCGAATGTCGTACCTAGGGAATACGTCAAGTCTGCGTTTTTCATGAAATGGATGGACGTTTTTTGTTCATCTAAGTAGCAATTTAGTTTCTTTAAATTAATAAAAATCACATGTAAGTGGAATCGAAGCACGAATTTTTAAATGTCTTTGGTCACAAGTAAGATGGAAGAACGTGCATTTAATTTGTGTTGCAACCCGTCATCTTTCCCCCTGCAAGGTCAAATTAGTTAATTTGACTCCTCGCTAGTAGAGTTAGACCAACGTTGCGGTATTGTTCAAGTTTGGCACGTAAATTGGACTTACTGCAATATACCTATAACTTGGCCCAGGATAGAATGTTTGACATCTACCGCATTTGCAAGGAGCAGACACCGGATAAACGTGGCTAATAATTACAAATATATACTCCCTCAGAGGCATGGAAAGGTAGGGACGGCAAGAGTTCCAAGCCCCCTTACGTTTCGTAGTCTTCGCCATTAGCCTTTCGGAGGAAAATTGTTTTCCCCATGTGTTTTTTTTTCAGAAGCGTTCCTACTATCCCTGTCCTTCCCTGGGAATAATTAACAAAGATCATGCATAAGTGTTTCCAAGGTGTATTTTAACCTTTTCAAGATTATCTGTCACAAAATTAAACAGAATTGATTTTTAAATAAAATGAACTGAAGTCGTGCAATGTTCTTTCCAGACGAACTTATGGGCGCTAAGTGATCAAACCTGGTCGATGCGCCCTAAAACTGAAATAACTAACCAACCAACCAGACGAACTTAGGTCGTATCATGAAAATATCCTGCCAATATGGTTTCAATTGACTAAATATGGGCATCGAAGTACCTCCAAGTCAAGTTGTCCACTGGAAAATTTAGTATTGGAACGGGAGGTGCTGCATCGAACATCCATTCCAATCATGCCGTGACAGAATAATTGTCATATTGACAGATATACAATTGTTTCTGGTTTTCGGTATACCTCGGTCAACTCGGCCAATTTTCCTCGGAAAGTTGAGCAAAAAAGCAGAAAGCTATGAAAGGTATCTGACCAGCGTGGACTGTTTTTTGCAACAGCTCAAGGATATCGAGCCAACACAGACCCTGGGGCGGTGGCGGCCAATGCACAGAGCCTGCTGCTGAAGGAGGAGGTCGAAAAACAGAACAACAAATCGAAGAAAAAGAAGAAAAAGAAAAAGAAGAAGAAAGCATCCAGTCCGGCAACTAATAATAATAACATTCCGGAAACTCGCAACGAAAATGAGACGTAGGTAAAACACCGATGGGTGTTTCCGTTGAATGGCGGTGTGAGTGTGTGGCGCGTTCAAATGTTCTAAATAATTTCAGGTTGGTGAATGCGACACAGCTGTTTACGTGCATCGCTCCCCTAAGGTATGTTCCATTGTATGGGTATCACTTGAAATGCCGCATAGTTTCGAAATGAGACTCAATGCAGGCAAGGGCACCAATCTAGCCGTCACTGTCGTCTATATTGCTACCTGGAAAATGCTTCCGGGACGTAGCTTACAACATAAACGTTTAAGGTCTGACCATATATTAATTGCTGTCTCGCCACCCCTGCTGCGACCTAGTAACCGTTTTCTGATCTGTGTTGTGATCCGTCAATGGGCTTTCCATCTGTACTGTGGTTCAGTGGTCGTCTGCCTATCTGTGTAGCACTGGGTAATATGCTTCTCACCCATCTCCTGTTTAGATGATCGTCTCCCAAGCCAGATTTAGGTGACCATCACCCAGACCTGATTCTACCAACTCCTGTGTCCGGCAGCGGATCTACACATTTTTGTTGAGGGGGCACTCGTCTGGAGGGACGCGATTGCGTCCCTGATGAGGCGCATTTCATTGATAAAAACATTGTTGAGCGGGAAGGGGATGGGGTGCACTTTTGGATGGAAAAAACCTTGAGCGTAAGGCACATTCAAGCCTCTCCATAGTGCGCCTTTTCCCGGCCAATGGAATGCCACTGCTCCATGGGGTTCGGGGCACATTCCGCAGTGCTCCTCCCCTTTGTGAATGTGTCGTGTCTACATAGACCTAGTGACTGACTGTGAATGTGTCGTGTCTAAGTCATCCGGGCTCGATTCTGCTTCAAGTGTCCATCTACTTCATATGCATCGTGTTTTGCTGACCATTTCTCCCATCTGAGCTTTAAGCTGCGCTTCGTGGTACTTTAGTGGTCTAGTTATCTTCTTCTGTCGTGTTTCAGCACCATCGCCCCTTGTCGTGGTCGACTGACCGCCTCCCTCCGATAGCTCGTCCGATTCGGACGGCGAGGGGCTGGACCTTAACTCAGCGTTCGCCAAGGCCTCCCGCAAGGCGGCGCCCGACAAGACAACGTCCACCAACGGCAATAAGGTGGACAATAAGCGGCCAGTCTGCCGGCCGGCCGCCGTACAGGTGAGCTCCCGTCCACCGTCGTGTAGTTCCTGGGGGACCCCAGCCTCTGGGTCAGTCTGCCGCCGCACAGGTGGGCTCCCGTCCACCGTCGTGTGGTTCCTGGGGGACCCCAGCCTCTGGGTCAGTCTGCAGCCGCACAGGTGAGCTCCCGTCCACCGTGTCGTTCCTGGGGGACCCCGGCCTCTGTGCCAGTCTGCCGCCGCACAGGTGAGCTCCCGTCCACCGTGTCGTTCCTGGGGTACCCCAGCCTCTGGGTCAGTCTGCCGGCCGGCCGCCGCACAGGCGGCATCAATGCATGTTGCACTGAGAGTGCAACATGTATTGATTGCTTGTACCAAACTTACCCATGAGCGAAGACGTAGCTTTAGACGTGCTTCGCTCTCCCGTCGGGAAGCATCAGGAGATGAGTCGTCCATTAGTCATTCGGGACGGCTGTTCCCCTTCTCATCACAGGTCAAGTTTTCTGTTGTTTACGCTCCTTATTAGCTCGCTGTTATGTGTGGTAGGACTAGGGATGGTATCATGATAATCCGTGACACGGTTCGTCATTTCAGCTGATTTTCATGTGCTTTTTTTGTTGACTGATTACTAACAAGGCACGAGGTTATGGGCGCTGTAGAATCAACACAATTGATGTGTCCGTGAGCTCTAATACCTAACTAGCTAGGTAGCTAACTACATAACCAGCTAACCAACTCCATCGCCACCGTCCTCTGCTACCGCCACTGTACTGCTGCTGTCACCATGGGAGCGGCCATTGCTGCACCCCTGTGGCAGAAGCGACGGCTACTAACTGTACCCCTGTGGCAGGAGGTGGCGGCTACTGACTGTACCCCTGTGGCAGGAGGTGACGTCTACTGACCATACCCATGTGGCAGGAGGTGGCAGCTACTGATCATACCCCTGTGGCAGGAGGTGGCGGCTACTGACCGTACCCCTGTGGCAGGAGGTGGCGGCTACTGACCGTACCCCTGTGACAGGAGGTGACGGCTACTGACTGTACCCCTGTGGCAGGAGGTGGCGGCTACTGACCATACCCCTGTGACAGGAGGTGGCATCTACTGACTGTACCCCTGTGGCAGGAGCTGGCAGCTACTGACTGTACCACTGTGGCAGGTGGTGACGGCTACTGACTGTACCCCTGTGGCAGGAGGTGACGTCTACTGACCATACCCCTGTGACAGGAGGTGGCATCTACTGACTGTACCCGTGTGGCAGGAGGTGGCAGCTACTGACTGTACCCCTGTGGCAGGTGGTGACGGCTACTGACTGTACCCCTGTGGCAGGAGGTGGCGACTACTGACCGTACCCCTGCGACAGGAGGTGGCGTCTACTGATTGTACCCATGTGGAAGGAGCTGGCAGCTACTGACTGTACCACTGTGGCAGGTGGTGACGGCTACTGACTGTACCCCTGTGGCAGCTACTGACTGTACCCCTGTGGCAGGTGGTGACGGCTACTGACTGTACCCGTGTGGCAGGAGGTGGCAGCTACTGACTGTACCCCTGTGGCAGGTGGTGACGGCTACTGACTGTACCCCTGTGGCAGGTGGTGACGGCTACTGACTGTACCCCTGTGGCAGGTGGTGACGGCTACTGACTGTACCCGTGTGGCAGGAGGTGGCAGCTACTGACTGTACCCCTGTGGCAGGTGGTGACGGCTACTGACTGTACCCCTGTGGCAGCTACTGACTACCCCTGTGGCAGGTGGTGACGGCTACTGACTGTACCCCTGTGGCAGCTACTGACTACCCCTGTGGCAGGTGGTGACGGCTACTGACTGTACCCCTGTGGCAGCTACTGACTACCCCTGTGGCAGGAGGTGGCGGCTACTGACTGTACCCCTGTGGCAGGAGGTGGCAGCTACTGACTGTACCCCTGTGGCAGGAGGTGACGGCTACTGACTGTACCCCTGTGATGGGAGGTAGCAGCTACTGACTACCCATGTGGCAGGAGGTGGCGGATACTGACTGTACTCCTGTGACAGGAGGTGGCGGCTACTGACTACCCCTGTGGCAGGAGGTGGCAGCTACTGACTGTATCCCTGTGGCAGGAGGTTGCAGCTACTGACTGTACCCCTGTGGCAGGAGGTGGCGGCTACTGACTTTTCCCCTGTGGCAGGGTGCGGTGGCCGACGTTGCCGATCCGCCAGACTCGGTGAGAGCGCTGGCTCAATCGATGGCCATGCAGGCAAACCAGCTGGCCAATCAGGGCGAGTACGGCCAGGCGGTCAGCGTCGTGACACAAGCGATCAAACTCGACCCCTGCGATCACCGCTTCTTTGGAAACCGCAGCTTCTGCCACGAGAGACTCCGGCAGTACGACAGGTGAGCGAGGTGGTGGACTACGGGCCGGCGTGTGACGCTGCGGCCGCCGACTGGGGCTGCCGTGTCGTGCTTAGTCCTGGCTACCACACGACGTCCAGTCTCGTCAACAATATTGTTGCTTAAAAACAATATTGTTGCTTAAAAACAATATTGTTGCTCACTGAATTTGTTCCAGTGTCATGCCACGTGCCGAATTTGTGTGTTTGCCATGGGACGACATCATTTACCTTGCATGACTACACCGATAGCATGCTATGGACCCACTGTGAGTTTGAACAAAATGAGCTAAAATGCTTTGTCGGTACTTCCATGCTGATTTCATGTTTGCGTTTTTGTTAAATCTCGATTGGCCTGATCGTGGTCTCCTGTGTAGTGCACAATGGTGGCTGAAATGTGTTGTTGCGCGTGTATGCCTTCTGTGGTGCTGTGTTAGTCACGTGCGGATCGCCTGAATCTTCAGTTATCTCCACTGAGAGGTCAACGCAGGTTGTTGACCTCCCGACCTGTCGCTACAGTGTGGCCGTCACCACATGGTTTCTGTTGCAGAGCTCTGAAAGACGCCGAGCAGGCTATACAAATCAATCCGTCCTGGCCCAAGGGCTTTTTCCGGAAGGGCCGGGCACTGCTCGGTCAAATGGTACGTGCTCAGCGAGTTGTTTAGCGCGCCGGAAGGCGTTGTGACGAAGGCTTCCCGTGGCTGTGGATGGCGATTGTCAGGGCGATTGAACAGACCATATCGTTTCTAAAATTCGTTATTATGAACCATTCTGATTATTTTTTCCGTTGTTGTTGCAAACTGCTTATTCGAGTACTTCCGCTGCTCTGTATGATGGAGTTGGTTCTTCTTGGAAATGTTCTCATGTTCGTCATGGTTGGTATGTTGGAATGCTTGCTCTACTTTTCCAGATGCAGTCTATGAAGGGAAAATATGCACACCGGCTTGAAACTAGCAAAATAATGGGACATGAGTACCAAGATACTCATGCAATTGTTTTGTAACCAGGATGACATGAGGGCAATCATTTCCGCTGTATCCCGGACAGTTACCAGGAGTAAAATTTTTCTAATTCTGTTTTTTTCCAGAAATATGACGAAGCCGAGGAAGCATTTTCCCAAGTATTGAAGTTAGACAAGAGCGTCTGTGAATGCGTCCATGAATTGGAGAAAATTATGGTCTTTCGTATTATGAGTATTGGTTTCTCGAAGGAGCGGGCAAAAGCGTCCGTGAAGCAATATAAAACTCAAGAGGTGAGGGATCCGTGGCTGTCGGGATTTGATGTGGGTGTGCTCTCGGTTGTGATCTCATCTCGCAACTGCATTTCCCTTTCTCGAGCCGAGTTCCGATGGAAAGCCGTTGGCACGCGTTAAATGATGCACTTATTGCGGATGAGGGCGAATGCCAACGGATGTGCTCCGGTGTATATGCTGGAAAAGTTTAGACATGCGGCCTGTTCTTACCACGACGATTTAGCATCCATAGCGCTTTTGCTGCAGCGTTTCATATAATTTTCTGCCGCTGAATTTGACGTCATAATTTTCCGATCAGCTTTCATAGCGAGTTCTCATAATTCTCATTCTTTGCTCAAATATAATATTTCATGCCAGCTGTTCATGCGCCGGTCCGAGTGGTGGTAAAACTATATGGCACTACTGTTAGTCGCCATCGTTTTCAACCGACAATATTGTGAAACAGAGCCACACAGGTCGTGCTTCACATATTGCTGATCTGTAAAGTACGGCCTGTAAAGCACGGAAGCCACAGCAATTACCTTGCTCTTGTTCGTCGATTGTCTGTAGTGATGTCGTATACAGGTCATATTGGCTGACGGGGAGTACATCTAGAAAGCGACTGGGTCTTGTGGTCATGTCATTCCATGGGATTATGTTCCATGTCATTGCTTGGCGAAGTCTGGCAAAACCTGATAGATCCCGCTGTAGCAGCGTAGATCATCATCATGATTGTCTTACGGGGGCACGGCTTTGTGGAATTGATAATGCTCCTCTTATGGTTAGATCCGTGCTGAGAAAACTGATCTGCCTCGAGGAGGGATTCCAGAGCTAATAACGAAAGTCGAGAGATCCGGTTCCACTTCCCACCCTGATCCCCCCCCATTCGCTGGGTGGTATCTGCGGGAAAATGGGGCTTTTTATCGCTTTCTTTCAAAGAGACACCTGTTTTTAATAGTTGTTTGAGGGAGTGGGGCGTGGACTATGTAGTGTACTTTGTTTTTTTTCTTGTTGGGGTGGGGTGGAAGATCGTCGTTCAATCTTATGATTGCCCAAATGTACTGTTATAATTGAGTCGGCACCCTTGTTTCTTAGCGTTTAGTTTAGTTGGAAAACCTGTGGACTACGATCATTATGTAGGGTTACAACGATCGTACATTCCGATTTGTTTTGGTAAACCACTCCATGATTGTTATGATGTTGGATGTTCTTTGTGCGAATTTTCGTCCTTAGTTTATTATCATTAAGGGTTCATTTGTTCATAATCAATTATGGGGGTGCTCGAACACTTTTATATTTCGCTCGAGTATCGAAAAGCACGCCGGCTGCCGACCGATTGGCCGTTCGTGATGTGCGGCGACCCGTTCGTGTCTGCACGTGCACCTGTGTTCGGGGGCGGTCGTGTGCTCGGTTCGTCTGACGTCACGACGTCCAACAGGCGGCCATCGACGCCCTGCTGCGCGGCGACGTACGCGACCTGGTGCAGGACAGCTCCGACTCCGACGACGACACCGGCCAGCCCACCGGCGGCGGCGCGCCCGTCAACCCCAAGGAGGAGTCAGTCGCCCGGTTATCGGCCCTTTTCGCTCGTCTCCCCCGCATTTGGGTGCATTGCATTTTGGTGCAAAATAACCCAATTGGGGTTGACGCACCCTAAAACCCTAATAATCAATCAATCAATCTGGTCTCCCCCGCGTCACGCTGGCCCCGCGACGTCGGTGGCGTGACGTCACATCACCCCGCTCCATCTCAGCCCAGCTCCATCTCAGCCCTGCTTCATCTCAGTCACACTCCATCTCAGTCGCACTCCGTCTCAGCCCCACCCACCCCATCTCACTTCATCTCAGCCCCACCCACCCCACCTCACTCCGCCAACGTCTGCCCCGCCTCGTCTTTCCAAAACTAGCCTTTGCCCCGTCCCGTCTTTCCAAGACCTGCCTTCGTCTCGCCGAGCCGCGCCAAGACCCCCCTTCGCCTCGTTCCGCCCCGTTCCGCCCCGCCGAAACGAACCCGCTCCCTCGGTGGTGGACGATGTGTGCGAGTCCCATATTTTGGTGCCGTTTGGTGCCTCACCCGGTGTTTGCATGGCGGTTGGGCGTCGTTTGATGCCTGGTTTCCGTCCCGACGAGCGTCGCTAGCCTCGGCACGCACTGGGCGACAGCTGTCGTTTCTCCATGCGGGCCACATTGACACTCCGTCAGCCCTGTGGCCGCCATGGCCTCTGGAGTGTCCATTGCTGATCCATGTGTGATTGTCCTGACACGCGTGTGGATGAACTGCCGTTTCTACTACTGACCCGACCTGACTGACCGACCTGTCCGCAGTCCGTCCAACGTGGAGGGCCTGACGTCACTGTGGATCGGCAATGTGATGCCGTCTGTCACGGAGCGGGAACTGCAGGCAATGTTCGCCAGGTGAGTCTCCCTCGCTCGGGATATCCATCTGGCTATAGAGCGGAAAATCAACTCGTCATGCAGGTAATGCGGTCGGGCGGTGCTGCGCGCCCGCCACCCCAGCTCTCACTGGGTCCAACCCTGTCCTCGATACCTCCATCTGGGTCCGTCCCATCTCAGGCACGCTCCCACTGACTGACTCAGCGCTCACCGACCCTCACTTGGTCTCACCCTGCCCTCGACACCTCCAGCTGGGTCCCTCCCATCTCGGGCTCGCTCCCACTGGTTGGTTGTTGGTTTTACGACACGTCGACCGTTGAGTCATATAGCGTCGCCAATCTCTCACGCCGATTGGTCGCGGGCGAAGAGTAGCGACAGGTGAGATTCGAACCCACAATCTTTCGATTGTGAGACGAGCATCTAACCCCTAGACCACCCGTCCCCTCGCTCCCACTGACTGACCCAGCTCCCACCGACCCTGCCCTACATACCTCAGCTGGGTCAATCTCCCTTCCCAGGTCCGCTCCCACTGACTGACTTAGCTCCCACCGACCCTCACTGGGTCTGACCCTGCCCTCGACACCTCCAGCTGGGTCCATCTCTCTTCGCAGGTCCGCTCCCACTGACTGACTTAGCTCCCACCGACCATGCCCTCGATACCTCCAGCTGGGTCGGTCTCCCGTCCCAGGCTTGCTCCCACCGACCCTCACTGGGTCCCTCCCATCCCAGGCTCGCTCCCACTGACTGACTGACACAGCTCCGACCGACCCTGGCCCGATGACTTCGGGTCACGTCCTACTGATGCTGGCCCGCTCCAGCTCACACAGATCCACTCTTACCGACTCTCGGCCCAGCTTCTGCTGACCATCGGTCCTAGTCGGCGCGCCCTTAAGCCCAAACAACTAACTAACTGACCATCGGTCCAGCTCCGTTCGACCCTCATGCCCATCCCCACCGACTATATTTACGGCTGATGGAATAGTGGTCAACATTTTAAAGAGCTCTGGCCTGGACGATCTTATGTGACCAGGGCTGATTGGAGCCCGGTCAATATGCTCTGAAGCCCGGTCAAAAGACTGGCATGGCTTTTATGTATGTAAGTGTTTTATGTATGTAGTTGTGTTGTTTATTTACGTGGTCTTATAAGCAATCGATATGTTTGATATGTTTGATGTACTTCAATTGCGTGGTGAAATATCTGGGTTTTTTTAAAGGAAATAGCTTCAAACTGTTCAATCCTGATAACGCAAACTAGTGCTGGTACATTTTGGAAATATCGAGCCGATTTGTTCACGTCGAGCGGTTGTTCAAGGAAATTTTAACCTTTCCAACCAACTGCTTCAGAGCAAGCTAACTCATTTTGCATTCATCTAAGTTATGTCATACAATAATAACGAATGTCCGAGCCGTTTGCTAATTAATGGCGCCGTTACCAGCGTGCAACAGCTGCCTGACCGAGCTCGTACAGACCGCCCCCGTCCCGCCTGTAGACACGACACCGTTACCAGCTGCCTGACCGAGCTCCTACAGACCACCCCCGTCCCGCCTGTGGACACGACACCGTTACCAGCTGCCTGACCGAGCTCCTACAGACCACCCCCGTCCCGCCTGCAGACACGACACCGTTACCAGCTGCCTGACCGAGCTCCTACAGACCACCCCCGTCCCGCCTGTAGACACGACACCGTTACCAGCTGCCTGACCTAGCTCCTACAGACCACCCCCGTCCCGCCTGTAGACACGACACCGTTACCAGCTGCCTGACCGAGCTCCTACAGACCACCCCCGTCC
The DNA here is from genome assembly GCA_034440615.1 of Ashinkailepas kermadecensis. Classification (NCBI taxonomy): domain Eukaryota; kingdom Metazoa; phylum Arthropoda; class Thecostraca; family Neolepadidae; genus Ashinkailepas; species Ashinkailepas kermadecensis. The sequence goes on from JAOTOM010004487.1 coordinate 256,009, forward strand.
CGCCTGTGTACACGACACCGTTACCAGCTGCCTGACCGAGCTCCTACAGACCACCCCCGTCCCGCCTGTGGACACGACACCGTTACCAGCTGCCTGACCGAGCTCCTACAGACCACCCCCGTCCCGCCTGCAGACACGGCATCGTTACCAGCTGCCTGACCGAGCTTCTACAGACCACCCCCGTCCCGCCTGCAGACACGGCACCGTTACCAGCTGCCTGACCGAGCTCCTACAGATCACCCCCGTCCCGCCTGCAGACACGGCACCGTTACCAGCTGCCTGACCGAGCTCCTACAGACCACCCCCGTCCCGCCTGCAGACACGGCGCCGTTACCAGCGTGCGACAGCTGCCCGACCGATTCTGCGCTTTCATCAACTTCGGCGACAAGAAGGGCGCTTCTCTGGCCATGCAACATCTGCAGGGCATCGAGTTCCACGGCAAGCAGCTCAAGATCAAGTTCCCCGATAACCCTATTGTCAGCGGTCAGCAGAAGGTGGTGCTCGGCAAGAAAGGGTGAGTGGAAGCCTGGCTGGTGAATGTACACGGTGCACGAGGCTGCCATGGTGTAAAAAAGTTCTTGTCCCCCCTGCTTTATCAGCCACTTCTCGTATGACTGGGACAAAACTTCTTTTGGCACGTAGATAGCTAGTCAAACCTCGACGTTGACGATATTTAAAACCCCGGTTATGTTCAATAGCTCTGAGCCTTCATCTCAGAGCTCTGATTCAAACATCTTGACAGACATCTCAAAACCCAGCACTTTATATTGTGCAATTAATCAACAGTCAAACGGCCACAATCTTCAGATTATAATGGTGCAGGTTAAATGTTCGAGTTAATACCACAGCTTCGTCTTGACAGAGACGGGCACAACTGCTTCACACACGATTCACACGGCCATTCCACATCTTCATACCTCTCGACAGTCGCATCTTCATGTAACATCTCTGCCTCTCATCTGCCGTCACAAGTGCGATTATTCCAAGAGGCAGCAGTCACAACAGTTACTTCGGCTTACATACAGACCAGTCTTCATACACGCTACTTTCCCAAGTATTCAAGCGGTTACATATCAGCAGTTGCACAGCGACTTTAGTCAGAGTCGCTCAGGCGTATCTCAGACATGCCTCAGTGTGGGGCGGCGGCTGGCCGGCGGCGGCCAGCCGCCCGCCAGTGGCGACCGTTCGCGACGACTGCCCGATGACAAGAGCGCCAGTGCTGTCGGCTCCGTCGCGAGGTAAGCGACAGCCTACGCCCATATTACGTCATGGTCACGTGACTCAGTCCAGGGCATCGGTCCCGGGCTAGAGAACTCTGTGAACTCTACTGTAGGCGGGCGCGCCGTCTCTCTCAGACATCAGAGACAGACTCTCTGATCTCAGTATCTCAGTCCCTCCGTGGGAATCGGTGCTGTCTCAGCACCTCACCGGACACTGGTGATCCACAACAACAGCGCTTGACTGGCAGAGGCGCGGTACTGCAGACTCTGGTCTGGCGTCGGACAACCGAGCTGCTGTCTCAGCATAAACAATCGGCAACTCCGCACTGTACACAGACAGTCGATGGTTCGGGGCGCTGCAGCCCAACTGACATTTCACATGTCAGATACATGAACATTCATCCATCAGTCATCCAATACTCCACTACATTCATAAATCATTCACACATACATAGACTAGGTTGGTTGGTTGGTTATTGGTTTTACGACACGTCGACCGCTGAGTCATATAGCGTCGCCAATCTCTCACGCCGATTGGTCGCGAGCGAAGAGTAGCGACAGGTGAGACGAACCCACAATCTTTCGATTGTGAGACGAGCATCTTACCCCTAGACACATAGACTAGACACACGTGCATCATATAAATATGTCCTACACCTGACAACACAGACATTGGCCACGGGGCATGACATCTGTCACACCTCAGGCAGCGGTCATGTATACGCACACACACACACACACGCACCTACACCTGTCCATAGGGTTCCCAGAAACCGGGCCGCGGTATCGAGGTGCTCCGACCATAGGATGAAGAAGGATATCATCTCGCAGCTCGTCGAAGGGTTCTCAGAGACCGGGCCGTGGTATCGAGGTGCTCCGACCATAGGATGAATAAGGATATCATCTCGCAGCTCGTCGAAGCTGGAGTAAATTATTAAGTGTCTCCATCAATTATAATGAGTGAATTATTAAGTATCTCCTTTGACTATAATGAGTGATTTGGTCTCGGCGGCCGGCTATCGAGGCCACATCTGCAGCGGCGGGATGTCTGCCTCCGGTGAGGGAGGGGTACAGGGCAAGGTCTATTGCTCGGCCTCGACCGCAGCGGCGGCTTGCCTACGTCAGCTAGACAGGTGGGCCGGGTACCTGTCGGGACTGTCGCGACATGAATTGTGGGGGTAGGGGGCTGAATTTCTGGGATTAAGTTGCCCCCACAGGAAGCTTTGCTACAATGGCGCTCTTGTCCATTGCCGATGCTGATGCAACACCATGCAAATGGGGGCTGTGGTGTGGAGCACTGTAAAATAGCTCAGTATATATGAATAAAGGCTGTGATATTGCTTTTGACATGGTTCGCTGGGGGACCTTAAGCCGTTGGACGATGCGACAGCATGCTCCACTGACTGATCGCATCGCGGTGGGCAATTGCTCTCTGTGGCCGGCATGGCATGCATGTGGCCAACATAACCTGATGCATATGGCCAGCATAACCTGATGCATGTGGCCACCATAACATGCCACATGTGGCCACCATAACCTGCTCATGTGGCAATCATAATATGTGTGTAGCCAGCATAACCTGCTGCATGTAGCCACCATAATATGTGCGTGGCCAGCATAGCCTGCTGCGTATGGCCACCATAATATGCGTGTGGCCAGCATAACCCGCTATGGGTGGCTACCATAATCTACTGCATGGGGCCATCGTAACCTGCTGCGTGTGGCTACCATAACCTGCTGCGTGTTGCCACCATAACTTACTGCGTGTGGTCACCATAACTTACTGCGTGTGGCCAGCATAATCTGCTGCGTGTGTTTACCATAACCTGCTGCGAGTGTCCAGTATGCCATGTCAGTGGCTGGCGTAGCCACCGCACTCTGCGGTGAGTCCGCGTAGTCGCTGCAGACGGCCACCTCTGGTCGGCATGACTGCAGTTTTGGGTGTGACATGACGTGTGGTCGGTGCACCTTTGAGCACCAAGCCATCAATACCGCCGGCTGCGGCCGGGATGTGATGCCGTCTGCAATCGCAGGATGTGACCACGACCGCTGTGACGTGAGGCCGTCGCCGCTGTGGTTGCGACCGTGACCTTGACCTTGACCATGGCATTTTCAGCGTGGGCAGCGCCACGGGCTCCAGCGGTGCGAGGAAGTCTGGTTCGGTCGGCGACGGAGAATGTTCCTATTGGCGCACGTCCGAGTGTTCATTCGGCGCGTCCTGCAAGTACAAGCACATTCCCGCCAACAAAGGCGTAGACAGGAAGCTGTGGCGTCGTCAGTGACCATCGCGGGACCACGCCGCCTCAGGAACCAGCAGCGAGGAGCACCGTGCCGACCCAGGGACCAGCAGCGAGGGACTTCTTCTGTGGCGCGGATTATATATGGGGTCGACGTGCGGACGCTGTACTCGGTTTGATATTTGCTATGTGATGGCGTCTGCCTGGGAGACAATGTGACAGTGTTTGGTCGCGAAGTCCGGCGCCACTTTACTGGGTCGGTCGGGCGACGGTGCAACAGTTTTGTATGCCATTGGGCAAGTGGCGTATTGTGGTGGTGTATTGTGCACCGAGGGTGTGATATGCGCGGGTTCAGAGCACGCCGGGCAGCCTCGCTGGCCTCCCGGTGCACCACCGTATTCCGTTCTCTGATAGCTGTTAGTCCGGTCGCGCGCCGCCTTCTCAGCTCCATTACGTGCCTTCTGAGGCCTGCGCTGCGAGTGTTGATTTTTATACGTTTGTTTTAAGAACAGCGCGTGCGCTGACAGCCGAGTGGATCTCGCACCAGGTTGGCGCGACAGACGGGTCCGCTACACACGCATTGGCGCTGCGATGACGCGGCCGCTGCATATAGTGCCTTGGCCCCGACCCACTCGTTCGGGCGGAAATACAAGCGTAAATACTTCTGGACTTGCGCTCGTTTTCCCGCGTGATCGGAGCCGTCCGCGCGGAACTTTGACGGATGTATATTGTAGGCCAATTCTGCCTGGCTGTAATAGTCTCGTTTTTCCTCGGTTCGCGATAACTCAGTTTGCACCCTCAATAGCTCTCCGTCTCCGTCTCTCTCTCTCTCTCTATCTATCATGAAGTTAGAGATCTGAACGCCACCAAAAGTACAGTCGCTGACGGGACGAGCATTCTATGGGTAAGTTACCCGTCTTGCAGTCGAAAGATTGTGGGTTCGAGTCTCACCTGTCGCTACTCTTCGCCCGCGACCAATCGGCGTGAGAGATTGGCGACGCCACATGACTCAACGGTCAACGTGTCGTAAAACCAATAACCACATTCGCTGTGACAGCGAACGCCCGACACCGTATGAGGAAGCGTCTCACGTTATTGTCTGGTCGTCACCCATCACGTGAGGCAAGCGTGTGACGTGTCACCATCAGGTGGCCACATCGCGTCAGAGCCGATTGCGTCAGCTGGGATACGCTCAGCTTCCGACCGGCACCGCCAACCCACCTAGCATCAGAGTGATCCAGGTATCACAATGTCATAACAGCCGACCGTATCAGGTCGTTGTCAGAGCCTCAGCCGGCCGGCCGCCGGCTCACCGTGGGAACAAAGGCTGTCATGAGCGTAGCTTGTCTCGGCCCTGCGGCCCATGGCGTCCAAACAAACGAGGTCGGCATGCGCCCCCGGTGCTGCCGGTTTACGACAGGACTCGACGAGTTATGTACACACAAGAATCAAATGTATTGAAATGAGGGGGCCAAAAACGAACTTCGTTACAGTATCGACGAGTCAAATCTGTGAGCGTATCTGCGGGAAACATGATGCGCCTGCAAATTTACAAAATTCCGAGAAAATAGCATCCAAATAGGGTGATTTCACTACTAGTCACCTTTCATTCAACCCCTCGTGCTGTCATCTGTTATTTCCTTTTTGTAATCCATCCAGTTCAGAGTTCTCGAAGACTGAAAGAATAACGCTTCTTTTGCTTACATCTGCCTTCATGTCCCACTATCCTCCTACAATCCATCATGCGTATTATACGCACGTGCACGCACGCGCATATATATATATATATATATTATATATATACCGATTCCTGAAAGATCGCCGCATATTGATTCTCTTTTATCTTTGAAGTGAAGTTGGATGTAAGCAATGGAAAACTTGAAACCACGATTAACCATACAAACACTAACAGCGGAAGGCGTCCGAATTCCCTGAGCCCGGTCGAAATAAGCGTGGAGTCATTCGCGCTCACATGACGCGGGCTATCAATACATGCAGCTCCTGGAAGTTGGTGGAGAGAGCGAACTAGTTACGTGAAGCAAATACTGAGCAACAATAACTAATCCACCATGAGGTTAGAATGACTGAACCACAACATGAAACTTCACACTAATACCGGCGACAACAGCGGCGGCAACGACGGTGGAAGTGTTGGTGACAGCAACGGTGGCGGTGGCAGCGACGGCGGTGACTGGCAGCGGCGACTAGTATCGGTGGAAGCGGCGGAGTGTTGGTGGAAGCGGCGAAGTCTCGGTGGTAGCGGCGGAGTGTTGGTGGAAGCGGCGAAGTGTCGGTGGTAGCGGCGACGAGTGTCGGTGGTGGCAGCAATAGGGATATCTTGGTGGCTGTTCTGGCGGCGGTGGTAGCGATAGAGGCAGTAGGATAACATCGTGAAGGAACCCCAAATCAAGTCTACCAATGTAGTTTAGGAATATAAATGCTCAGATAAAGCTTGCAAGCTCCAATTTCCTTGCGTTAACTCCACTTGACACGTTAAATCACTGCCGCGACGCCTGACATGCCACCTGCGGCCAGGCGCTCCACACCAGTATACACGATACAAACACCACCGACACATCACAAGACAAGATCTGGTGAAAACACGAACATCCTCGCACACATCAGTGATAAAGAGAAGAATCTGCATCACAGACACCATCCTCACCCGAGAATGGCTCCCCACGCTGAAAATCAAACGTCACTACCAGGACACCTTCACTCTGTGATGGTTTTCCGGGTATCTTAATCTTATATCTTATAAGCTCTTAGTACGCTTGGACGTTCTTCTTTTGCGTCGTTCGTTTATGAATTGTGTGCTTATGTTGCATATTAGTGAAAGTGAATTCGGTAGGTAGCATGAGTTTCATAGGATCTCAGTGTGGACAATGTATCCTACTACATCGCTATAATTATGATAACATAGCTTGTTAGTTAGTTAGTTGTTGGGGTTTAGGGACGCATTGACTACGGAGATCATGCAGCGCCAAAGATTACATAGCTTGAAAATCTTTTCAGCTAGAACGAAACGTCGCGCAATAAAGGACTATAATCGGTGATCTGATTTTCCTACTAAATGCCAAAGGGATACGAACAGTGAGGGGACTTGAAAGAACACAAAACAAAACAATTAATACCAGATACAATTTTAACGAAACATGCTTCACCAATTGACTGCTTCCAAGCTACTCTGATGTGTGTGTGTGTGTGTGTATGTGTGTGTGTGTATGTATGTTTTATATATATATATATATATATATATATATATATATATATATATATATATATATATATATATATATATATATATATATATATATATATATATAATGCATATGAACACCTACCACATAAGGCCAGGATTGGACAAGCACGTCAGACACTCGGCACAGTTCCACGTATGTATTCTAAACATAACAAAAGCAAAATTCACAGATAGGATCATTCACAAGTCTGGTCGTAAGCCCCGCCGTGTCGGAGCGGCGCCCCACACAAACCACGGTCCACGTCAGTGCAAGGCGGCCAGCTGGCTTGGCCACCGACTAGCTGGTGGGGTCGCCCGAGAACTCTTCGGCTAGTCCCTCCACGTCGTCCGCCCAGTTGAACGCGGCCTCGCGACCATCGTCCTCGCTGTCGGAGCCCGGCTCCCGCTTCACGCGGCCCGATCGCCACGTGGAGTCGGCGGCGGAGTGTGTCGCGTGGCCGGCCGCTTCCGGCAGCTCCTGCTTCACCGCGCCCAGATCCGGCAGTGGCGCCGGCTCCCGCTTCACCAGGCTCAGGTCCGGTGTCGACGTTGGCTCGGCCTTGACCGCCGCCGGCTCTTGCTTCACCAGGCTCAGGTCCGGTGTCAGCCCCGGCTCAACTTTGACGGCCGCCGACGTGTCTGCGAGGGTCGGCTCTGGCTCAGTCTTGACCTCGGTGGGCTCCGGATTAACTGTCGCCTGCTCGGCGGCCGGCGGGTCGGCAGTCACGGGGTCGGACGCCTCCGAGTCGGAGCGCTTCCGGCTGCGCAGCTCGGAAAGCTTGGCATGACTGCAGCACGTACGGTCCCGGTCAATGGCACTGTCACCAGCTGACAGAGGCGGCAAGTCACTGGAGGGACACAGCACAGGCCATGCTGCATCTGGCTGGTGCTGGGCGTGGAGAGACATGACACAGGCCATACTGCACCTAGTCAGTACTGGGCAGTGAGGTGTATAATAACCGGTGACACATGATGGCGTCGGTCACTAGGCGGCATGTGTGACCAGATCCCAGAACTGACTGAAAATGACGCATAGCATAGCATTGAAGACCGTATATATCTAATCAGAATCGAAGTATTTTCCCCGACAAATGTAAAACTATGTCATGATGCCTCGAATCACGAGAAGCCATTCCGCTGTAAACAGTTATGATTGGATAAATTTGGGCTTAAATGCAAAAATAAGTGCTTCAAAAGTTAAACATAAGAACAACTGTGGTCTTGATTTCGATAATCCTTTTGCAATCACCCGCAAAATATGGTTGAACGTATTGAACAACTCCGCAAAGATCGTGTCGGATAGAGGGACAGTGTTGGGTTACAGATTATGCCCGTTCAAAACCAGTAGAAGTACATCGAAACTCTATGACTAAATTTCTGCGTTCGTTTTTTTTTCTGAAACCCGGTGATTGCGAAGAAGGAAAAGTCCACGCTATGTTACGAAGAAAATCGAATAAAATTGGTACAGTTGGTGCCACATTCGTTCATATCACGAGCCATTTCCTGACAGCGCCAAAAGGTCATTCCTATCACGTGCCAGCATACTTACATCATTAGGGACGCTGAACTAATATTGACGCTCACACATTATATCTCAATATTCATCGTGAAGTAGTCTCAATATCTGTTTAAAGGAAGGGGTGCACGGCGGCATAGTTTGTTGTTTATTGGGTGGCTTAATACACACTTTATGTACGATCACGGCTAATGGCGCCGCCGACACCACTTCCCCGGGGGCCGCGGGAATGGGAAGTGTCCCGAGTGGTGCGAGTGCTGAATCCAGAACCATGGTATCCATACCTCAACACCTTAACCACTCGGCCACCACCGTTGTAATACAACATTATAGGTTCCAATTTTCAGTTTAAAACCAACCAACTTCAACCACATTCTTCTGAAAACTATTTGTTCAAAGAAAGGAGCATATATATACTATATATATATATATATATATATATATATATATATATATATATATATATATATATATATATATGCATCAAGTGTCCTGAAATTCTGAACGTCAAATGAAGATTCATACCTAATGACAATTCTCCTGACATCGTCTTTTTTATCTTCTTGACATCATTAACCCTCGAGGGGGGGGGCTGATAGGCGCCCACAAAGGTTTTCCGCTGATAGCGAAAGAACGGCGCGCGACAGCATGCCGAAATTTGGCATACCTTTTCCCACATACATTTGGCATGTTGTGTGATAATTTTGATGTCAGGTCATCTAGGGTCAACGAGTTAGTCAAGGTCAAGCGAGGTCACCTCCATAAAAGTTCAACCAGTCGTCACGCTTTAACGGATGATATTTGAATGAAACTTTCAGCATTTGCTTAACTTTAGGGATGAAACAAAACGCACCAGAGGCATTTTTTATTTTGTCCGTTTTTGATGACTTATTAGTTTTGCATATACGCCCATAAGGACTAAAATCGAAGATTCTGGCTAAAGTAAGCATTTTTTATGAGAGCAAGCTGACTTCAAACAATGTTTTGCGGTCCGCTCTACCCATTAGAAAAATAAAAATTCAAGAGAATTAAAACAAAATTTTCAAATTTTAAGAAATTGAAATATCTATGCTGGGGTGGACAAACATTTTAGGGCCATGGTCGATTTCGCGTTTCTTTTCTGATTGCAAATTATTTTTGTTTGTCAAATCTCCCCCCAAAATGAACTCTCCAGAGCCAAAGACATGATGTCAGTCATGAAAACAGAGACCCCTAGTGACGTCACCTTTTTGGAGGATACAATTTTGGGGTTGTTTCTGGCCCTACTTGTCGAGCGCTTTCCGATGACACCTCTCGTTTTCGTGCGACGCTAAGTTTGGAGATTATGGGGGGGGTTGTATCAATCCCCCGAAACAGGGTGTGGGTTAAGAGCCACTTTTACTTTTTCATTACAGGTTATGAGTGATATTTGTGTTTTTAAACAAACATGGCTTCTGGTGGCAGCTCTGCCGACTGGTAAAGGCAGCAGATGCACTACTGAATCACCATTATCAAACAATCAGCAACGCTCATGTATGCAGGTGCCACAGTTAGGATGCTGCACGTGCGCCTGCTGCGGCCCCGCCTAAACACACGGTGCCCACTCACTCGTTCCAGTAGTGCAGGTGGATGCGCCAGTTCTTGATGGCCGAGTCCCAGCGGCGACGGCTCGTTTGGCGCATCTTGATCGGGGTGCGCGGATGAAACGGCTGGCGCTTGTGTCTGTGGCACGCACAGTGCAGTCACAGCTGGCGCCCGGGCCTGGCGCACACCTCAGTCAGCGCGGACACGGTGAACCGCCGACTCCACAGTGCCAAACAGACACGCCGTCCCTGCACATCAAGACTGCCGACTGGACGACCCTTCACAATCACAAAGCGTACCGGCGTATCACCGTAATGTTGTGATAATGAAGATGGTAGCAGAATATGATAAGACCGTGGGTAAGTGCAGCATGAGTAGTAGCGCAACTATTCCGCAACCGAGGGAGGAATCGAGGGCATGCATTTTCTCTCTCTCTCTGTCTGTCTGTCTCTTTCTTTCTCTTTTTCTCTCTTCTATCTTCTCTCTTCTCCCCTCCCCATTCCTCTCTGTCTGTCTGTCTGTCTGTCTGTCTGTCTGTCTGTCTGTCTGTCTGTCTGTCTGTCTGTCTGTCTGTCTGTCTGTCTGTCTGTCTGTCTGTCTGTCTGTCTGTCTGTCTGTCTGTCTGTCTGTCTGTCTGTCTGTCTGTCTGTCTGTCTGTCTGTCTGTCTGTCTGTCTGTCTGTCTGTCTGTCTGTCTGTCTGTCTGTCTGTCTGTCTGTCTGTCTGTCTGTCTGTCTGTCTGTCTGTCTGTCTGTCTGTCTGTCTGTCTGTCTGTCTGTCTGTCTGTCTGTCTGTCTGTCTGTCTGTCTGTCTGTCTGTCTGTCTGTCTGTCTGTCTGTCTGTCTGTCTGTCTGTCTGTCTGTCTGTCTGTCTGTCTGTCTGTCTGTCTGTCTGTCTGTCTCTCTCTCTCTCTCTCTCTCTCTCTCTCTCTCTCTCTCTCTCTCTCTCTCTCTCTCTCTCTCTCTCTCTCTCTCTCTCCTTTTCTCTCTCTCGAGACGACTGGCACTTACCACAGTACACATAATTGCTAATGTAGTAGCTGTGCCCAAAAGCCCCCAAAATCAATGAATACACTGGGAGGTGACTTACCTACCGATATCGGGAGTTATGGGGCGTTCGAGTTCTGGCACTATCCAGATTATTGCATAAATATGTTAGCAAATCCATTAGCAATACTGGTAACAGAGTACACCTGCGAACCAGCTAAGCGTTAGCAAGTGTTGTGGGCATGGTCAGCGGCTTTGGTGTACTCCTGCACCAAAGCCGGCAGGCAAGGTAGCACCAAAGCGTGGCAAGAACACGCTTTGGTGTACTCCTTACTTCGGCACGGCTTTGATGTACTCCTGGTAGCAAAGCGTGTTCTTGCCATAGTCTAGCTGTTTCTGTCGCCTGGCTAGGATGCCTGGATCTTCCTCCACAACAAATGACGACCGAGCCCTCGAACTGAAACAGATGCGAACGCGCGTTGCCACCGCCTCGGCATGCATTGCGGGGTCATCGGAAATGCCTGAGGCTGACATGACAGCTGAAACGAAGGCTGGGGAACATCTCATGCCAATACATAAATGTATGGCAGAAATTATTTTCTAAACGTATATATATATATATATATATATATATATATATATATATATATCACCATGGACTTAAACCTAAAAGAACAATCAACATCTGCATATCAAATAAAAATGGCAAGTGAGCAATGCAACAGGACAATACAAAACCAAAATATGGGCAAAAACGTAAATACGATCTTGGCCATGCTCCAATTTTCCACTAAACATACTAAATGCATGCATCGATTTACCTTGTCGATGAAAAAACAACACCTAGGTAAGTGGCCTTGGTGTTATCTTAACGTAAACACGAAAATGAATTTAAAAAATCCGGGCTACGTTTTTGACACGCAATTATGCTGCAGCATTACTATTTAGGGTTTCACAAGTGTGACGATCTGGCCGGGTGGCTAGCCCAGACGGATTTGCCGTATATTCACAGGATTAGTCGTAATAAGTTAAATCGTGCACCCCGTGTATGTGTCATTGCAACCAGGTATGTTGTTGTTATTGGGGTTTATGGGCGCATGAACTGCACAGGTTATACAGCGCCCAACAGCAAGGTGTGTTGGAGCGCTGTCTCACTGTATGACACTGTGGGAGAAAAGCCCACCTGTCAGAACTGCCCGGCCTGCGTGGCCAGGAAGAGCAGGATTCGTCACGAACAGGGCGCCGCTGGTCACCACGGTGCGACGGCCGCGCCGATCGCCGGTCGTCACTCCCACTGGAACACACACCCCCTACAGTCATCTGCTGCCGGTGCATGTGAAGCATTCTTGAGGATATGTATCAAGTTATGGTGTTTTCGAAGCAATCCGGACGACAAAGATTCTATGCTCGTTACGTCACAGGTGACGTCATACCAGAACTATTCTGCCCGTTTTGGCGTTCGCAGCGACGTACCCGGACGACATAAAATATCTGTGACGTCACATAATCTAAACCGGATGTATCAAATCCAAGAAAAGACAAGCCTAAACTAATCTAACCTAACCAAACCTAACCAACACAACACAACCTAACCATTTGTCTGCTTCATGGGGGGGGGGGGTAAAAGGTGTGTAAAACGTGTCTCGTCGATACCCCAAAGTGCAATAATACCGCTATTTGACTTAATATGGTTCACAACAACCTTGGTTATGTGAATTTCCTACTACGTAACCCGGAACGAGATACGTAACCCGGGTCATTACAAGCACTCTCCAATAAAAAAGCGCGTTGCACGAAAACGAAAGTGGTGTCATTGGGAAGCGCTCGAGCACGGCCCAAAACCACTTCCAAAATTTGATCCGCCCATAAAGTGATGTCATTGGGGGGTCCGTGGGAGCATGACTGACATGTTTTGGGCTCTGGGGAGTTAATTTTGGGGTCGATTTTAAACATAAAATGTATTTGGAATCATAAAAGGAGAGCAAAATCGACCATGGCACGACAATATTTGCCGACTCAAAAATCACCGTTTTAACTTTTGGAAATTCTCGACAGTTTGAATGTTAAATTTCTCTCAATTTATATTTTTTCCAAAGGATGCACCGGAAAACGTTGTTTTTGTTTGTCGTCATCCCGACTTTTCTGATCGCCTTGTTTCTGGAGGTCACAGACACATTTGCTGTGCAGCAGATGGTGGTCTATGCCCTCAGATGCTCTTCAGATGTCCCGGGACACTTTTGAACACACAATTTCCACCGAGAGGAATTTTGACTGGGATAATGCGCCGATTGAGGAACGCGAGACCACATCTTTTAGAGGATCCGTCCCCCCCCCGCCGTTGAAATTATACCTCACCATAGGTGGTGCAATCAAAGCATGGTTTCTATATGCAGGATCTCGATATTGAACACACGCTACTGATACCCGAGTCGTTGCGTATTTATAACCCGTTATGGTAACCACCGCTGATCTATGGTAGACACCGCCCATCTCCCATACATATACTTATATTGATATGTATTTCCCTTCCCACACTAGGCTATGTTAATGCAAGGTAAAAAAAAATGGGCGTCGCCATGGTGATCAAGGAATAGGGGATGCGTCCCCGTCAAGCTTCGTGAAATTAACAGTGAAATGTATGCCCATGGCATTACAGGAAAAACAATGACTACAGAAAACCGTTGGTTCCCCCCATGCAAAATCCGTGATGCCTGTGGTGCAAAATTCGATATTCCACCAAGCATAGTTTACTCCCAATAGACTGGGTAAAACAGACCAGGGTCTGAAGTCCTGAAACGAAATTGAACGATGTTGTGTTTGGATATATATATCCCAGTATAACTTTATTTCCATCAAATCTTGGTATCAAATTTAACTCATGGTGCAAAATGTACTTTGGAAGCCCATTAATGCACCAAAATAACATCACCATGCAAGTCTGACACCTCCTTAGGGTGCTACAGACATCAGAACTTACTCTTTGTCATTTGTTGACCTGGACCGTGACCTCAGGTCGTGATCAGACGTGTTTTCAGGCCGGTTCCGTTGGCGGCGGCTGTTTAGTCTCTCTCGCAGGTCACGGCAGTACTGTTGATCTGTCTTTGACCTGCATAACATAGACCCAGCATGTCATAATTTAAAAAGACAAATGCTACCGGTCCTCTTTGTTCAGAGACATGATTTCCCAGTGCAGTGTTGGGTGATGTACTTGCATCAGAGCCCCATGCAAATACAACTGTAGGTCTTGAACAAACATGGCCCCTCTTGTCTTATGGACAAATGTTTCAGGTTATATTTTTACACATTTTTTAAAATAAAAATGGAATGTTTTTCCTGAAAAATAGGTTTGGGTAGCTTAGGCTAGGATTTTTAATTTGGAAAATGGAGAAAGAAAAAAAAACGTTTGAAAATGTTGCCTTATTCTGTTTCTTAAAGGAGAGGTTAGGCTAGACTAGGTTAGGTTGTGTTGCATTTATTTTCTTTTTAACATTACTTATATGCTATATTACCTGACTGAAAGCACTATTTCATGTTATTTTCCTTGCAAACGGAAACATGAGCATTTGCAGACGAAATGAGTGATAGCATTGTCTTAATCATGTTTGTACATGTTGCATTGGAAAAACTGAGGACACATCAAACTAATATTGGCATTATTGTGCTTTAAGGTGGCAACAAGACAAGTTTTATGCACATTTGCTTCCATAAAGCAAACAAATGGGTTGGTTTAGTTATGTTAGGTCAGTTTAGGTTTTCTAAGTTGGATTATTTAATTACATTTTTTCTTCAAAAATTGGAGAAAGAATTGTTCAAAAGCAACTGATGATAGGTTTTTTAATAAAAACCTTTTTCAGAAAATAAATTACTTAATTTTGCCACGCAATATTATCAAATTATTTTCTTTTCTCCAAAGGGAGGTTAGGCTAGGTCAGGTTAGGTTATGTTGCAATTGTATTTCATTTTTAAAACATTTCACTTAATGCTATGTTACCTAACTAACCCAACCTAACTCAAAGCCCCTCTTCCTTGGTATTTTTCTCACAATCTGAAAAGTAAGCATTTGCAAAGAAAATGGTCCATCGTTTTAGTTGCATTCATAAGATTGCATTGGAATTATAAATTCCAAGAATTCATAAAACACCTTAAAGCACACATTTACCATAATATTTATCAGTTATCTAGATTACTCTGTGATTGATCACATCACACTTGAACACCAGCAACAAACAACAACAGGCAGGAGCAGTTAATTGGCATTTGTTGTTACACTGAGGGCACGGAAATAGCAGGGTGATGGCAGGGGCTTCATTATTCTTGCTTCCTACTGCGGTGCAAACATAATACAAACATAGTGCATTCATTGGTCTTCCCATGAACTGCAAGAAAATGAAAATATGGAGTGACCCAGCCAGCCAGAATGGTTTCTTCCTAACCACTGAGTGCAGCATGCTGCCAAGATGATTTTAATGTAAGTTTTGGACCTTTATTATTACCACTTTTGATCATGAATTGGAGTGTAGGGGTGCATCAACTACCAATGCCACTTTCTGCTCATATTATTATCACTTATCAACACTTATTTTACTGCTAATTGCAGATGCTTATGTAAAGTGGCCACTGCTATATTGCACTGTTATGTTGTTTGGGGACTGAGGAACTGTGGAATCGTGGGGACTGCAATAATGGATACAGTTAGTGTTGCAATGAGCAAGGCTGTTCTATTTCATAAGTGAGGCTTTGTCAGTGCAGCCAGGACTTCCATTAGGGGTGGTTAAAATTTTACCAGGCTTAGGCTCCAATACAAAAGGTGGTTTTACAGCAGCTTTTTGCTCCCAGGTAACAGGGACCCAGGAACAAGATAGAGTGAGAAGACCTGGCATAATGATCCACATAAATGAGAAGCAATCACTGATTCTAATTCCCACAGCAGGTTCAATAATGAAATAGCTTTTACTTTCAAAGCTGCTGAGATGAGTAGAACTAAACCTATGATCATCAGCAAATAACAATATGCTTTCTGATTTTGTCAAGACTGCACTCAGCTCCATGGTATCTGGCAGCCAATATATGACTATAAGATGACAAATTGGTGCTATGGTTAAATTAGCAAAGGCTACAGTAATAAGCCAATTTTCTGAGCAACAGTAGATAAAATGACAACAAAAGTATACTTCAATCAACACCAACCAAGTTCATACATCAATACCTGATACTCCAAACATGCTTACACCCCACAAATAATAAATATTTACAACAGAACTCATAAGTAGGACACTCATGCAACAACTGATTCTCATATTAAGGTATAGGTTTCAGAATACAAAATGGCTTATTAAAATTATACCAAAGACACCCCATCTAACACTGTTTTCTTTCCACCACCAACCAATATTTGTTGTCAATGAAAAAGGTGAAAAATAGATTGCAACAAATTCTGCTTAATAGTAAATGCTGTATGCTATAATTGTTACATGCATATCTGGAATGTTTTAGATGAAGCCAAAAAAGTAAATTTGGAGATCAAGGTAAATTGTTGGTACTCTGCAAATGGTTAGTTTTAAGTCAATG
Organism: Ashinkailepas kermadecensis; assembly: GCA_034440615.1. NCBI lineage: Eukaryota > Metazoa > Arthropoda > Thecostraca > Neolepadidae > Ashinkailepas > Ashinkailepas kermadecensis. The sequence goes on from JAOTOM010004487.1 coordinate 272,339, forward strand.
GCAGTTGATACAATTGATGACATCATAGGCACGATACAGAGGAAATGTGCTATGATATTAATGGTATTTTATGAGTTAACTCTGGAAACATTTACATACCTTAATATGATTGTCTGGGCTGTGGCTTGTCCATTTGTACCTCAATGGTGTCAGACTGACCAGCACTGTGTTGGGATTGCAGCTTATAAAGCTTTGATGCTTTGAGAAGGAAATTACAAATTTTGCAGTCATGGAATTCCTTTAAAAAATAAATACTGGCAGACCTTGGAACAATTTCAGCAAATAACCTTAATGGGAACAACACGTATGAATATAAAAATCATAGAAAAAATAACCTAACCTAAGAAAATGTAGCAAAATATATAGAACATATTATAGCATATAATCTAACCTAACCTAACCTAACTGGACAACCAGAATCATCCTAAGCAAACTATTTGGCCACGACGTCATCAAACATAGGTGAACATTGTTAGCACTGAAACCACAGTTAACAGCATCACAAGGAACTTCTGGCCTTGATAGAAGGTTATGGATGCATCTGGCTGCAAATATTCCTTGTTGGGAATAAATATGGACTTGAGCCAGAAACAAGGTTTTCAATGTCAGAGTATTGAATAGAGTGCATGAAGTGTTGAATTTCTTCTTTATCACGTCTGTGACACACCAGGTACATATAATTATACATGCTGGGATATACTTCTATAGTGAAGATTATGATTGTGTATTTCTTTTCCAACTCTGAAAAGTAATCATTTGTAGAGAAAATGAATGGTCAAACCATCTTTTTCACATTTAAATACAGTATTATAAAAAAGATCAAAAGAATCAAATTATACCTTGATCTCCAATAATACCACCAAAAATATTTTGGAAGGATCTAAAGTGACTAGATGGGAGAGCAAATTGCCACTGTAAAATCACCTAGTCAGTCTGGTTTATTTGGGCATCAATATGTAGATCTTATCTAGCCAGGACTTCCATATGAGGTGGGATGTTAGCATTTTCTCAGCTTCTGGCTCCAATACAATCTCAATCTATTTGGGCACCCTCATCTAGGCTGGCCACATGGCATTTTATAAAACTGGCATTGTAGCTGATGGCATAGGTGGAGAATATAGCAAAATAAAGAACAGGGCAGAGCAAAACAGAAGCAGAAAGAACAAAATGCTACTTTTTACATCCCTACCATCATTCATATGTAATATGTACAAATCAGGCAGTGACTATTCATCACCACCATTCTATCATCACCTACAATAGATTATGCAATGGAAATCAGTCACATATGAAAAACAGCATAAATTGAAATGCATATTCATATTCAATGGAGCTTTTACAAGCCAAGCACCCACTCACATAACTTCCCGTTTGTTGTAATCTCTCCACAAAAGGTCGACAGGATGAAATGCACTATATCGATACGCCAAATATCAGTAGAATGTTGTCAGAAAAATGCGACCAATATGACACAAAACGACACCTATGTACCTAGTTGATGAGACCCTAAAAACGCCAATCCCTACAACACCCAATGGTGCAGTTGTATCGACATGAAAGCTACACTTCAATATGTAACTAAGAATAGTATCGACTTTATGCTTAATTGCAACATTCAGACTTGTGTGTTAATCCCACAGACACCATACACAACAAGGCCCTTAAATGCACAAGGAAAACATGCGCCATTCCTGACTAACATAAAAAAGGGCGGGAAAAAGAGATATTGCAACTAAATTTGCAATAGTCGGCAAATGAGAACGAGTCTCAAGACGCAGGACTCGAAACGGGACGCATCCAAGATGGGCCTGGCTCTGCTCTACAAAAAAAAAATACGCCAGATCAATGAAGACATTTTGTGATTTGTGCCGCATGAGCAAAAAAAAACCACGCGCTTCACTCGTCGGTCGTGTTTGTTCGCGGTAACCGGACAAATGTACGTAAAGCAAATGTTCGTATGGCAGATGTACGTACGCAAATGTACGTAAGCAAATGTGCGTAAGCGCAGATGTACGCATGGCAATTGTACGTAAGCGCAGATGTACGTAAGCGCAGATGTACGTATGGGTAATGTACGTAAGCGCAAATGTACGTATGGAAAATGTACGAATGCGCAAAAGTACGTATGCGCAAATGTACGTAAGCGCAAATGTACGTAAGCGCAAATGTGCGTAAGCGCAAAAGTACGTAAGCGCAAATGTACGTAAGCGCAAATGTACGTAAGCGCAAAGGTACGTAAGCGCAAATGTATGTAAGCGCAAATGTACGTATGCGCAAATGCACGTATGGCAATTGTGCGTAGGTGCAGATGTACGTATGCCAAATTTAATTAAGCGCAAATTTACGTATGGCAAATGTACGCATGCGCAAATGTACGTATGCGCAAATGTACTTAAGAGCAAATGTGCGTATGGCATATGCACCTAACCAAATGTGCTTAAACGCAAAGGCACGTATGCCTAAATGTACGTACATTGGCTCTTGCATTCTTTTACGTTTAGGTACTCTTGCGCTTGCGTACATTTGCGCTTATGTACTTTTGCGCTCACGTACATTTGCGCTTACGTAAACTTGTGCATACGTACTTTTGCGCTTACGTACATTTGGGCATACGTACATTTTCCATACGACATTTGCGATTAAGTGCATATACCATACGTTGCTCTGTGCTTACGTACAATTGCCATACGTACATCTGCGCTTACGTACAATTGTCATACGTACATCTGCACTTACGTACATTTGCTTACGTACATTTGCGTACGTACATTTATCCGGTTACTGCAAATGTACGTATGACATATGTACCTAACCAAGTGTACGTAATCCCAAAGGTACGTATGCGTAAATGGACGTACATTTGCGCATACGTACAATTGCACATACGTACCTTTGCGCTTACGTACTTTTGCGCATACGTACATTTGTGCATACGTACTTTTTGCGCTTGCGTACATTTGCGCATACGTACATTTGCGCTTACGTAAACTTGTGCATACGTACTTTTGCGCTTACGTACATTTACGCATCCGTACATTTTCCATACGCACATTTGCGATTAAGTACATATGCCATATGTTGATCTGCGCTTACGTACAATTGTCATACGTACATCTGCGCTTACGTACAATTGTCATACGTACATCTGCACTTACGTACATTTGCTTACGTACATTTGCGTACGTACATTTGTCCGGTTAGTGCAAATGTACGTATGACATATGTACCTAATCAAGTGTACGTACACCCAAAGGTACGTATGCGTAAGTGGACGTACATTTGCGCATACGTACATACGTACATTTGCACTTACGTACATTTACGCTTATGTACTTTTGCGCATACGTACACTTGCGCTTACGTACATTTGCGCATACGTACATTTGCGCTTACGTACTTTTGCGTATACGTACATTTGCGCTTACGTACATTTGCGCATACGTACATTTGCGCTTACGTACTTTTGCGCATACGTACATTTGCGCTTGCGTACATTAGCCATACGTACATCTGCGCTTACGTACAATTGCCACACGTGCATCTGCGCTTACGTACATTTGCTTACGTACATCTGCCATACGTACATTAGTCCTTACGTACATTTGTCCTAGAATCCCGGCCCCCAGGTTGAAAAAATCCTTACTGAGTTCCTGGGAGAGCTATAGGCATGGGCGTTGTTTTGAATACTTTTGAGAGGAAAGCGCCCCTCAACGTTGGCTTTCCCCAATATTTTCAACTTTTAACATGACCATCCTGTGAACATGCCGACGGCAGCCCGAGGTCGGCCCGATGCTTGGCCCTACACCGGGCCACTGTTGGGAAGCTGGCGGTCCGCCGTCGGCTGGGGAATCTCAGCTCATGCCGACATGCAACTAACGTGGGGTCGATGTCGGGAAGATGCTGGGTTACTGTCGGGATGCTAGCGTTCCGCTGTCGGCTGTGGAGTGAAATGTTGGAACACGCCTGACGTCGGTTGACCACTATTGATATGCCGAACTGAACCCGACATATGTCGATATTCCAGGTCAGTTTTCCGGTGTCAGGCTGAGAGCGCCCGACGTCGGACTGCCGTTTTCGAGATGCCGAGCTCGCCCTTACACATGCTGACAGGGGGCCGACATCGGCATGTGCACTGGGCATAAGTGTTGTTTCATAAAAATTGTTGGTGAGCAAAATACTACAGGATTGATATACAAGTATAGGATGTAGCTGTTTCACACGCGCACTGGAGGAGGGGTGGGGGTGGGGGTGGCGCGGAATCCACCCGCCTCCTTTTAAAAATATCTCATAAACGAGCGGAGATGTATGCAATCTTGTGACTATTAAAAATTGATAGGCGTATCATATGCAACACAAAATCGAAATCCGTTGGTAAATACAGGAATTGCGGGGGGGGGGGGCGCAAATCGACCGACGGACGGTGGCCGGCGAACGTTCCAGGTCACGAAGGCTTCTTCGGTGCGGTGAGGCAGCCTACTACGACCTCATTTGACCTTAAAGGCCTAGGATCATAAAACTCGTAGTTCACTCCATCCGTAATCTACCCTCTAAATTGTGTGCTTACAGCTTCAGTCGTTTGCGAAATCTCAGGGCCAAGGACCGAATCCCCCCACCCCCCCCTCCTGGGCGTGTCATGTAAGAGGCCCTCCAATGCTCGAGTTCATCGACCCCGTCATCAATTATGTTTGTATGCAAGATTTCGGCCATTGAATCTGCTGATATAATAAATTTGCAATTGATGTGATGTTAAAGATGAAGATAAAAATACAACTACACGTAAAAAAAAGACAAGGTTATCCCTTAAGGGTACAAAATTGACTCAATTGAAAGCCCCCCCCGAGCGAATGCAATATTATAAATGTTCCGTTTTATCAATGTGCAAGAGTTCCCTAGCCACGTTTACGATCTCCATGACCTCCCACCCTTGAACGAGGTTAATACTGACCCTGCGGGTGTTGCACGGAAAGGATCGACTTAAAAATGGCCATTGCCTCCCAACTTTGAGACAGTTACCTTGCCACAGACCATACCCATCCATCTGGGCAGCCGTTTGGACGCAGCGCACGCTACACGTCACCTGGCTGGCCGAGCGTCGTCGGCGGCACCCTTCCTCTTCCAGGTTGGGCATGGGAGAACAGTGCCGCGAAAGCATGCCTCGTGATAGTTCTGTCCACGTGTGGGTCACGTGATGTGCCATCACCTGGCCTCGGCAGGTAGAGGGGGGGGGGTACTCGGCCCAGACCGGTCAGTCAGGCATGGGTCATCGCCGGCAGCCAACAGCCGCGGTCGCCCTGAGGCCAGTATATAGTAACACGTGGCCCCGCTACAACAGCTGTTCATACGAAGTTGACCACGCGACATCGTGCCCAATATTCCAGGCAAACATCTGTGGGAGCACCACACACGATATATTCACAAATCGCCGATGGGGTACCATTGCATAACCATAGTCAACAGCCCTGAATGCTCTCCACAACGCCTATGGGCGAATCCGAAGCAAGGACAGCGCTCATGCATCTCCATAAAATTAATGTGCTTCTGAATATGAAGTACAAAAGCACAGACCTTATAGTACTCTGAGGCCTCTGTTAGATAGAACCCGACGTATTGAGAGACATCCATTGGCTATGAGGGTATCGCGATCCACGAAAAGAGAATCATCAGCGCATCAGCGCCTCTTACATGGCTACTAAACATAGAATAGACCGTTCGATTACTTCCGTTTTCGAGCGAGTGGACTGCACGGAACGCGCTGTGCATTCATCCTCGACATACATATCACAGCCAGCACAACTCGCCCACGGCTGAAGGGCTAGTCCGTACGCCGAGTCACAATTTTGACCCGTCGCGACACATCTACAGAAACAGCATGTGGACAGAATGCATGGATCCAAGTCCAGTGTTGATTCAAGGCTGTGCCTTTGTGCTTAGTTTCTCGTGTGCCAAGATAAATCACGTGGAACTGATTTCCGGTCTGTGGCTTGATACCTGGATGACTGAAGCGGAAGAAGCTGTCGAAGGTTGGCTACGGAAATTGTTGTTGTTATTGGTGGTTTTGCATGAATAATACAGCACCCACAACCACGTCTGTCGAGCCAGGTAGAAATGTACCGGCGATACGAAAAACAAGTAAGTGGGACTCCAACAGAAGTGAGTCGGACTTGACCCAGATCTTGACTGCGAAACAATCCCATCACGCTGAGAAACACTGATCGCCTGATGACATGAGCACCTTTTTACACGTATGCGCATGTCGGACACACCAACTGTTTTCCCCCCCAAGTCATGCTTTTCCCATCATCGATCGCCGTGACCGCGCCACCTTTGTGATGTGCTAACGTCTCCGCCTGCCCAAGGTCTGCAGCCTCTAAGTGTCTGTGCGCATTGCAATAAATCACCGATTACAAAGATTAAGACCGGAATAAAGACCCAAAACAGAATGACCAATAGTCACACGCTACATTATTGATATAGCTGCGGCAGGCTTTGCAATTTTTACCGAGAATGAAAGCCAAATGAACGAATGAAGCTTAAATTAAAATGAAATTACTCGAAAAAAAAACTTTGAAGACACACCATACGCTTATGGCCATGACTACAACACACATGCCTGTACTGGGTATACGAGGCGCATAAATTGCACCACTCTGCACTTAGCAACGCGCACAGAGCCGTCAAAAGGAGGCAACTCCAATCAATTCGACTTTCCTGCTTTTGACACACTGGACGCGCCGAAACAACGCCTGAACATGAATACGCGCCGCGCACCCATGTTCGCAAATGCCATCGGATTTGTGACGACGCAACTGACGCACGCTCCGCGCGCCAAAAAGTGCCCATGTGATCGGACCGTTCAGCTGTTGCGCAACTCTCCGCGGCTGATCCACCGCACATGATCTCAAGCCACGAGCTCAGTGACAGGGACGATACAATAACATGAATGCCCACCGCAAGCATCTAACGTCACACTTCACGGCTTAACGCCAGACGTCTCCGCATGCGGTACGGCAGCTCAGTGCGGTCTTGTCATCGGTCGGCGTATCGTGTCTGATCCGCCAACTCGTGCTGGCCGGACCCGCCCGGGTTCACTTCGACCCGGCTGACTATCCGGCGTCCACCACCGCACGAACGACACGGCAGAGCCACAGACCACCAGCCCCGACCCCTTCCAGGAGTAAAGTTCTATAAACAGGGCTGGTGCAGCTTATACAGCGAAATTGAGGTTGATGGCATGCGAGACGCTTCGTATCAGTACCACTGGGGGTATTCGGCACACACACATGATATACAGTCGCCGGCGACCATACCTAGATTCCAACTGGACTACACACATACGGGAACGCGAGCCCGCACAGTTCAGGCTTCACAGCCAGCACACACGCACACCAGCCGACGAGAGCGACACGCAGCAGCACAGCGACCGGCCGCACGCCGGCAAACAGCACGCAGACACACCCAACGACACGGCGGTCCGCGAAGCGAGCGAGTTCACCAGCGCGCAGCCGGCCCGATCTGCACACCGACTACCGCCGGCGTCGTTTCCGGCCTGGGCCGGCGCCTCGGAGCGCCTGTCTGGCCGGACGGCGCGACACACAGCCGCCGCGAGACGCGCCGCTCAGAGGACGGGTCGCGCCGCCTCCGAGTCGGCCGTGTCGATGCGCAGCGTCAGCGAGCGCCGGCACAGCCCCCAGAAGGCGGCCGGCCGCAGCCCCGGCCGCGCCCGGCTGAACCGCCAGCCCATGTGGTTGCTGCAGTGGCCGCACTGCGCGATCTCCCAGGCGTACCTGCCGGTGCCGCGCACACGTGCTAAGCGCGCTGGGGAGTTGGAACAAGCACAACACATTGCAGCCTCGATGATCGCATTTGTAGCGATCGCGGTTGTCTGCGTGTTCGACAGCAGCTGTCGAACGCGCCTGTGGCGGCTCTGCTGTCACTACGCCGAGCCAGACTGTCACATCGTTTGGACTTTTGCCGCGAGTGCTGTGGTACCTGCCGAGTCTAGACCCGGCATAGTTCTGAAGCCATAGCCTTCCAGACCACAAGTAAGGCTGCCACCATGTGATCGGCTAAGCCTCTGGAGCACGATCACAGCAAGATGAGAATGAAGACGCCGCATCACAGCATGCAGGCACAACAAAATATGTCATGCCGACTGAGACCCAGTAAAAGTGCAGCATGCCCTTGATAGATTGAAGATATATATACAGATACGAGAAGATAGATTAAACTAAACTAGCACTTGAGTCAAGTGATTTTTGCGTCCATAATTTTCAAGGGGGCTCGAGCTTTCCCAGGTCTCCGTCGATCACTGAGGCGTGATTCGTTGTGTGGTGTGACTACTGACCCGATCAGCCGGCAGCTTCCCAGGAGAGCACACTTGCCCGTGGATGGCGGCACTCACCCGGGGAACCAGCTGAACTCGGTGGAGGGTCGCGTGATACAGCGCAGTCCGGTGGTGCGGTGCAGTGTCAGCGTCTCGTGCAGGTTGCCGTTGGGGTTGACGAAGATGCTCTGAGGCCCCTCCGCCGACATGGCGAACACGTCGTCGGCGCTGGCCACCGGCTCCTCGCACTCGGCACACGTCATCACCTTGAACTGGAACCACACACACACATCACCTTAAACTGGAACCACACACACGTCATCACCTTGAACTGGAACCACACACACGTCATCACCTTGAACTGGAACCACACACACGTCATCACCTTGAACTGGAACCACACACACGTCATCACCTCAAACTGGAACCACACACACGTCATCACCTTGAACTGGAACCACACACACGTCATCACCTTGAACTGGAACCACACACACACGTCATCACCTTGAACTGGAACCACACACACACACACGTCATCACCTTGAACTGGAACCACACACACATCATCACCTTGAACTGGAACCACACACGTGATCACCTTGTTTGTTTGTTTATTGGGTGGTTCACGACACGCTTTTTGCACATTCACGGCTAATGGCGCCGCCCACACTGTTACGCCGGTGGGCCGCGGGATTGGGAAATGTCCCGAGCGGTGCGAGTGTCGAACCCGGGACCTTTGGTACCCAGAGCCCAACACCTTAACCACTCGGCCATCCCCGCCCCCACGTCATCACCTTGAACTGGGATCACACACGTCATCACCTATAACTGGAACCACACATCATCACCTATAACTGGAACCACACACGTCATCACCTTGGTCTGGAACCACACACGTCACCACCTTGAACTGGAGCCACACGCGTAGGTTGGTTACCTGAGCTAGGGCGAACATGCCATGACCATTTCGCGTCCAGAAGCAACACTATTAGTCTGACACAGACGTAACCGTCAACTGACGCAGGCGGAACCACTCCGATACACCAATGGCTACGCTTAATCGAATTTGACCTGCATATATCTTGCCGACACAGTTAGTTAGTTATTTGGGCTTAAGGGCGCGCCGACTACGAGGTCATTTAGCGCCCATATTGCCGACACAGCATAAGACTGTAAGAACCAATACTGCATAGGTCTATAGGAATAGCGATACAGCCTTGAAGAGGCACGGCTTTCCCTAACACGAGTTCAGTGGCCGCAAACTCAACAGGTCTTTTGATGCAAGTACCGCACTTCAATGCGATATAACTTTTCGTTCCTCAACCCAGCGTGTTGTTCGAATATTTCCACAGCTCGACGAAATACCTGAGTAAATAATCTTGAATGATGATCAATGTCCAAACACGCGCATTTCTTCACATACAGTCCTGTTGAATGTCCCAGTTTCTTCTTTGGCTTTCAGCTAAAGTGGCTACATGCAATAAAAACAAAATAGAAACATTTTCTCTTTCTCAAAATTCAAACATTTCGAGGGACAGCCCAACATAGTTAATCCTACAAAATGCTCACGCACCCAAATTTTCGAGCTCGGGCAGTCAAAAGCCCCGGTGTGAGCTGATACAAAATCGCCACGGTTCCCGGAGGAGTGTGTCCAAATTAGTTTTTGGTTGGGTATCAGATGTACATAAAATGTCAGAATTACGTCATTAAAGATAAAACAAATCACATATATGAGCATTTCTCGCTGAATCATACTATGCAATGCACGTGCTATGCAATGCAAACACGTAGGTAGATGCAAATGTGGTGCTGCATGACCTATGTGGTCGAAGCCCCCCTGAACTCCAGGTGGTTATATTGTTGATGTTTATCACAGGTATTGCAAACTGCAATCATTAATAAATATGCTAAAATGTGTTTGGGTCAGTGATAGATGCATATAAAACGTGAGCCATTGGCTATGGGTCGATCTCCACTTAAATGTCTGAATTTGAGCCTACCGTGCCGGAGTTGCCGGTGTGCCACTGCAGGCGCAGGTGGTCGGCGAGTGTTGGGCGGGTGGTCTCACCGTCTGCATGATGCTGATCTCGCAGCGGAGGCGGCGCACTACGGAGTTCAGTCGCAACAGTCGGGCTCTGATGAAGGTAAGTCCGGTCAGTCACGCTGTATACAACACAACCACATCAGTAGGCTCTGTGGCAGGTCAGTCCGGTCAGTCACGCTGTATACAGTACCACCACGGCAGTCGGGCTCTGAGGAAGGTCAGTCCGGTCAGTCACGCTGTATACAGTACCACCACGGCAGTCGGGCTCTGAGGAAGGTCAGTCCGGCCAGTCACGCTGCACGCAGTACCACCACGGCAGTCGGGCTCTGAGGAAGGTCAGTTCAGTTAGTCACGCTGTACGCAGTACCACCACGGCAGTCGGGCTCAGTGGCAGGCCCGTCCAGTCAGTTACAGTACGGTTGGCCACACCACACACAATACGGCTGCAACAGCCTAGCTTAGCTCTACAGGTGTTTTTCCATTCAGTCCGCCACAAATTCGGTACCAAGTACACATCACAGTGGTGCTCCGGCCTGGTTCTGGGCGTGAGAGACAGGCTCGGCCAATGGCTGATCGCAGCTTCGAAGAAATCACCGAAAGGGCCCAGCAATGCTTAAACATATTAATTCAAAACTCGTTGGAGGGGCCTGCCCATAGGGCTCCACGTTAACTCTAGAGCAGGGAAGCTCAACCATGGCCTGGTTGTGTGGCTTAAAATATATGGGACAGCACACATATGCGTGCACAACGCGGACAAAGGGCTCACCGACGCGACGGTCACCGCCGATCACCACACCTTCCCAACCGTACACACACACGATGGAAAACGCAAACAACACTACACGCAGAACCGCTCAGAGACCGAGACAGCATAACAACAATATACTCCAACAAAATTACAACCAGGTTTGGATTTGTGCTTTGGAATACTAGATTTAGAGAGGAATTTTTGGGTGCATTCTAATTAGATTACTTTTTTTTGTGTATTTGTTGTTTCGATATAAAAGAACATGTGTGTTTCCCAGTCAGTTTTGGTCATGCTTATGAAACAACAATACAGTTTCAGTCATTTTCAAAGAGCTCCATTCAATCTTTTGGCGACAAAGGGGTAGATAATTTCCCGGAGAGAATAACGTTATGAATGACAAACATCCAGGGTAATCACATGTTTCCAACCCTGTGTACAATGCACAACATGAGATCTCCGGGCTACAAGTTACATATTGGGACAGTCTATAATAACATGTCGAGACTGACCTGCTCAGATCAGGTCACCACCACTCGCCTGACCAGAGGCCACCACCACATGGGGACATTGCCACTGTAGGTTCACACTGACCCACCGAGATAAACTAAGCGTCGCAGGAAAACGGAAGAGGTGCTATCGGGAAGAGCTAGATGAGTGGAGCCAAAAACCACCGCCAGTTTTCTCCCCTGAAAAAGTGACGCCACCAGGGGATAATGAAGCCACAATTGATGTCATGATTTGGCTCTGGGAGTTCATTTTCGGAAGATACGAAACTTATTTGGAATCGGAAAAGGAATGTAAAATTGACCATGGTCCAAAAATATTCGGCCACCCGAAGATAAAAACTTCACTTTCGGTGCGCTGCCGAATGCTATTTTTTTATTATCCGCGGAAAACCTAGGGGATGGGGGGGGGGGCACCCTCCCAGAGATGGCGCGGGTTAACATCTGCCGCCTGACCAGCGGCCACCACCACACGTGGCCATACCCTCACTACAGGCCCAGCCTGCCACAGCTCACCCCGTCTCGTCGTCGAGCGGCAGACTCATGGCCACCCAGAAGGAGAGCTCGGTCGGGTCGGTCGGCAGGTCGTCCGGCTGGCACACCAGACAGCGCTGCACCTCGGCGCGGACGCGCGCCGCCACCCGGCGCACCTCGTACTGGCCGTACAGCCAGTGCGGCCAGGGCGCGCCGGCCGCGTCCAGCCGGGCCAGCCGACGGCGGCGGCACACGGACGGCGCCGCCACCTGCAGCAGGCTGGAGCCGTCGGCCGCGGTGGTGACGACGCGCCGCGGCGGCGGGCACAGCCGCAGCCGCCACACCGACGGCGGCCGGCAGCAGCCGAACGGGCCGGCCGGCACCTCGTCCGCCAGGATCTGCACCGTGCCCACCTTGGTGCTGCCGGCACACGCCACGTCTGCGTCGGAACAATGGTCGGAGTCGCATGCTAGATTCATCACTATTGTCAACTACTCACACCAGCTTCATGTTATCAGCAAATTTAAACACCCTATTCCTCCGCCCTACCTATACCATAGGTGCCATCTGCCCGCTGTAGTGCTTACTAGTCCACTGGAGGTATAAACAGCTCACCAGAGATTCCACCCGTACACCAGAAGCACGCCCATTCACCAGAGATTCCACCCGTACACCAGAGGCACGCCCATTCACCAGAGATTCCACCCGTACACCAGAAGCACGCCCATTCACCAGAGATTCCACCCGTACACCAGAAGCACGCCCATTCACCAGAGATTCCACCCGTACACCAGAGGCACGCCCATTCACCAGAGGCATGCTCGTACACCACAAGAAGAACCTTGGCTACTTTCACGACGCATTGAACCGCTAGGTCCAATAGCATCGCCAACCTCCCACGACGATTGGTCGCCAGTCGACTCGGTAATCCCGTCGGTTATGGGATTATAACCGACCATCTTACAATCAAGAGTTCAACTCGCTACCGACTGAGCTACCGCGACCCCCCATACCCATACACCGGAAGTTCGCCAGCACACCAGTGGCTCTCAGATGCCATCAGAAGCATCAGCCGCACACCAGTGGCTCCAGCAATTCACGAGCCCTCACCCGTCGACCAGAGAACGCGTGCTGATGACCCGGAACCGCTGGCGGCCCCTGGCCTTGACGACAAACCCGGTGGACGCGTCGTCGTCTTTCACCTCGTAGATCTCGGCCGTAGTGCCCACCGTGGGCTCCGAAGAGCCGGGAGTCTGCACACACCTGCCGACAAGTCAAAACACTCAAACAACTGATTGGACGCTATATGACAAATGAAGCACATGCACCATGAAGCTCAAATAACTGGCTAATGAACCCACATATCCGGACACTGGACACGCCTGATCCGGACACTGGATACGCCTGATCCGGACACTAGATACGCCTGATCCGGACACTAGATACGCCTGATCCGGACACTGGACACGCCTGATCCGGACACTGGACACGCCTGATCCGGACACTGGACACGCCTGATCCGGACACTAGATACGCCTGATCCGGACACTGGATACGCCTGATCCGGACACTGGACACGCCTGATCCGGACACTGGACACGCCTGATCCGGACACTGGACGCACCTGTCGGGAAGTCCAAACCCACGCATGCTGATCCCGCCACCAGACAGTGACCAGAAAGCCACGGAAACAGGCGCAGACCAGACAGGAATCGAGGCGAGCACCAGACGGCCTCTCGCAACACCAACAGTGGCGGCCCACGAGCGCTGTGCTCAGAGCACCACAATGCCCGGCCGGCACCACCCACTTGTGGTTGATGAAGCCGAACGTGCGGTTGGAGGCGACCACCCTGCGGACCATGGCCACCGACGCCGGGTGGAAGATGGAGAGCGGCAGCGTCTGGCCGGGCACCAGCATCACGGCCGGTGTGTAGAGCAGCGGCAGCTCCACCGAGCTGCCATCCTCCAGCACGGTGCGGCCGTACACCTCCTCGCCGCGACCCAGGTACTGCACCGACACCGGCACACCAGCGATATATTATCAGTGAAATAGGGTGGAATGTACCATTTTAAGAACACTGAATAGACATCCCTTCTGAAGAATTATCGACATCGTGCTTTTTGATGGGTGTTTATAAAGTCTTCAAGCCTGATTTCTAACAGTATTTCGTTTACCAGCATCATGCTTATGATCATCATTACATACCATGATACACGAAGATCTCATTGCAAAATTCCAGGTAATGGGATTGCCTATGATATGGTCAGTCATACATTACCATTTTCCATCATAGGCATTTTCTCATTATTGAAAACATGGCTCTAAATTAGGCATCTCATAGCAAAAGAAAAAACGTGCAAACAAATACGCAATTGCATGACAACTGAGTTTCAAACTAGCAAAAGTATTTTAAGTAACATCGCTTCCATGGCGAATTTGAACATCCTACTGAACACGTTTCGAAATCTCACACCTAACGAAAAACCAATATTTGAATACTGCGTCAGACGGCACCCGGCACGCTCGGTGGCATTCACATGCTGCTGCGTACACCGCACGTGGCACAGTTGTGATCCAGCTATGAGGCACACCAACCGACAAATACATGCATGGAGACTTGATCCATACTGGGCCAGAGTACCATGACATGGGAATCACGAGAATGTGCTCAGATTTAACTGTCATCGGCATTGCAGCTTTAGCAATGCAGTCTAGAGCTAAAACATTAGCTTCCTCGGGATAAAATTGTGTATCTTGTGTACCACCACCAGCTTGTCGTATATTTGCAATACATGATTTAACCTGCAGCATCCTCTTTGTTAGGCATCTTTACAACCATGTTTCCGAGATATGTGTACAAGATCTCACCGCATGCTGAGTCGCGAGATTTGGATCAAAGTTAGGCTCTTCGGCGCCAAGACCCGACGATTCGTCTTCCATGGGTTGTTCACCACCATCGTCTTCGGCACCGGAAAAGCCCACACCAAACAGAGCATGATCTATCAGCCCATACTCTGAGTCATCTGAGTCGGATGGTTCAGCCATTGCAGTTCAGCTGCAGTCTGCAGGCAGGAGGTGCAGACGAGTGATCAGCGAGTACAGCTTCACCAGCATTCGGACTTGACTGCGCAACACCACAGGATGACCAATATTGCTCATATGGTGAACATTGTGGATAATTTGATAAACTAAAGCGTTTTGGAAATCAACTCCAACTTTAGGGAGTTGGACAAAACATATGATATATCTGTGGGTCCAATATAATTGGGGACTAGACCATGACATTCGAAGTTAATTATTGATATGCAGTGTCATGCCTCTAATGCCTGTTTCCAAAGACAGCTGAAATATGGAAGACAATCAACCATGCCTGCAGCCAGGATCCAGCTCAACACAATGTCAAGATGTCTGCTGATGCCTGATCCGGCAATGGGAAAAATGCAGAATACTTATACCCTTGTATTGTATTGTATTGATTGAGTGCATTGTATTGAAAGCCTGCCCCAAATGCTGTAAATAGGGATCCTTTGCTACCCTGTGCTGAATGGCCACACCCAGCATCAACTAAACAGGAGGTTTCTGGATGGAATGGATGGATGTGACACCATGCAGCACCCATGCTAAATTGATAACTTGTATGTCTTATTGAAGTAAAAGTGCATATTACATACCCCATAGTTGGCAGACAAGTCCAATTTGAAGAAGGCTTACAATCAACTTCAACCAAAGTGGTCTTTCAATGCACATATGGCAAAATTTGACTTGACATTTCTACAATGGTGCTCTTCTACCATATATTAAGTAAGCATCTCAAATTGCAATGCACTGTACCAAACTGTCAAAATAAAGTACAACCATTTCAGAAATTACTGCATTTTGGGGCAAAAAAACAGATGGAATAATGTGCACATGTTTACAAGATGCCAAAAGAGCAGAGTTGTGATCGGTCCACAAGTTCCCAGTCACATTATGGTGCCTAATCCTGTCATTGTAGCAGGGAAGCCTCATAGCTTGTCCCTTGCCTACTCTTACCGAGCACCCTTCATGACACTGCAATCCAATGACACCTTATGCTGATCTAAAAATAACTTCTGTGTGGCACAATTGGAACATAATATGCGGTTGTAGCTTCACTCTTCACTTAGTTTTAAGTCAATTGACTGGATATGTTTTTACTCCTTCCTGATGTAAATATCCAACTGTCTGCTGTGGTGAATATTTTGAATTATGTTGCCAATGATCATTATCTGATTGTTTCCAGGTGTGTGCATTGCCCAGCATGTCCCTGGATGTGCAATAGCTTGTGGACCATGCTGTAATGGTGGCACGGAACGCCGAGCAGCGTGCCTGCATCGTCACGACCTTGACTGCTGATCGGAATAGGAGACAGTGACACACACAAAGACAGAGAGACAGAGAGACAGAAAGAGAGAGACAGAGAGAGAGAGAGAGACAGAGAGAGAGAGACAGAGAGAGAGAGAGACAGAGAGAGAGAGAAGAGAGAGAGAGAGAGAGAGAGACAGAGAGAGAGAGAGAGACAGAGAGAGACAGAGAGAGAGACAGAGAGAGAGAGACAGAGAGAGAGACAGAGAGAGAGAGAGACAGAGAGAGAGAGAGAGAGAGAGAGAGAGAGAGAGAGAGAGAGAGAGAGAGAGAGACAGAGAGAGAGAGACAGAGAGAGAGAGACAGAGAGAGAGAGAGAGACAGAGAGAGAGAGACAGAGAGAGAGAGAGACAGAGAGAGAGAGAGAGAGAGAGAGAGAGAGACAGAGAGAGAGAGAGACAGAGAGAGAGAGAGAGAGAGAGAGAGACAGAGAGAGAGAGACAGAGAGAGAGAGACAGAGAGAGAGAGACAGAGAGAGAGACAGAGAGAGAGACAGAGAGAGAGAGACAGAGAGAGAGAGAGACAGAGAGAGAGAGACAGAGAGAGAGAGAGACAGAGAGAGAGAGACAGAGAGAGAGAGACAGAGAGAGAGAGAGACAGAGAGAGAGAGACAGAGAGAGAGAGATTCCACCCTATGGGTACTTTTGCAGTGGCACAACTCTGAGTAAAGCCCTCCTTCCAGACAAGTGCCCATATGCCAATTCCGGGATCAACCCCTAATAGTTTGGTCATAATAAGGAGTGTCTTGACAGTTTGAGACAAGGGGTTTGCATCTCCCCAAACTTTGTGAAAATCAGTTTCACATGCACCATTTGCTTACATTCCCTATTGGCTCCAGAGATGAAGATGGACATTCATTACATTATTAGGCATTAATTTAGTATTTTTCCTCCTTACTTTCATGCATAAAGATTAGTATGTCAGACTATTTATATCATAGTGTACAATAATTTAGAGTGACCAAGCACAATATGAAGCAACAGCCCTGACTGTCAATGACTTTTGACTGTGTCATCAGGTCCAAAATGCTTCCCACTGGGATTTGAACCCCCAACCACTGGTACAGAAGACAAACACCTTAACCAACTGCTCCAACCATACACACCAAGGATGGGAATGTTCAATGCAGAGCATGCCTACTGGATATCTCAGAAATGCAGATTTAAGAATTGCAACACTCCAATTATATCACTTAGCCAATCCAACAAAATGGAAGATTAACCAAATGGGCTATGAAACCAATCAACAACCTTCTTGAGGGTCCAGTGTCAGTGAACAGAGACATTAGGAGTGCCTTGATGAGTGTGAGAGGCCATACACATGGCTGCTACACCAGGTAGGTACAACCCATATGTTGGGTGGTTATATACCACCTATGAAAAAAATTGTACTTTAAGGCATTATTTGGGGGTTTTCCTCTTTTTTCTTCAGAATACCATGTTTGTGAACATTATTCTGAAGATGTGACCACTCATTTTCAGCTCTGATGCTTAATTTTCAATTTGAACAATCACATAGGCACATCAATATGATGTAATGATGTCGTAGGCATGGCATGGAGGCTTCAATTGGCTAATGCCACAAGCAGTTCACATACCTTAATGAGATGGTCCCAGCTGTGGGTCATTGGCCTCACCACTGTAGTCACAGGTTATGACATAATGAGTATGCCACTCCTGACTGTGTAGTCTGTCCCAGCCTCATCAGGTTTCCTCCCATGTTTGCATTGAGTAATAAGAGTGTACAATATATGTGCCAAAAAGGCAGAAACTAAGCACTTTCAATGTGAAAAACATTGAATCAACTGGATGGAGTGTTGAATTTCCTATTAGTCACATATCAGAAGCACCAGGTGAAGGATGAATACATTATGACACAGAGAACAGCAGTGTGACATGGAAGCAGAAAATAATGTTCACTATCAACTGAAATGTAAGCACCAGAGGTGAAAATATGTGGTCGCATCTTCAGAATCACATTCATAAACATGGTACCTCTAGACAATTCTCAAAACACCTTAAAGTGCAAATCCACCTTATTTTATGCCACAAACCTCCTTTTTGGGGTCGATTTGCTTGCCAACTGAAAAGTAAACATTTGTGGAGGAAAGGAGATATATCACATCCAATCACATTCATAGGAACTGAATTGAAGCCAAATATTCACAGGGGACGAGTGGTCTAGGGGTAAGATGCTCATCTCGCAATCAAAAGATCGTGGGTTCGAATCTCACCTGTCGCTACTCTTCGCCCGCGACCAATCGGCGTGAGAGATTGGCGACGCTATATGACTCAACGGTCGACGTGTGGTAAAACCAATAACCAACCAACCAACCGAATATTCACAAATCATCTTAAAGCAAACCATCCAAAATTACATGCTGCATCATAACTATAATAGGCACTAGGTACCTAGGTAGGTACCTACCTACCTACCTACCTGCCTGAGGAATCACCTATCTGACTAATCTGGTACAACAGGTTCAATGAGACATTTTACGATGTTAGGACCTTCTCGATAATTTACGGACTACAATCAAATAAATGCATGGTGTTATCGCTGAAAATGTTCATTTTATTATTTCAATGCACATCGCTTCACAAACTTGCTCTTCCAGAAGTGTACCTATCACAGGTATCTTGCCTATCACACTCCTTCAAGGTTAGACGTGACCGAAACTAGCGCACTTATTGCAAGTAAACAAAACAGGTCGTCACCTTGGTTGTTTTGACCTCTATAATAACCAGACGGCCGACTCGCCGCCCGCCACACCCTCAACATCCCGTTTTCCGGCCGTTCCCGGCTGGAGGCGGCAGAGAGGAGGGATATGGGCAAAAGATCACGTCTGTCAAGACAGCTTCATATTCGGATTCACATTCAGATTTAAGTTCGAACCCGGACCCCTACGATTTCGCTAAAACTTTCCACACGTGCAGTACTAATAGTGCTTACTACAGCGGTAGCAGTTACTTCTCATCACATTAAAAACTTTGTCCTCCAGAGGTCATCGAATTTCAAGGTCGTTAGCTCGGACCCCTACGATTTCGATGAAAAATTGCACACAGATAGCACCAATGGTGCGTATCACAGTGATAGCATTTATATTCCATCACATTGAGAAGTTTGACCTCCAGAGGCCAACGAATTCCAAGGTCTTTCACCCGGACCCTACGATTTCGGCGAAAACTTGCACATAGATAGTACAAATAGTGTTTAACACGGTGCTACCATTCATTTTCCATCACATTGAAAAGTTCGACCTCCAGAGGTCATCGAAGTTCGAAATCGTCGACCCGGACCCCTACGATTCCCCTAAAAACTTGCACACAGATAGCACTCAGCATGCTGAACACAGTGGTGGCAGTTATTTTCCATCACATTGGAAACTTTCACCTCCAGAGGTCAAGGACCATGCTCTTTCAGCAAGGACGTTGACCCCGGACCCCTACGATTTGGACTAAGTTGGATATGTTATGCTCTTCCACGCGCTGATTACAATGGCGCAAACCGTTTTGCGTCACATTGGAAAATAAGCCCTACGGAGCCAAATGTATCTCCACCATATTTACATTCGACCGCTCAGATTCAGATTCGCTAAACATTCGCTAAACGGACGATGGTCTTTCAGCAAGGACGTTGACCCCGAACCCCTACAATTTGGACTAAGTTGGGATATGTTATGCTCTTCTACGCGCTGATTACAATGGCGAAAACCGCTTTGCGTCACATTGAAAAGTAAGCCCTACAGAGCCAAATGTATCTCCACCATATTTACATTCGACCACTCAGATTCAGATTCGCTGAACGCCCGGACCCCTGCGATTCCCCTGAAACCTTGCATACATATAGTACTCGGCTCGCTTATCACAATAGTGGCAGTAATTTCCCATCACATTGAAAACTTTGACCTACAGAGGTCAAGGACGATGGTCTTTCAGCAAGGACGTTGACCCCTGACCACTACAATCTGGACTAAGTTGGGGTATGTTATGCTCTTCTACGCGCTGATTACAATGGCGAGAACCGTTTTGCGTCACATGGAAAACTTCGTCATGTAGAACGAAATATATGTTGACTGTATTTGCATTCGACCAGTGAGAATCGGATTCGCACCGGGGACCCTACGCAATTTCGAGAGTTTATGGCAGAATTCATATAGTCCTCCAGTATCTCTTGCCAGTTGTGAGACCGCAAAGGACCGTGGAATTGCCCAATATAGGCAATGCAAACCTGGAACTTGTGGAAGGCATCTGAAAGATGCGATAATTCCTCCGAATGCTGGTACTGTTCTAGGGGCCTCTTTGTCCATCATGGGGTCTCATTTCCAATCCTGGGTCGTCCTCTTCCGAATTAGGTGGCTCCTGCCACGTTTCGGATCATCCTTTTCTATCTTGGTGGAACCTTATCCATTTTTGGGGCCTGCTTTTGCGTCTCCGAAACCCCATGTCGTATCCACTGGCTTTCTCTTAGGACCTTCTCTCATTTTCTGGGGCCTCTCTTCCCGTATTGGTACCTCCTTTGCAATCCTGGGGGCCTCCTTTGCACTTTTGGGGCCTCCTTTGCAATCCTGGGGGCCTCTTTTGCATCCTGGGGGACTCCTTTGCAGTCCTGGGGCCTCCGTGCCAATTGTTGACAGTCTCGTGATTTCTGGGGCCTCCTAGCCTCTCATAGGTGACTTCTTTGTCAAATTAGGGGCCTCCTAGCCTCTCATAGGTGACTTCTTTTTCAAATTAGGGGCCTCCTCTCAAGTCTTGGAGGCCTCATCGCCTGTGTTTGCAGCCTCATTATCCTCTTAGCAAGGCGCTTTTGCGTCATATTCCCAAATCTTCTCTCCTAGGGTTCTCCTCTTCCAAAATATTGGCCTCATCTGGCTGGTCTCAGTGTACTTCTCTCATTCCTGCGGAGACCTTCTTACCCATCTGCGGGCTCCCTCTTGCGTCCGGAGAAATATCTTCTATCATTCATTATTTTCTATTGTAGGTGCCTCCTCTTCCATCTTGGGGCCTCGCTTTCCAAATTAAGAATATCCTGCCACCCATCGGAAGCCTCCTTGTGAAACCTGGGTGGCTTCTTTCCCGTCTCGGTGGCATCCTTTTCGTCCTTGGGGCCTCCTCCCAATCTCCAGGTCTTACGTATCTTATAGGGACCTGATTAGATTTCCCGGGGGCCTAGTTGCCAGTCTTGGGGCCTCCTTGACAGCATGATCTTCTGTCTCGTCGGCCTCCTTGCTCACCTTTTTCCTGTGCATTTCCGGATAGGGGTCTCCCCAAATTTCAAGGGGGCCGCCCCCCAATCTTACGGCAGGGAGTGGGGGCGACTGCCCCCTCTGCCTCTCCCCCTAGTGGCGACGCCCCTGGGTTGTTATGTCACTATAGCATGACCTGGTATTGTACCTGAAAACATAAGTATGCCTGGTTGACTGATGGCGATCTCACCGGTAAAGATACTTCTGATAACCGATGTATCGATGTAAGAATGATTTAAATATGTTTTAAGGTCAAAATCTGTCAACATATTTGAATTAATTGAATAATATCAAAATGACCCAGAATGACCTAGTTGAGGTCATGCGGTGGAAAAATTATATCTGGTACACCACCTGCACTTGTATTCATCTGGCAGTGTACATTGGTCCAATTATATCTCATAACAAGAAGCAACCGTTTGAAACGCCAAAATCGACGCCTACGAACTACTTTATGACGTCATTAGGACATGTTCTAAGATGACCTTGAGGTCTTATTTACACATCATAGCCCAGGTGTTAATTTGAAGGTACTGAAAGTCTGAAGCTGCTGCCTTAATTCGCTTGGCTTTTATGGTACAAAAACGATGAGAATGAAATGCCCCCCCTAGGGATTGGCGGGTTGAGCTGCATTTGGTATTTCGCATGAACATATGCATGCTGGTAGCAGTGCTTCTTAACTGTAACTGCCTCATATGAGTATTAAGCAACGAATTTAGACATCTGAATAACATACGAAATATACCTTTATGTATGGAGTATTTTCTAAGTTAATCCTACCTCAACAATATCAGTTAAGTCCTGAAAATTACCCTTCCCCTGCTTCGTGAGTGCCTATTTCCAGAATATTCCGCTTGGCGGCACTATGTGTCCTCTCGGCAGCAGATGTCCGTGCTTCACGCGCACCCTTTGACCACTCATTGGTGTGATTTCTGTTATTTTTTATCTTCAATTGTAGTCGAACGCTTATGATTTGTGTTTAGATCACATGTTGCTTCAGAATTCTTCTTCAGTTGGCATTAATTTAATTTGCAAGCAATTTTTAAGGAAAGTATGTGAATCATACTCATTTAATGTCATAAGCCGTGGCAGGTTGGTCTGGAAAACTGGGTGAATTACCCCTGCAAAATGTGACCCAACGAGGACGTATCGGGAAACATGATTTGTGTAGTTGTATTCACATTGGTCTTCTTTTCAATCGTGCATGTGCATTTAAAATTTGTGATTTGACCGGGTTTAGTCCCTTCAAGGCACACCGAAAATGCGGTCACGTTTCGAAAGTAATGGATCAGTGTTTTGCCGTAATATGTACGTTTCATAAACCACATTATTATGCATTTTCGTGAACCTATGTCGGCTAATTTGATGTTGATATGTCACTACCAGGCTAATCATTTTTTCACATGTGAGATTGAGTATGCTGTCTTATTCCCAGAGAGTGGTCATCACCAAGCATAGCCACACGACCCCAAATATGAAGCGTGCGATTCTGCAGCGTTACGCGAACGATTCGGCGCCTGCTGAGGAGGTAATGCACTCTTTTAAAACAGTTTGTTTGTTCCGACACTGTTGAGATAGTTGCATAGGATAGCAATATAACTATGCCCATCTCTCCTACAATCGCTGACGCTGAAACACGTGTTTTGAATAATTCATTGTCTCAGTCTTAGATACTAATGATGGGCGTATGATGTATAGCCATAACGCCAGTGACTGGTGGAGTAGTCAGCTGGAAGGGACCCTGTGCCGACATGAAGGGCCCTGGACCGACGTGAAGGGCTCCTGTGCCGACGTGAAGGGCCCTGGGCCGACGTGAAGGGCCCCTAGGCCGACATGAAGGCCCCTGAAACAGTGACTTAGCCAATGTGGGGGGGGAGGTGGCAGCCCTCCTGAGTCAGATAGGACTGGCTTGGGATTCTTCTGAGATTGAGAGCGGCCCCTAATGGATAAACAAGGTCCCCTGTGAGGCTAAAAAAAATGTTGGCTGGCGATTGAGGTGAGGAATACTGAGAGCCACCCACAGAGCTAGAATGTTCTTGAACCCACAAGAGCTGTCGATCACTAGGAAGGGCCCTTGCAGCTTGAGAGGGCCCTAGAGGGCTAACAGAGTCCCCTGAGATCTAAGAAGAGTCCCTAAGGCTAACGGTGGTTGTTAGGAATAGCGAGGGTCAAAGTTAGAGCTAGAAAACCCATGAAGCTAGAAAAACTGTCAAGGACTGGGAAGGGCCCCTAGCAACTGGAGAGAACCCTTGACGATTGAAAGTGGTCACTGAGCGCTAGAGAGGACTGGTCTGGGATGCCTAAGAGGCTTGTTAGGGTCCCAATGAGAAGAACGGGCCCCCTGAGATCATTGCTAAGTTTCTCATTGTCTAGTTTCAAAAGCGCAAGTTCGTTAACACGGTTGGTCCCGTCTCCAGGGCTTTCCGTGAACATAACGTCAAGGTGTATTATATTATATATAATAGCCAAATATCGTTCCGAAGAGTCTGATTCGAAAAGTGGCTTTGGAATCCACCACACGGCTGTATCCTCTCTCTGGTGTGCTTGCCTCCTAGAGCATGCACATCAAAGTAACAGCTTCACACTGGAGTTTTTTAGAGCCAGCTCATCGAAATAGAAATCGTCGATGCATGGTATGCCTGCAACATGTGCATAGTCATGGTTATAGCCACGTCGCAGAGGCTCGAGGGGAGGGTGCGAATCAGAATTGGGAGACAAAATCAGCGTCTTTGGGACGTCATTTGAAATCTAATTTCTGAACAGGAAAATGTGAAAAAGGTCGGGTCCATTCGCGTTCAATAATTCTGGAACAAAAGCCAATTTTTACAAACTCTAAGGCACATTTCCTCCCAGCCGGAGCCCCTCCCCAGTAGTTGCACCCATGTGCAAAGCTCACAGAATCGGAACCGCTGCTAGCCGTCCCAGTTTCTGTGTTGGCTACAAAACAGTATATACGCTTAGCTCAAATAAACTGGTTCCCGGTCATGGTGAAGTACACAGGACAAACATGTTCACTTCCGTGTATTGCCGTTCAGACTCGATCCAAGCAGCCCGTAGACATTTGTGTGATCTTTTGCAACACCGAACGCACGCTCGATCTTCAATAGTTTTACTTATTCTCCTGTGCAGATTGAGAAAATGTCGTAAACAAAAGTTGTTTGTTGTGTGATGTTTGCTAATTGAGTCGTTCGTATGCTTTGTGAATGTTTATTGTAATAAATCTGATTTGCACTTATGCTTTAATTATAATTCGTCCGTTTTCACTTGACAGAACGAAGAAGTCTACGAGGATGGCCATTCCAAGCCGAGAGCCTATCCGAAGAAGTCAGTGGACTGGGCCAACGATAAGGTGCGAGCTCGACTCAATGTGTATTCAGAGTATTCCGTGAATTCGTACGGCGCGGCATCTTATTGCATAAACCGCTAGCGGCGAGCCTACGCCAGGTGGCTGGTGGCAGACCACTGTGACAGACCACTGCCCTGTAGCAGACCACGGAACATCTCCCTCGCTAACAGCAGATGAAGTGAGCCCACATCATAACAGCACGCGGAGTGCACCGGGTATATGGTTACAATGGTGCTAGGCATGCACAATAGCAGGAAGCAGAGCGTTAGTTACCCACGAACAATGGCAGAACCGGACGCCAGTGATCTATGCGTACTACAGAGGTTTGCTACGCCGGCTCGGCAAGCGGAGATGCTGACACTACACTAACGGCCATCAGTCATCAGACATCAGACACCAGACATCAGTAAGCAGGAACGCTGCGCGTGCGTTTGGGGCTGTCTGTCGGCCTGTCGCGATGCCGTGCAGGCCGGCGGCGTGTCGGGTCGCCGGTGCAAACGCTAATCCAAGGGATTGTTGGCCGCGGCGGCTCGACTGACGGGCTGGAGTCGGATTGCTCTCGGCCGGCTGTGTCAGCGGGGGGAACCAGGGAGGTGGTCCGACTGTGGCTGGCGGGCGCGGTAGAAGAGCGCCAACAGCAGGCGATGGCGATTTCGACGGGGGAGCCAGCCGTGGTGGGGCACCAGATAATTGCGGTCGGACATGGAGCTTTGCACAGTGCCTTTTGCTAGAAACCGGAGGGTTGGGCGGATTTCATACACCTATCCATTACGCGTGCGAACCAGTTAGACACTAACACTAATTAACACTACGCCTATGGGCGTTGTATGAAACGAAACGGCTTAATACATCAAGATCCCCGCTTAGGTATTCGTATTATCACACTTGATATCATCCATGTTTATCATCAACTCGCTCGTGGCACGCAAAACAAGGCATTTTGCTGGTGCTGCCAATGTTATTGGACAACGGATGTTGATGGAGAGCTATTTGATGGATCATTGGGTCACCATGACCGAACTATCCCTCCCACCACCCTGACAGCAGAAGGGTGTCGGCACGAACGTATGACGTACGTTCCCTGAGTAAACTGCACGTATATGCGTATCATGACAGCAACGAATCAACGACACGCACAATATATGCCACTGCTTTTTTTCCTCCAGATCAGCTCGCGGTTTTTTAATCACTGTTTTATACCCGTGTTGTTTTCTTTCCAAAACTATCTCTTATGGATGTTTTGTTCTTTTCTATTTAGGCGGTTTCTTTTTCTCTCCATATCTTAGAGCATATGCCAGTGGAGGAAATGATGTCGAACATGTGCTCTTGGAGTGATGGATGTTTGTCATTGAGGAGTGCTTTGATGCTGAAGTTGAGATGGTTTGTGTTGCGGTATGTGATAAGTGGTTGTCGTTGGATGTACTTATGACAGTAGATGCGGGTGTGGTGTACTGTGAGTGTTATGTTGCAAGTTGTACAGTGGGGTCGTGGTTGCTTTGCCAGAAGGTAAAAGTGAGTTAATGTTGTGTGTCCTATGCGTAATCGTGTCAGGATTTATGGGTGGTGTCGTGTGCGTTAGTTGATCTCGTCACAGTGTTCGTAGTTTTGGTGGATGGTGTGAAATACCGTTTGCGTTTCATACCATGTTGGTTGTAGTTGTGAGTTGATTGTTTGTTGTATGGGAGGGAAGTAGTCCGATTGTGATGTGATGCAATGCGCTGCTTGTTAGTGTAGTTGCTTTATTGGCTTGGGTGTCTGCGTGTTCATTGCAAGCGATGTTTGCATGACTTGGTACATACCCAGAGTAATAACGGCTATTGATGTGCCGGAGTGGTAGTAGATGTTGAAAATTTGTGAGATGGTTTCGCGTTTTTGTTGTGTGAATCGTATGGCAAACTATGTCCGTGATGTCACCAACGCATTCCTGTCCGCATTGAAATATGCATCCGTTTACCCTCCGAATTCGACCACACTTGGACGTCAGTATTCACGAAGAGGAAACACACAGAAATAATCGGTTGATCAACCCATTATTTCCGCACGTAACAATTTACTCGGTAAAGGGGAGGACGGAACATAAAAATGGTCACTACGTACCCTATGCATTCACCAGACCAGCGTACACCTTGCCATTGTGTTTGTGGCGGCGGGACGAATGGTGCGCTGGAGCGCTGCGCCTCCCCCTTGCTCGAGCAAGTGGTGCGAGCAGGGGGGAGCTCATGCGTCGCGCACAAGAAAAAAATCATATTCCACGATGCATTCGGCCACTAAGATTCAGATTCGTTAAACACCCGCACTCCTGCGATTCGCCTGAAACCTTGCACACAGATAGCATTCGGTTCGCTGATCACTGTGGTGGCAGTCACTTCCAATCAATTTTAAGGCTGAGCTCCAGAGGTCAAGGAAGATGGTCTTGGAGCAAGGCCGTCGACTTCTCCCTACGATTTAGACTAAAACATGCTATTAACTATTTTACCTGCTGCTATATAATCATGTAGCTGAATGATCCTCAAAGCCTTCCCGCTGCTCCACGTCCCCGGCGACACCCTGGCCCTTGACCTCTGAAGAGCACTTGCTCTTTGCCGAAGGCCGAACCTCCACCGGCGCCATGATGACTCCTGACCCCCATCACGGCCAAACCCCCACCGGAGCTATAATGACCCCTGACCCCCGCCGTGGCCGAACCCCCACTGGAGCCGCGGCGACCACTGACCTACTTTGCGGTGCGGCGGCCCGCCGGCAGGCGACTCGCGAGTGAACGAGCAGATTTCGCTGACGGTCGCCCACACCCTGTGAGTGCGCCAGCACAACCTGGTGGCGGCTGAGCTGGCCGAGCTCAACCCGCAATGGGACGACGAGCGGCTGTTCCAGGAGAGTCGCCGCATCACCTGCTGCTCGGTAGTCGTGCTCTCGCTCAGGACATCCCACTGAAATACCGATATAATAGTTACTATATTGTGGATGGATACTGTGGATGAATAGATACTGTGAATGCTGGGATCACGGCCAATGAGTGCCTACCACTGTTGCTCGGTAGGCATGCTGTCCCTCAGGACATCCAACTGGGTTACGAATTCTGGGATCATGGCCAACGAGTGCCTCCTGCTACTCGGTAGACATGCTCTCCCCCGGGGCATCCCACTGGAATACGAGTACCGGGATCACGACCAACAAGTACCTCCTGCTGATCGGTAGGCATGCTCTCTCTCAGGTCATCCAACGGGAATACGAGTAGGTGAATACTGGGAAAAGATTACCAGATGGACGCTCTCGCATGGCTTTTGGTTCACGGCTGAAGCCGAGTGCATGCAAATTGTCTGTCCTTTTCCTGTTGGATAGAGGGTAGCAGAGGGTTTATAGGTCGAGTTTTCCATGTAATGCCACATGCATGATGTTAAATATCACGAGGCATCCCCCCACCAATTGCCGTGGCGACACCCATACGTATTCTCTTGGTATTGTTGGAGGACATCGTCCCTCTAATGTCTCCCAGGTAGGCGGGCAACCGGTCCTCTTACAGTAGCTGGCCCTCCTACATTCCGTGGTGTATGTACGTTGTTTTCGTGTACTTCCAGTGTACTTCTGTTTTTTTTTGTCGCGACCTGTCCTCTCCATCCTTAATTCGTTCCTGGCGAGTTCAGAAAGAAGACCACCATGACTGCATCCCCACCCTGCTACACCGCCCCGACCATGACTGTCTGCGGCTACCTCAGGTGCCGAACTGGCTACCGTAGCCGGCCTGACGCTCGCCACCAGCGGCTACTTCACCGGCTACTCTGATGCTATCGACCCCGCCATAGCCAACGTGTTCGCCACGGCCGCTTTCCGCTTCGGACAGTCAGATCCAGGTGTGTGACGTCATAGCCCGATCCAGGTGTGTGACACGTCATGGGCGGATCCAGATGCGTGAGGTGATAGTCCGATCCAGGTGTGCGACGTCATAGCCCGATCCAGATGTGTGGCGTCATAGGCGGATCCAGGTGTGTGAGGTAATAGTCAGATCTAGGTGTGTGACGTAGTAGCCAGACTCAGGTGTGTGACATAATAATCAGATCCAGGTACAAGACATGTCATGCCAAGGAAGGTATGCACCTGCTCCCCACACGGACAGCCGTTGTGGGTATTCTCAGTGAAGTTGTGTGCACTACGTGACATTGAGGAGCGTGCATTGGGTTTGACTGGGCCACTTCCGAGTGACGAATGACGAAGACGATAACAACCAAATTGTTGGGCGCATACGTTGTTACATAAAGACCAGAAAAATCATCCACTAATCAGCAAAAACAAGGCCGTCCACTAATAAAAGTGGAATATCAAACGGTCCTTCACTCAAAGATCGATACCTATCGGCTTCAGTGCAGGAATATGATCATCTTTCACGCTTTGCCGGGACGAAGCAGGGACGTTCATTTTGTATGCCGTCATAAGAAATTGAGTCGAATATCCGTAGGCTTTGGCAAGCGAACGTTCATAGGTTTTGTGTTATGAAGCCTATGTGGGTTAGGCAATGATAGGCTGTGCTGTGTTAGGTAGGTTGGTTAGGTTTGGGCAGGTTACGTTAAGTTAGGCTCGATCAGGTTCGGTTTAGTTTGGATTGGTTTGGTTTGATTTGGTTTGGTTTTTAGGGTTGCCCATTGCCTTCATTTATTTTGCGCTCCCCCCCCCCCACACAAAAAAATCGCGGAAATCAACACCCTGGGTGCTACCCGACCCCGCGTTCCCAACTGGGCGGCTTTATATTATCTTCCATCACCATTGCCTTGATACCCTGGCTCACGTCGTCTCAGGGCCTGATCAAACTGCTGGGCCCGTTCGGCAAGACGAAGAGCTTCACGCAGCTGCACCGCTTCTACTTCAACCCGACGCGGCTGTACCAGCCGACCCAGCTGGACAACCTGGTGCGCGGCCAGCTGAGCTCGTGCAGCAGAGCCGTCGACGGTCACCTGACCTCCCAGGTCAGCACAGGTCATGTCGCGTCGCGAGCTGGTGGAGCTGGTGCTGCTTGCTGCGTGGTGGTGCTTTTTTGGTGGAGAAGTTCCCGGTCGTAGTGCCCTTGTCATGCTGAATTTGTGTTGTCGTAAATGGTCGTTGACCATTTACTGACTGGTCACGGTCGGTTCGCCAACAGACCGCGCCCACCTGTCAACAGACCACAGCCAATCTATCCTAAACCCATGCGTCAACAGACCAGGGATCACCTGTCAGCAGACCGCTAACCATCTGGCAGCACAGCCTGACTCACCTGGCGACAGACCACACCCACATGTCAACAGACCACGACAAACCTGTCAACATACCATGCCACACATGTCAACATACCACAGCATGCCTGTCAACAGACTACGACACACCTGTCAACAGACCATCCTCACCTATCAACAGACCATGACACACCTGTCAACATACCAGGACACACATGTCAACATACCACGGCATGCCTGTCAACAGACCACGGACCACCTGCCAATAGACCATGCCCCACCGTTCAACAAACCACGACACACCTGTCAACAGACCACGGTCCATCTGTCAACATCCACCTCCGCATGTCAACAGACCACGGATCATCTGTCAACAGACCACGGTCCGCCTGTCAACAGACCACGGTCCGCCTGTCAACAGACCACAGTCCGCCTGCCAACAGACCACGGACCACCTGTCAATAGACCACGGCCCGCCTGTCAACAGATCACGGCGCACCTGTCAACACCACGGACCACGGACCACCTGTCAACAGACCACGTACCACCTGTCACCAGATTACGGCGCACCTGTTCGAGGCCGACGGGGCGCCGGTCGGGCTCCACCTGGGCGCAATAAACGTGCAGCGTGGCCGCGACCACGGCCTGCCGGCCTACAACGTGTGGCGGCGCGCGTGCGGCCTGCCGCCGGCCGCCAGCTTCGCACACCTGCGCCGGCTGGTGCGCCAGCCCGGCCAGGTGGACCAGCTGCAGACGGTGTACAGGTGAGGCGACGCCGGACCCGTGGAGACGTGTGAGGTGTAAGCTTGAGTTGAGGCATAAGCAGACGGCATGAGTCCTATAGTAGGAGCGATATAATACTGTGAAATATACCAAGACGTACATACTATAATATATATATATATATATATATATATATATATATATATATATATATATATATATATATATATATATATGTACATGCTAAAATATCGGCTAAAAATTCACTAAAATATGTTAAGTTATCAAAGGTCACCACAATATATGCCAAGATAAAACAGATCACCACTATATATTCTAACATATACCACATCATGCGTGCTATTTTGGAGGTGCGTTGTAAGGCATGGAATATCATAATAATATGGGAATACAAAATAAGAATCACTACACTAGTGAATCGGCGAGCTGAGGGCGTCGCAATGCAGATGGAGATAGAATGCAAGCAGCGGTGAAAGCAGCTTACAAAAACGCGATCGACCATTCGGAGGCGCGTTCGCTGTTCTCTTCAAATCGCTTCCGTTCACCGAGTAGCAAGTGGTAAATCGCCCGCTCGCCTGACCGCGTGCGCCTCGACAGATCGGTGGACCACGTCGACTTGTACGTGGGCGGGTTGCTGGAGGCGCCGATAGATGGCGCCGTGGTCGGGCCGACCTTCGCCTGCCTGCTGACTGACCAATTCGTGCGGCTGAAGACCGGCGACCGGTTCTGGTACGAGACGGCCGACCCGCGGCTGCGCTTCACTCCCGGTGCGTGAACGGTCTGACGAGTGGGGCTTTGGCGGGGCCGGAGCGATGGTTGAGCTGGATGGTTGAGCTTGATGGCTGAGCTGGATGTGGGGACGAGTAGTCCAGGGGTAGGTTGCCCGTCTCACAATCGAATGATTGTGGGTTCGAGTCTCACATGTCGCTACTTTTCGCCCGCGTCCAATCGGCGTGAGATATTGGCGACGCTACATGACTCAACGGTCGACGTGTCGTAAAACCAACAACCACCGGTTGAGGTGAGTGATGGGGCCTGGGCGATGGTTGAGCTGGATGGCTGAGCTGGATGGTTGAGCTGGATGGTTGGGTTGAGTGATGGGGCATGAGCGATGGTTGAGCTGGATGGTTGAGTTGAGTGATGGGGTCTGAGCGATGGTTGAGCTGGATGGTTGAGCTGGGTGATGGGTCCAGAGCGATGGGTTCCCTGAATGTTAATCTCTGAATGTTACTCTCTGAATCATTTCGGCTCGTGCCGCACTGGAGGGCGGGCCCTGGGTCGTGCCGACCCTAGCTGACGGGGTATGTGTATGTTGTGCCACGATACGTCCACTATGTGTGAGTGGGATCACCACCGAGGTGATGTTGCAACTTCGCGCGCCGCCAGACAGAGATGTATGTACCACCGATGCATATTTCAGCATTAAGTTTCTCAGAACCAGTCCGAGCCGCAAATGACAATGCGTCATTTGGTGCACTGTTCATTCTCAGACCAATCAGAGCTAGGGTACTTCATTTTACATTTTTGCCATTTCATGTCATACATTTTCTTCCACGCATTTAGGCATTATTTGCTACCACGTGATGCGGGTTGTCAGCCACTATTTTCACACCGAATTCGAACTGCAGTGAATGCCGAACAAAATTGATCGGACTTGGTCCAGCTGGAGCCAGCCTGACAAGACGTGACCGGACATGACGTGGCCTGACATGATGTGACCTGAGATGACGTGACCTAACATGACGTGACCTGACCTGACATGACCTGACGTAACGTGACCTGACGTGGAATGACGTGACCTGACGTGACCTGACATTACCTGACGCGACCTGGCATGACGTGGCATGACCTGACGTGACGTGACGTGACCTGACCTGACGTAACGTGATATGACGTGACGTAAACTGACGTGACCTGACCTGACCTGGCATGACGTTACCTGACGTGACGTGACCTGACATGACGTGATCTGACGTGGCGGACCGACGTTTCCAGAGCAGCTGCAACAGCTGCGGAAAACAAACCTGGCTCGCGTGCTCTGCGACACCTCAGACAACGTGAGGGAAGTACAGCCGCGGCCGCTGCTGCTGCCATCTAGCGACAACCTTCCACAACCGTGCGGCAGTGTTGCGCTACCTGTCGTCGACCTGTCGTACTGGGAGGAGCCGGCTCCATGACATGCACACCGGCCACATTGACAACGACAATGTGGTAATTCAATGCGAAATACTGAACGCGCTGCTATTGGTCGGTGCGGGTAGGCGTGCATCGGTGATTGGTTGGTTTGATAGGCGGGCGGCTGCGATTGGCTGTTGCGGATAGGAGCATTAACAGTGAGATTCCCCCCCTTTCACGCGACATTTGGAACAATTTGTGCCCCAGTGCTCCGGTTATCCATTGATTTAACGATACAAACAAACTTTGGCAGCTTTGTTTGCTTAGCATGCCTGTCGTTGGTTGCGAAGGTTGACCTGAAGCTTGTTGGCACTCGCTTTTAGAGCGGGACATTGTCCAGAAGATAAACGCAGGCTGCATTTGCAACGAAGCTGTGTATAGACGAGCACCTCTCAATCTTGGACGTATGTTTGTCGCTGCCCTGCTCGACGAAACCGTAATGCTGCATCATGTATGATAATCAGCGACACATGTTCCAGTCCCAAATACCAGTTACGTTGGCATCTGTGGAAAATCAATGCTGGCATAGGCATCAGTGTGGTACTCAGCGCGTCTAAAAATGCACCAGCTGCATTCCGGGGAGTTATTTAAGGATACTGTTCGAGAGTAATGCATTAATAGGCACGAGCAAGAGACTTGATATTATTGTCACCATTGCAATACTTCGCGACATTATCACTACGTCGTTCATCTTGCTTGCTGGATCTTGATTGCGTGATCTTGCTTAGAGTCCCCTGGCGCTGGTTGCTATCGTGGGCGTGTGTCTGGATACATTAGTTGTGCTGTGAAAATGTCGTCAATTGCATCGTTACATAGTGTGGTATGATTTATAATATAGAATCGCTGAGGAAATGAACGACGTATGCGAGAGGTTTGTTCGCCATGCGTTGTGAAATTATGCGAGTCGTCCGCGAAAAAGTCGTAGAAAAAGCGACGTGTTGTTCCCACGTGTTGTGCCAACCGTGAGAAACTTGTGTCAACAGCACAAACAATTCACTATTCAACCTGCCCACATCGTTTTCGCAAAATGAAGCGAGATTTCAGGCGCATTCCAGCTCATTCGAGGCGTATGAACTGCCAGTGTAATTATTGCCTTCCATATAAATAGCATGCAATGAATTAACTCTTCATGCAATTATTGCCTTCCGAACGTTTCAAAGTCTGCTCCATTTTTTTTCGCGTCACAGCATGCACATGCAACCAGTGCTACGTATCGCTGCAGCACCAGCTGCAGCAGACAGCTGGAACAGAAAGCCGCAGCAGACAGCTGCAACAGACAGGCGCAGCGGACAGCTGCAGCAGACAGCTGCAACAGACAGCTGATCATGCCCGTCCTCTGTGTATCTCGGTGCCGCTACTGTCTCAAGCCCGAACTCTGGAATCCCCTCATCACCAGTGTGCAGTGACAAGTCCGAGCTCTGGCATCAACATCTAGACCTGGCTCACTACATCTAGACATAACTAACGTTTCCTCTTTACCCGCCGCTCTGCACCAGACACTGCTCTGCACCAGGTCTATTGCTGTCGGTCTTCCTCACCCAGCTTCCCGATCATGTTTTTCATCGCCAAGCTTCCTGATCATATGCTTCCTCGCCCAGCTTCCCGTTCATGTTCTTCCTCTCACAGCTTCCTGTCAATGTACCGTTCCTTCTTCACACTGCCTTTCATGAATGCCGCAGCGCGGCTTCGTCTCCTCTATACTTACCTCATACCTGCCACTGTCTTCCCATGCCTTATGTTGTGCCTGATAGCTTTTCTATAGCTCGCTCTTTCTCCCTCAGTTTCTTAAATACAAACATACCACACGCACTGTCCACGTATCCCGGTGTCAAGTAGACATTATTTTCGGCTGCTTGGCACAGTCTCCACTTCACTTCACATTCTCTTCCGTATCACGTATCCCCTTCCTTCACGCATCCCTCCACCCTCATTAGCTGCCCTTGCATATTCTTGTGTCTCCCATGCCTGCACCCCTCACGCATTCCATGCATTCCTCCTGGATTCCATGCATTCCTGCATTCCTGCACCCATCGCTGGCTACCCTCGCGCATTCCTTCGCCTCCGCATACATTCCCACATTCCTGCACCCATCGTTGGCTCCCCTCGCGTTTCCTTCGCGTCTCCGTACATTCCCACATTCCTGCACCCATCGTTGGCTCCCCACGCGTTTCCTTCGCGTCTCCGTACATTCCCGAATCCCCGCACCCATCGTTGGCTTCCCACGCGTTCCCTTCGCGTCTCCGTACATTCATACATTATGCACTCCTCTCTGGCGTGTCCCTTCGCCTCCCCATGCATTCTTCCACTAGTCGCACATCTGGACGCCATTCACCCCCCCCCCCCCCCGCCGCCGCTCAGGTGTCACTGCGCCAGAAGCCCAGGCCAACGGCGGGAATGTCGTCGCAGGGCGTCAGCTTGTTGGTCTCCGACTGGGCGACGAAGGCGTCCGGCTGGACGACGGAGATGGTGTCGACGTTGTCGCAGAGCACGCGCGCCCAGCTGATGCGTCGCAGCTGCTCCAGCTGCGCGGCGCCGACGCACGGCGTGCCCGGCATTTTTCGGAGCCGATTTACGCGCCGAACTCTCCATCATACAAAGATACATCACGTACAGATACATACAGATACATGCACATACATGCATACATCATATGCGGCCTGTCGCCAGCCCAAGGTGGATCCGAAGAGGATGTGAGGATCCGATGTGTGCATAGTACCCCTGCTCGTTATTTCAAGCTATGCCACCTTTCTTTATCCCAAGTATTCCCTTTCACCGCTAATCCTGCCCGTCAATGGCTGGGTAACTGCTCCGTGTCTCTGCTAAGGCCACCACAGTATTTCTATGCATAATCTAATATATTTACATTTATATACACCGCATCACATTACGCCCACGCACTGCTTACACACACACTACTCGCAATCTCCCACCTCTCCATTCTTGCACGCGACATACTTCTTCCTCATACATACCTACATACTCTGACCTTCTATACTAGGCGTGCGACGTAGGCGACCAACGCAGTCGATGCGCCCTTAAGCCCAA
Organism: Ashinkailepas kermadecensis; assembly: GCA_034440615.1. Lineage (NCBI taxonomy): Eukaryota > Metazoa > Arthropoda > Thecostraca > Neolepadidae > Ashinkailepas > Ashinkailepas kermadecensis. The sequence continues at coordinate 308,574 of JAOTOM010004487.1, forward strand.
ATAACCAACCAACTAGGCGCCACCGGCCGTGTCACACATACCGCACACATCACATAGTGTAATTGCCCCCCCCCCATTTAATACGGGTCGCTCCTTTCAACAGTGAATTAGGTTGAGGGGAAAGTAGCTGTGATTGGAAATATACCGGTTTGGAAGAAGGAAGTCATGGCAGACCGATGGCACTGACATGTTTGTTGCTCGGCGGGCCTCTTCGGTCGTCTCGACGCTGCCTGAGCTCCGTCCGTGCGTGAGAGACTGCCGGAGTGAGTGTCCCCGAGCGAGAGCGAGATCGAGCGAGAGGGTCCCAGAGCGAGCGTTTTCTCTCTGCCTTCCAGTTTTCTTCGATTTGCTGTAGCCCCGCCTCCTCCACTCTTTTGGCCACTCCCAGGGCTCCGGATTGTGCTCTTTTTCTTGATTCGTGGGAGTGCATTTTTGTATTCCCTTTAGGCCGTGTATGTTGTGAAATCGCCTCTGCCCGTCAGGACGGTCTGCCGGGGTCTATAACTTTCACCGGGCCAACGACCTCACACCTGGATGGGGACCCAACCTTCTGTTTTGGCCCAGATGCGAGGCTGATGGTGTTTTTTTTTTTCATGCCGGCTTTGAACGCGACACGTACTGCGGGTCGGGTTCAGCGGTATTTCAATTCCATATGAGAGGGGAGGGAGAAGGTGGCCTGGATCTGGTCGGACGTCTTGTTGCCTGGTCGGATGGGAAAATATTGAAAGCTTTGTACCGAAAGAATTTAAGGTTCTACTTGTCCCAAGTCCAAGTCCAAGTCCAAGTCCAAGTCCAAGTCCAAATCCAAGTCCAAGTCCAAGTCCAAGTCCAAGTCCAAGTCCAAGTCCAAGTCCAAGTCCAAGTCCAAGTCCAAGTCCAAGTCCAAGTCCAAGTCCCTGGCGCTCGCCGATAGACGGCCGTCGGTCGCTGCGCTCCCGTCTGCCGTCTACCGCTCGCTGGCCGCGCCCGAGCACCGTGCACGCGGCACCCGGGCCGTCTCGCGCTCGCTCACGACGCCGTCTATCGCCCGCTCCCGACGCCGTCTATCGCTCGATCCCGAAGCCGTCTATCGCTCGCTGGCCGGCCCGAACGACTGCACCCGAGCCGTCTATCGTTTGCTCACGACGCCGTTTATCGCTCGCTCCCGACGCCGTCTATCGATCGCTCCCGACCCCGTCTATCGCTTCCTCCCGACTCTGTCTATCGCTCGCTCCCAACTCCGTCTATCGCTCCTCCCGACACCGTCTATCTCTCGCTGGCCGGCCCGGACGGCTGCACCCGGACCGTCTATCGCTCGCTGCCGACGCCGTATATCGCTCGCTACCGACACCGTCTCTCGCTCGCTGGCTGGCCCGGGCGGCTGCACCCGGGCCGTCTATCTCTCGCTGGTCGGCCCGGACGTCTGCACCCGGGCCGTCTATCGCTCGCTCCCGAAGCCGTCTATCGCTTGCTCCTGACGCCGTCTATTGCTCGCTCCCGACACCGTCTATCGCTCGCTGGCCCGCCCGGACGGCTGCACCCGCGCCGTCTATCGCTCGCTCGCGACGTCGTCTATCGCTCGCTCCCGACGCCGTCTATCGCTCGCTGACTGGCCCGGACGGCTGCACCCGGGCCGTCTATCGCTCGCTTCCGATGCCGTGTACCGCTCGCTGGCCGGCCCGGACGGCTGCACCCGGGCCGTCTACCGCTCGCTTCCGATGCCGTCTATCGCTTGCTCCCGACGCCGTTTATCGCTCGCTCCCGACACCGTCTATCGCTCGCTGGCCGGCCCAGACGGCTGCACCCGCGCCGTCTATCGCTCGCTGCCGACGCCGTCTATCGCTTGCTCCCGACGCCGTCTATCGCTCGCCGGCCGGGCCGGACGGCTGCACCCGGGCCGTCTATCGCTCGCTACCGACGCCGTCTATAGCTCGTTCCCGACGCCGTCTATCGCTCGCTGGTCGGCCCGGGCGGCTGCACCCGGCCATCTATCGCTAGCTCCCGACGCCGTCTATCGCTCACTCCCAACGCTGTCTATCCCTCGCTCCCGACGCCGTCTTTCGCTCGCTGGCCGTCACGGATGGCAGCACCCTGGTCGTCTATCGCTCGCTCCCTACGCCGTCTATCGTTCGCTCCCGACGCCGTCTATCGCTCGCTTGCTGGCCCGGACGGCTGCATCCGGGCCGTCTAGCGCTCGCTCCCGACGCCGTCTATCGCTCGCTGGTCGGCCAGGAAGGCTGCAACTGGGCCGTCCATCGCTCGCTCCTGACGCCGTCTATCGCTTGCTCACGACGCCGTCTATCGCGCGCTGGCCGGCCCGGACGGCTGCACTAGGCCCTCTATCGCTCGCTCCAGACGCCGTCTATCGCTCGCTGGCCGGGCTGGACGGCTCCACCCGGGCCGTCTATCGCTCGCTTCTGATGCCGTCTATCGCTTGCTCCCAACGCCGTCTATCGCTCGCTCCCGACGCCGTCTTTCGCTCGCTGGCCGTCACGGATGGCAGCACCCTGGTCGTCTATCGCTCGCTCCCTACGCCGTCTATCGTTCGCTCCAGACACCGTCTATCGCCCGCTGGCAGACCCGGACGGCTGCACCCGCACCGTCCATTGCTCGCTCCCGACGCCGTCTATCGCTCGCTGGCCGGTCCGGACGGCTGCACCCTGGTCGTCTATCGCTCGCTCCCGACGCCGTCTATCGCTCGCTCCCGACGCCGTGTATCGCTCGCTGACTGGCCCGGACGGCTGCACCCGGGCCGTCTATCGCTCGCTTCCGATGCCGTGTATCGCTCGCTGGCCGGCCCGGACGGCTGCACCCGGGCCTTCTATCGCTCGCTCCCGACGTCGTCTATCGCTCGCTCACGACGCCGTCTATCGCTCGCTGGTCGGCCCGGACTGCTGCACCCGGGCCGTCTATCGCTCGCTTCCGATGCCGTCTATAGCTCGTTCCCGACGCCGCCTATCGCTCGCTGCCCGGCCCGCGCGGCTGCACCCGGCCATCTATCGCTAGCTCCGACGCCGTCTATCGCTCGCTGGCCGGCTCGGAAGGCTCCACCCGGGCCGTCTATCTCTCGCTCCCGACGCCGTCTATCGCTCGCTGGCCATCACGGATGGCAGCACCCTGGTCGTCTATCGGTCGCACCCTACGCCGTCTATCGTTCGCTCTCGACGCCGTCTATCGCTCGCTGGCTGGCCCCGACGGCTGCACCCAAGCCGTCTATCGCCCGCTCACGACGCTGTCTATCGCTCGCTGGCCGGCCTCGACGGCTGCACCCGGGCCGTCTATCGCTCGCTCGCGACGCCGTCGATCGCTCGCTGGCCGGCCCGAACGGCTGCACCCGGGCCGTCTATCGCTCGCTGCCGACGCCGTCTATCGCTTGCTCCCGACGCCGTCTATCGCTCGTTGGCCGGCCCGAACGGCTGCACCCGGGCCGTCTATCGCTCGCTCCCGACGCCGTCTATCGCTCGCTGGCCGGCCCGGATGACTGCACCCGGGCCGTCTATCGCTCGCTGGCCGTCACGGATGGCAGCACCCTGGTCGTCTATCGCTCGCTCCCTACGCCGTCTATCGCTCGCTCCCGACGCCGTCTATCGCTCGCTGGCTGGCCCAGACGGTTGCACCTGGGCCGTCTATCGCTCGCTCCCGACACCGTCTATTGCTCGAACCCGAAGCCGTCTATCGCTCGCTGGCCGGCCCGGACGACTGCACCCTAGCCGTCTATCGCTCGCTCACGACGCCGTCAATCGCTAGCTCCCGACGCCGTATATCGCTCGCTGGTCGGCCCGGACGGCTGCACCCGAGCCGTCTATCGTTTGCTCACGACGCCGTTTATCGCTCGCTCCCGACGCCGTCTATCGATCGCTCCAGACGCCGTCTATCGCTCGCTGGCCGGCCCGGACCGTCTATCGCTCGCTCCCGACGCCGTCTATAGCTCGTTCCCGACGCCGTCTATCGCTCGCTGGCCGGCAGGGCTGCTGCACCCGGGCCGTCTATCCCTCGCTCCCGACGCCGTCTATCGCTCGCTGGCCGTCACGGATGGCAGCACCCTAGTCGTCTATCGCTCGCTCCCTACGCCGTCTATCGTTCGCTCCCGACGCCGTCTATCGCTCGCTAGCTAGCCCGGACTGCTGCACGCGGGCCGTCTATCGCTCGTTTCCGACGCCGTCTATCGCTTGGTCCCGACGCCGTCTATCGCTCGCTGGCCGGCCTGGGCGGCTGCACCCGGGATGTCTATCGCTCGCTCACGACGCCGTATATCGCTCGCTGGTCGGCCCGAACGGCTGCACCCGGGCCGTCTATCGCTCGCTCCCGAAGCCGTCTATCGCTCGCTCACGACGCCGTATATCGCTCGCTGGTCGGCCCGAACGGCTGCACCCGGGCCGTCTATCGCTCGCTCCCGAAGCCGTCTATCGCTCGTTTTCGACGACGTCTATCGCTCGCTCCAGACGCCGTCTATCGCTCCCTGGCCGGCCCGGACGGCTGCACCCGGGCCGTCTATCGCTCGCTGCTGACGCCGTCTAACGCTTGCTCGCGACGCAGTCTATCGCTCGCTCCCGACACCGTCTATCACTCGCTGGCAGGCCCTGGCGTCTGCACCTGGACCTTCTATCGCTCGTTTCCGACGCCGTCTACCGCTTGCTTCCGACGCCGTCTAACGCTCCCTGGCCGGCCCGGACGGCTGCACCCGGGCCGTCTATCGCTCGCTCCCGACATCGTCTATCGCTCGCTCCCGACGCCGTGTATCGCGCGCTCCCGACGCCGTCTATAGCTCGCTGGCAGGCAGGGCGGCTGCACCCGGGCCTTCTATCCCTCGCTCCCGACGCCGTCTATCGCTCGCTCCCAACGCTCTCTATCCCTCGCTCCCGACGACGTCTATCGCTCGCTGGCCGTCACGGATGGCAGCACCCTGGTCGTCTATCGTTCGATCCCGACGCCGTCTATCACTCGATCCCGAAGCCGTCTGTCGCTCGCTGGTCGGTCCGGACGGCTGCACCCTGGCCGTCTATCGCTTGCTCCCGAAGCCGTCTATCGCTCATTTCTGACGACATATATCGCTCGCTCCAGACGCCGTCTATCGCTCCCTGGCCGGTCGGACGGCTGCACCCGGGCCGTCTATCGCTCGCTGCCGACGCCGTCTATCGCTTGCTCTCGACGCCGTCTATCGCTCGCTCCCGACACCGTCTATTGCTCGCTGGCCGGTCCGGACGGTTGAACCCGTGCAGTCTATCGCTCGCTCCCGACGCCGTCTATCGCTCGCTGGCCGGCACGGACGGCTGCACCCTGGTCATCTATCGCTGGCTCCCGGCGCCGTATATCGCTCGCTGGCCGGCCCGGACGGTTGCACCCGTGCCGTCTATCGCTCGCTGCCGACGCCGTCTATCGCTTGCTCCCGACGCCGTGTATCGCTCGCCGGCCGGGCCGGACGGTTGCACCCGGGCCGACTATCGCTCGCTCGCGATGCCGTCTATCCCTCGCTCCCGACGCCGTCTATCACTCGCTGGCCAGCCCGGACGGCTGCACCTGGGCCGTCTATCGCTCGCTCCCGACGCCGTATATCGCCCGCTCCCGACGCCGTCTATAGCTGGCTGGCCGGCCCGGACGGCTGCACTCGGGCCGTCTATCGCTCGCTCCCTACGCTGTCTATCGCCCGCTCCCGACGCCGTCTATCGCTCGCTGACTGGCCCGGACGGCTGCACCCGGGCCGTCTATCGCTCGCTCCCGACGCCGTCTATCGCTCGCTCCCGACGCCGTCTATCGCTCGCTGGCCGGCCCGGCCTGGCCGTTCTCCGAGCGTTTATCGCTCGCACCCGACGCCGTCTATCCTCGCTGGCCTCTCAAGCTCGCTCCCGGCGCCGTCTATCGCTCGCTGGCCGGCCCGAACGGCTGCACCTGGGTCGTCTATCGCTCGCTCCCGACGCCGTCTATCGCTCGCTCTCGACGCCGTCTATCGCTCGCTCCCGACCCCGTCTATCGCTTGCTCCCGACGCCGTATAATAATTTTTAGAAATCAACATCCGTGCGCTCATCAGCGTTTATTTGTTTCATTATACAATCATTTCCCTAAGCCATTTTCAGCCTGGTTGGGATGCAAATTGACGTTCAAACATCTGAAGAGAATGACAATCAGGACCACAGTCATCATCTCCAAGACATCATGGAGCAGGGCACCACACTGAGTGAACCGGATATCGAGGAGCGGGAGACTGTCGGAAATGAAACGCATGATGGCTCCGAGAGTTGGCACGATGCATCGGAGGTAACTATGCAGCTTTTCATGATATTAATATATATATATATATATATATATATATATAGATATATATATATATATATATATATATATATATATATATATATATATATATATATATATATATATATATATATATATATATATGTATGTGTATATGTGGATATATATATATATATATATATATATATATATATATATATATATATATATATATATAT
>JAOTOM010004488.1:0-160000 GCA_034440615.1 Ashinkailepas kermadecensis
GCCGAGGTAGCGCGGTGGTTGCGGCGTGATCGTCAATTGTGACAGTCCAGAGATACTGCCGAGGTACCGCGGTGGTTGCGGCGTGATCGTCAACTGGCCTGTTCTTGTGACAGGGTCAGGCGACTCCACCAGCAGCATGCCGCGGCAGCGGCCGCGATCGGCTACTATTGGTCACGATCGGCCACTATCGGTCGCGATCGGCCACTATCAGTCGCGATCGGCCACTATCGGTCGTGATCGGTCACTATCGGTCGTGATCGACCACCATCGACCGAGATCGGCCACTATCGGTCGTGATCGACCACCATCGGCCGAGATCGGCCACTATCGGTCGTGATCGACCACCATCGACCGAGATCGGCTACTATCGGCCAAGATCGACCGAGATCGGCCACTATCGGTCGTGATCGGTCACTGTCGGTCGTGATCGACCACCATCGACCGAGCTCGGCCAAGTTCACATTCCGATTCAAATTGAGCACCACCACGATCTGTCACAACGTACAATGGCACACCGAAACGTGATACCCACGTATCAATAAAAGCAGCAGCGACTCCAGCGAGTGATGTGGACGAGAGGAACTGCTTCCATCCAGCTTGCAGCTCGATCAATGCCCGTCAGCAAATAGCAGCATCGAGATGAAAATGGCTAACCATACTGGAATGGATGAGGGCGAGGGTCTGTCAATGTGCGCGGTCTTGAATCGAAATAATGGAATGTCAAATGAGCTCGTTCTGTCTTGGCATGCTTGTGGATATTTCCCCACACATGACCCACACTCACGAACCTACAGTTTGACATCACGGCTCATATCTGGCCAGAAATACCGACAGATCTGGTCACAAATGCCGACAGATCTGGCCACAAATACCGATAGATTATCAGTGGAAGAGATGCTTTAACTCCAGGGTGAGAGATGCAGTGAAGCTCATCGAGAAATACCACGGGGAACATTCAAGTGGCACGAAGTTCTGGGGTGGGGAAGAGGGTTGAGTGGTCGCACTAAATGATAAGATCATGATATACTGATAATGGTTCCAGACTAGTTCGACAATAATCTGTTTCTGTGTCGTTCTTTTGGTGTTCTGCAATAGAGACCAGGTCATACGCGTCAACGCGGATTGCGTTTGCGGTGCGTGCCATTCAATCGGCGACAATGCTATCAACACCTTGATACGTTCGACGTCATCAACATATTCCGATAACACAGACCAGTGACGCTGCGATCTGTCCGATTTGGCTGAATGGCAGGGGAAGGGAGGGGGAGGGATGAAGGGCTGTAACTAATGGCTTGAGGTCGGTAAAAAAGAGCGACATGTCTACATTAGATTATATTTCGAACATGAAACGTCCCAAAGTAACCAGCAAGGAGCTCCCTGTTTATGTTCGGTACTTCTGTTGTGGATCGCTCAACTTCTTAAAAAAAGAAACGAAAGCCCACCTGCACTAGCAGGCACCGCGGGCCAGGCTGCACCACAGTGTCTTGCATGTGACTGGCGGCACCACAAACAATGCTCCTGAAGAGAGAGAAACACTACAACTCAGCCGCTCAATTGTAGTTTAGGGGCGCATCGACTGCGTGGGTCATACAGCTCAGCCGTTCAAGTAAATGACTGAAAAACGAAATACGGTAGGATGTGTCGTCATGGTTAATAATCTAGCTTGAATATAGTGATGCACAACACGAGAATATCGCACATCACATAAAAGCACTAAAAAAGAAAAGAAATGAACCAGCAAAATTATGCTTCATGAAATAGCACTCCAATTGTTTGATCTGTCATTTGAGACACAGTGGCAAAAGAAAGCAGGCATTTGAGGATGTCAAACTGCGTGACAGATGCTACAAGCGCGGGCAATCCTATCCAGAGAGCTGCATTGCTCCGCTCTCTTCCAGGCTGGATGTCAGATGCCCTAAAACGACAGTTATCGTGTCGGCCTCAGTTGGGACAGCCAACACCAGGTGCCGTATGGGGCCATCGCCAAACTACCAGGAAGTTCGTGGCAATAGGATTCCCTTCAGCCAGATGACTGAATGTTGCACTCTGCCCAATCGAGAGGATATTCTGAGAGTCTTTCTGCTCAGGCCGGGTTAGCTTGAATGCGATGCTTACCGTGGGAAGTGTTTCGGGCAGACGCTGAAGCTTGGGACTTTGATATAAACAAGATTTACAATTTTGATCATGGTCTCATCGGGACTTATGTGCAAGATGTTAGCTTTGGAAAAGCTTATCATGATTCGTGGGAAATGGTCGAGCATTCGTCGGACTCCCAGCCTGTTTCTCGTCAAGCCGGAAGGCCGGGTGCGCCAGAAGAGGCGCAGGTGCGATCTCAACGGTTGGGGTGTGGTGGCGAAAACCAGCGTCCAGTAGTAAGGCCGAATAAAAGGCCCCGTTTTGTACCAATAACAAATGTAGGTACCATATGGCGTACAGCGCAGGAACAGCATGGTGTGTGAATGTAGTTGTCGCAGAGTGTACAAGGCACTCCAATCACTATACTAGTGGAGTGTTTTGGGCACGTTCGTAACATTTGCTATATTCATTAGGACGGGTCTGCTTCGCCAACCTATTTAGAAGAAAAAACAATATTGTCCCACCAAAAGTCACCAGATCTAGACATCCTTCGAATAGACAGGACATGGCAGGAGGGTTTGAGGCCTGCCAAGCGATTACCTGCTGGTGCAGCCAGGTGAGGCTAGGAGCTGCCATGTGCCACTCAGGTTTGCCTTACCAAGTGCAGCCAGGTGAGGCTGGGAGCTGCCATGTGCCACTCAGGTTTGCCTTGCCAAGACAGGTGTTTGTGCTGACGAACATTGGAATATTAATCTTGCTTTCCTCTGAGACTGCCAATCTGAAACAGATAAAGTCGTCCTCCTTTGCAAGTCATACTAAACGGACTCTACTGAAAGAGCCTTGGAAAATAGTTCGCTTTCATCCTACAGGAATGTTGATCTTATGTGTCCGAGAGCTGTGGTTACGGCGCTCCCCACCACACTGCCCGTTCCAAGCTGCTATAGTAATTGACTCTCGTCCACTACCGCCGGCCAGCAAACGAACACCTCGAACAGTGCCGGCTCAATCTCGGCGGCCGGGACGAGAGCAGGGGGGGGGGGGTGCGGTTCGACGAACGGACGGCGGATCTGTTCGCTTTCAGGCGTTGGTCGAACCACGCAATGGACGGAGGCCACTTGCGACCCGGTGCTTCTCGGTACGGGTCGGCCGACTCGCGCGCCGCGCTTCCGCGCTGCCCGAAGCCTGTGTCGCCGCGCCGCCACCGCTGAGTGGTTTTATGACCCCGGTGGCAGTTGGCAATATCGGGACAGATTGGCGCAGTGGTGACACGCTGCTCAGTGGTGTTCGGCGGTACCGTCCGCGCGTCACCCGCCTCGGGTCAGAAGCTCAGTGGTGCTCGGCGGTACCGCCGGCATGTCACTCGCCTCGGGTCAGAAGCTCAGTGGTGCTCGGCGGTACCGTCCGCGCGTCACCCGCCTCGGGTCAGAAGCTCAGTGGTGCTCGGCGGTACCGTCCGCGCGTCACCCGCCTCGGGTCAGAAGCTCAGTGGTGCTCGGCGGTACCGTCCGCGCGTCACCCGCCTCGGGTCAGAAGCTCAGTGGTGCTCGGCGGTACCGTCCGCGCGTCACCCGCCTCGGGTCAGAAGCTCAGTGGTGCTCGGCGGTACCGTCCGCGCGTCACCCGCCTCGGGTCAGAAGCTCAGTGGTGCTCGGCGGTACCGTCCGCGCGTCACCCGCCTCGGGTCAGAAGCTCAGTGGTGTTCGGCGGTACCGTCCGCGCGTCACCCGCCTCGGGTCAGAAGCTCAGTGGTGCTCGGCGGTACCGTCCGCGCGTCACCCGCCTCGGGTCAGAAGCTCAGTGGTGCTCGGCGGTACCGTCCGCGCGTCACCCGCCTCGGGTCAGAAGCTCAGTGGTGTTCGGCGGTACCGTCCGCGCGTCACCCGCCTCGGGTCAGAAGCTCAGTGGTGCTCGGCGGTACCGTCCGCGCGTCACCCGCCTCGGGTCAGAAGCTCAGTGGTGTTCGGCGGTACCGTCCGCGCGTCACCCGCCTCGGGTCAGAAGCTCAGTGGTGCTCGGCGGTACCGTCCGCGCGTCACCCGCCTCGGGTCAGAAGCTCAGTGGTGCTCGGCGGTACCGTCCGCGCGTCACCCGCCTCGGGTCAGAAGCTCAGTGGTGTTCGGCGGTACCGTCCGCGCGTCACCCGCCTCGGGTCAGAAGCTCAGTGGTGCTCGGCGGTACCGTCCGCGCGTCACCCGCCTCGGGTCAGAAGCTCAGTGGTGCTCGGCGGTACCGTCCGCGCGTCACCCGCCTCGGGTCAGAAGCTCAGTGGTGCTCGGCGGTACCGTCCGCGCGTCACCCGCCTCGGGTCAGAAGCTCAGTGGTGTTCGGCGGTACCGTCCGCGCGTCACCCGCCTCGGGTCAGAAGCTCAGTGGTGCTCGGCGGTACCGTCCGCGCGTCACCCGCCTCGGGTCAGAAGCTCAGTGGTGCTCGGCGGTACCGTCCGCGCGTCACCCGCCTCGGGTCAGAAGCTCAGTGGTGCTCGGCGGTACCGTCCGCGCGTCACCCGCCTCGGGTCAGAAGCTCAGTGGTGTTCGGCGGTACCGTCCGCGCGTCACCCGCCTCGGGTCAGAAGCTCAGTGGTGCTCGGCGGTACCGTCCGCGCGTCACCCGCCTCGGGTCAGAAGCTCAGTGGTGCTCGGCGGTACCGTCCGCGCGTCACCCGCCTCGGGTCAGAAGCTCAGTGGTGTTCGGCGGTACCGTCCGCGCGTCACCCGCCTCGGGTCAGAAGCTCAGTGGTGCTCGGCGGTACCGTCCGCGCGTCACCCGCCTCGGGTCAGAAGCTCAGTGGTGCTCGGCGGTACCGTCCGCGCGTCACCCGCCTCGGGTCAGAAGCTCAGTGGTGCTCGGCGGTACCGTCCGCGCGTCACCCGCCTCGGGTCAGAAGCTCAGTGGTGCTCGGCGGTACCGTCCGCGCGTCACCCGCCTCGGGTCAGAAGCTCAGTGGTGCTCGGCGGTACCGTCCGCGCGTCACCCGCCTCGGGTCAGAAGCTCAGTGGTGCTCGGCGGTACCGTCCGCGCGTCACCCGCCTCGGGTCAGAAGCTCAGTGGTGCTCGGCGGTACCGTCCGCGCGTCACCCGCCTCGGGTCAGAAGCTCAGTGGTGCTCGGCGGTACCGTCCGCGCGTCACCCGCCTCGGGTCAGAAGCTCAGTGGTGCTCGGCGGTACCGTCCGCGCGTCACCCGCCTCGGGTCAGAAGCTCAGTGGTGCTCGGCGGTACCGTCCGCGCGTCACCCGCCTCGGGTCAGAAGCTCAGTGGTGCTCGGCGGTACCGTCCGCGCGTCACCCGCCTCGGGTCAGAAGCTCAGTGGTGCTCGGCGGTACCGTCCGCGCGTCACCCGCCTCGGGTCAGAAGCTCAGTGGTGCTCGGCGGTACCGTCCGCGCGTCACCCGCCTCGGGTCAGAAGCTCAGTGGTGCTCGGCGGTACCGTCCGCGCGTCACCCGCCTCGGGTCAGAAGCTCAGTGGTGCTCGGCGGTACCGTCCGCGCGTCACCCGCCTCGGGTCAGAAGCTCAGTGGTGCTCGGCGGTACCGTCCGCGCGTCACCCGCCTCGGGTCAGAAGCTCAGTGGTGCTCGGCGGTACCGTCCGCGCGTCACCCGCCTCGGGTCAGAAGCTCAGTGGTGCTCGGCGGTACCGTCCGCGCGTCACCCGCCTCGGGTCAGAAGCTCAGTGGTGCTCGGCGGTACCGCCGGCATGTCACTCGCCTCGGGTGACAAGCTGCCTGCGCGACCCGCCCACATGCACAAGGACCCGCCCACATGCACAAGGACCCGCCCACATGCACAAGGACACGTCCACATGCGCCCCCCCCCCCTCCCCCTGACTAGTCATTGCCTGATTTAATGCATTATTCCTCTTCAAGACGCGCTTCTCAGGCACAGGCAGACACAACGTCACTTCAATGTTTCTTCGTTTCTCAAGTCATGCTCTGTTTGTGAATATTGTCGTACGTCTATCTTCCCAAAAGCGGATTATATGAGGAATATTCTGATACCAGTGCGCTACTAAGCATCACTGGCAATCGTAAGCTTGCATACATTGGTTACCCTGCGTGTAACTACACACAAATAGTGGAAACGTCCTGACGAGCTCATATAAACCTAAAACCAAATATGTTGCACCGCATTAGTGGTTTAGCATTTATGTTCGGGACAAGAAATATGTGTGACGATAAAACATAAAAGGATCCTGACAAAGACGTATATCCAAGGGCATATCCAAGGACATATAGCCAGGGAGACGAAGGGAAGAACTCCCATCCTGTGCCAGCTTTCACCAGTCCTGGCCACGCCCATGGTCATGATCAGGAAGACGAGAGACGGCTGTGCAATGCTCGAGGGCCTGCCGTCGCAACTCATGCGGGCGACGGACACTGACCGATGTAATTCCCGGCGTCGCATCGACTCGCTCGTACATCTGGACCCGGCGGCACCAGTTGAGGCATTCGTACATCTGGGCCCGGCGGCACCAGTCGACTCGCTCGTACATCTGGGCCCGGCGGCACCAGTCGACTCGCTCGTACATCTGGGCCCGGCGGCACCAGTCGACTCGCTCGTACATCTGGGCCCGGCGGCACCAGTTGAGGCATTCGTACATCTGGACCCGGCGGCACCAGTCGACACGCTCGTACATCTGGGCCCGGCGGCACCAGTTGAGGCACTCGTACATCTGGACCCGGCGGCACCAGTCGACTCGCTCGTACATCTGGGCCCGGCGGCACCAGTTGAGGCACTCGTACATCTGGACCCGGCGGCACCAGTTGAGGAACTCGTACATCTGGACCCGGCGGCACCAGTCGACACGCTCGTATATCTGGGCCCGGCGGCACCAGTCGACACGCTCGTACATCTGGGCCCGGCGTCACCAGTCGACACCGTTTCGGATGGGGCGCTGGAGTTGCCACGGCCCCGCCACTGCACTACTGATCGACTCTCCCCGCCACTGCACTACTGCCGGGTGGGGGCAGCTACCGCGGGCAGGTGCAGTAGTGCACTGCTGATCGACTCTCCCCGCCACTGCACTACTGCCGGGTGGGGGCAGCTACCGCGGGCAGGTGCAGTAGTGCACTGCTGATCGACTCTCCCCGCCACTGCACTACTGCCGGGTGGGGGCAGCTACCGCGGGCACGTGCAGTAGTGCACTGCTGATCGACTCTCCCCGCCACTGCACTACTGCCGGGTGGGGGCAGCTACCGCGGGCACGTGCAGTAGTGCACTGCTGATCGACTCTCCCCGCCACTGCGACACATATGCGCACCTTCCCGGAGCTCCATCGGCTGACCCTACACCAAGCATGCGAACAGCACGGCATGTAGATTGATACTGCACAGAACAGTCCATTCCGCGCACGGTGTGCAGATAAGAAACCATTGTCGAGATACAGGACACAGACGTTTTCGCTTATCTGGCCACTGGTCACTTCACCCGCGCTCCATTAGGAAGAGCGGCGCTTACGTATATTAACTTGTGATCGCAGAAGAACCGGTCGTCGCAGAGCCACAAAACGTTCAGCAAGCTTTAACCCTCGCCCGTATAGGGGGGGGGGTTGCAACCCCCCTAAGGTTTTTATGTATTCCTTCCAAACCGATGAACGGATCGCTCTGAGATTTTCAGTACCCTCTGGGGCAACCTTTTGACGATTTTTGGGGAACTTTTTTGGGGAGGTCATGTCAGGTTACGGAGTTATGAGGTCATAAAGGGGAGCACCTCCGACCAGTTTTCAACAAATACGTGATTATCGCACCTAAACCTGACATTGTTGCCTACATCGACTGGTATTATGTGTTTTGCAATCGTAGTGCACGTATTTATCTTAGAATATAGTATTTCGGGTTCGGTTAACCCTCGCCCGTATACGGGGGGGGGGTGCAACCCCCTAAGGTGTTTTGTTTGTTCCTTCCAAACCGATGAACGGATCGCGCTGAGATTTTTCAGTACCTTCAGTACTTAGCGTAATTATGGGCATATAATGAAAAATACAGATGCCCAGATGGGTTCCCATTGAAAAATAATGTTCCAAAAATCGGTGACCTCGGTTGACCTCGTTTGACCTTTCGACCTTTTTTTAGCTGACCTACGGTAATTTGTCGTGCTGAATTCGTATTCAGCGTCAATTTTTACCCTAGGGAACTTTAAACTTCGAAATTGGAACCACTTTTCAAAAAGTTGGATATTTGGGGTCACGGCTTTGACCTCATTTGATGCATGACATATTGGTCCGATCACATCGTGTGACATGTGGTTATGTTCGAAAGGTCCCAATAAACATATTTCCGGCAATTTCGTGCATATTTAGACAGTAGTTTCGATATAACTGACGATTTTCTTAGGAAAAAAAAAAATTAATTTTAAACATTTGACATGATCTGGAAGGTCAACCATTGACCTTAGAAGGTCATACTGAATTCCAATCGCGAGATCTCCGCCAGATCTATAACTTTGGTCCTTGGTTCGTTTTCGCAACATGCACGGTTTCGAATCGCCAGGGGGGGGGTCGTACCCCCCCCCACCCTATACGACCGAAGGTGGTAAAATGCCGAATACTGGCGAGGGTTAAGTGACCCGTCCTATATATTCTGCAAGCTTTGCATGTTTGGGTAATGCTGGCTTCAGTCAAACCAAAGGACTTCAGTCAAACCAAAGGAAATCACCTGCAAAAACGTTCGAGCTCCTTAACTTTGAGAATTGTCCACGAATTTTTGCTACATTTGGTGGAGTGCTAATACGCTATGGTTGATCGTATTTTTATGCAATTTGTGCATCCTGGAATTCTTAAAAGGGTCAAACATACTGATAACAACGAGGTCCATTTGCCCAGTTTTCCAGCATGCCCTGAGGCGATTTTGTTCGACTATGTTCGACTATTATAACTACGAATGATGTCATGCAATATAATCATACCATATGAACCTTAGAATCATACCATATGAGCTTTGGCCAAGTCAAATTTACCGGCCATATATGGCAGGGGGGGGGCAATATCCAAAGTAGTCGAATGTAATGTTTGTTTTTTCAGATGAATGATCACGGTTTGACTTATACTTACATGGTAATGATTGACCCCGACTTACATTTCATCCTGAGCAAATACCACAGCGTAGCCCTCAGGAAAAAGGTCATCAGAGGCCAGTGGCCCTGACATAACCTCGGATGCCCTGATATACCTTCATAGCCTCTGATGAATGAAAAAAATATGATTGCTGCATATGAATGTGATTTTTTTAGTGCCAGTGCTGAACCAAATATTGTCAGGTTGAAGGGAGCTGTGATGCCTGTCATCCACATTAAGTAGAACATTGAACCCTTGGTATCATCTGACCTCATCTGACCTCGATGGCATATGAATCCTTTGCAGTTATTTCCACTTCGATGATCTAATGTAAATATATGTGTTGCGTTCCATCTCAGAAATAGCAAGAATTGGAACAGGAAAGTTGTGTCCTAAGAAATATGTTGATAATTGCGATTCCCCGAACCTGTGATATCACCGAAATCAGCTATGCCAAAGTAAAAATAAAGAGTCTCCTCAATATAGACGTCCTATTCATTGGTGCCAAATCCAATGCGATCCATCAATTGATTCTGGAGATATGAGTAGGAGGATAAAAACAACGGCTCATGCGATGAAACATGGGCCAGCGACTGCCGGATAAGATGTCCACTGAACAAAGAACAACACACATATCCTAGACATGTTTTCAGGCGGACGTTTGCGCAATCCCGCCGTATAGGACAGCACGGCTCAAATGGTGCTGCACAATCCCGCCGTATAGGACAGCACGGCTCAAATGGTGCTGCGCAATCCCGCCGTATAGGACAGCACGGCTCAAATGGTGCTGCACAATCCCGCCGTACAGGGCAGCACGGCTCAAATGGTGCTGCGCAATCCCGCCGTACAGGACAGCACGGCTCAAATGGTGCTGCACAATCCCGCCGTACAGGACAGCACGGCTCAAATGGTGCTGCACAATCCCGCCGTACAGGGCAGCACGGCTCAAATGGTGCTGCACAATCCCGCCGTACAGGACAGCACGGCTCAAATGGTGCTGCACAATCCCGCCGTACAGGACAGCACGGCTCAAATGGTGCTGCACAATCCCGCCGTACAGGACAGCACGGCTCAAATGGTGCTGCACAATCCCGCCGTACAGGGCAGCACGGCTCAAATGGTGCTGCACAATCCCGCCGTACAGGACAGCACGGCTCAAATGGTGCTGCACAATCCCGCCGTACAGGACAGCACGGCTCAAATGGTGCTGCACAATCCCGCCGTATAGGACAGCACGGCTCAAATGGTGCTGCACAATCCCGCCGTACAGGACAGCACGGCTCAAATGGTGCTGCACAATCCCGCCGTATAGGACAGCACGGCTCAAATGGTGCTGCACAATCCCGCCGTACAGGACAGCACGGCTCAAATGGTGCTGCACAATCCCGCCGTACAGGACAGCACGGCTCAAATGGTGCTGCACAATCCCGCCGTACAGGACAGCACGGCTCAAATGGTGCTGCACAATCCCGCCGTACAGGACAGCACGGCTCAAATGGTGCTGCACAATCACGTAGGACCATGACAGCGGTCGTGTTCTACTACACGTTCATCGCCCAATAGTATACACTCGACTTGATGAAACCGACCAGTAGCGTTGGAGTAGTAAGCTACGTGCAACCTTGTAGGCAAAATAGTAATGTGCAAGGCAAAGCGCAGATAGTTATTTTTCAGCGCTGGAGGGATGCCCAATCTGGCGCTGAGGAACTCACAGAAAACTGGCCCCGACACCATATTCCTGGTGCAAATTCCTTTTTTTGGACAGCTTTGAATAGTGCATGAGGATCAGCATGAGCTTGCCCCGTGGTGATTGTTCATCAAGATCAGGACATACACATTAGGTGTAAGGTGGACTTTGATACAAATCTTGCTTAGCGACGCTGTGCAAATGTCAAGATTAAGCGCTGTGTGGCGTGAAGCCAGCTGGATTTTGTTCGCCTTGGATTGTTTAAGTCGACATATTTTTACATCAAATGTATTTGATGTCTGTTCGGAGGTACAGTTATTTTAAAGACTTCATTTGCAGCTTTTCGTACCCGCCGAGAAACCTAAGTAGTATGGTGCCGCCCATCCTCCTCTCCGCACTGCATAATTGATCGCGTCTTATTGAATAAATGCTGTCCTGCGAGTTGTGCTTTTGTCATGACGACGACTGTTGTTTTGGGAATGCACAGCAAGCCGGTTCACCTGACTGCCCCTGGCGCTAGGAACTGCACTGAGCGGCACTAATTAATGTTTTTGGGTCCCCTATGGGGAATTTTGCCCTGCGCATCCCCCGAAACACACAACCGAACATACACACACACACACACACATACATACATATATATATATATATATATAAATGTATTATATATATATATACATATATATATATATATATATATATATATTTATATATATATATATATATAGATATAGATATATATATATATATATATATATATATATATATATATATATATATATATATATATATATATATATATATATACATATATATATATATATATATATATATATATATATATGTATATACTATATATATATATATATATATATATATATATATATATATATATATAGATATATATATATATATATATATATATATATATATATATATATATATATATATATATATATATATATATATATATATATATATATATATATGTATATATATATATATATATATATATATATATATATATATATATATATATATATATATATATATATATATATATATATATATATATATATATATATATATATATATATATATATATATATTTATATATATATATGTATATAAATATATATATATATACATATATATATATATATATATATATATATATATATATATATATATATATATATATATATATGTATATGTATGCCATGCACACACACACACGCGCTCATACACACACACACACGGGGTGGAGGGTGATTTTTAGGCGTGCCGAACCATAAAGGTCATTTGCGCCGCCTTTAAAGCGAGTACGTTACATGTCTGTCTATAAAAGCGAGTGCTTGCGATCAAGGTGCAGGCAAGTGGACATTTACGTTAATGAAATTTTACGTTATAGTTTGTGTGATATTTTAGGTGCTGAAGGCGGGGGCTGGGTCGGGGACATCTCCCAGATGTGTAAATGGTTTTAATTTTACTTTACTCCTCCACAAAATAATTTGTAGTTTGGGTGGAGGTGGGGGGGGGGGGGTGAGAGTGGTGAGAAGTTGATTTTTCCAGGGTGCCGGCTTTAGCCTACTCTTATCGAAAAGCACCGAGGGATCTTTACCGTGCGAACAAGGAGGTAATTGTCCACACCGCCTATCACGCCGGCCGCCGCGTGTTAGTTGTTAGTAGCGGGTTAGTCTAAGCATGTCATGCAGGATTGTCAGTTGGGTTAGCACGTCGTTTTGGAATTCGGCTCTTCTACGTCCGCTGTACCTCTGGATAGCCGTTTTCGTTATGAGTTGCAAGGTAAATCGGCTCATCTATGTCCGATGGCTCCTCTGGGTAGTCGTTTTACGTTATGCTAATTTATATTTTTAAGTTTAGTTTTTATGTTTTCCTAAAGCAAGTCGGCTCATCTACTTTCAACGGCACCGCTAGGTAGCCATTTATTTCTAACTGGGAAGCAAATCGGCTCATGTACGTTCGACACCATGCGGGGATGGCTATTTACGTGTTTCCTACGAGTGTTTCGCGGTCATGCATTGCGAGATGATGTGAGTGTTGGTGGTGTGGTGCCTACAGTGCTCCTGCTAGTTTTGTGGCATACAGATATTCAAATAGCAATTGAAGGAGTTCTGGGTGTTTGTCACCGAGAAGCGATGGAAGCGATAGGGTGTTACCCTCTCTTTGGCAGAATGCCTTAAGTGGTTGTCTTTGAGAGTTAAAGCTACTGCAGTCTAGCAGGATGTGGACTATGCTTAACGTGGTATTGAAGGTGTTGCAGTGAGGTGTTGGATATTGGTCACCCTCTAATTGAGGCTGTGTTAGTTTTGTGCAACCAGTTCTAAGTCTAGTGAGGATGACCTCTTTTTGTCGGTGAGATTGATTACCGAATATTCATTCCACCGAATATTCCACGGTTGGGTAAGTGTTCGATGCTAAGGCTTGCTTTGCGAGCCGGTGTGCTTCTTCGTTACCTGGAATGTTGGCGTGGTCCGGAATCCAGAAGAAGGAAAAGTTCATGTTTACGTTATGGGCCACGATTTGTTGGATTCTATCAATGACGTGATGTAGACAGTCGTGGGTGTTGCGAATTGACTGGAGGACGGATTTGGAGTCCGATCAAATTACCACGTTTATAGCTTTACGCCTCATGAGAATGGAGATAGCGGAAAGAATGGCCATTGCTTCATCGGAGTAGATGGAGAAGTTATCCAGTAGACGCTTGGAAAGTTTGAGACCTGGTCCAGTGATGCCGATGCCTTCCTTAGCCTCGTGTTTCGACCCATCCGTGAATACGAGTGATTTGTGATTGCTGTCATGGGCGAACTTGTGGAAGATGCCAAGAATTTCCGCCGATGTGATAGTGGATTTATTCTCCGAGAGCAAGTACTCGACCTTTGGTTGACTGAAAGTCCAGAATTGCATAGTGGGCGGTCGAGCTGCAGTGCATGGCATTGCGAGATTAAGATCTGAGAGAGCCGTGGCAATTTGAATGCTATATGGTGGAAGATTGCGCCCAAATCGGCACTTGTATCTGTCAGGCGTAAAGCAGCGCTGTGCCGGATGATTGTTAATGGATTTAATTTTGATGTGGTAGCGGCACAGCTGTTGTGTCCTCCTGAAGTGGAGTGGAGCATGTTTGAGTCCACTAGAAGACTGGCTATCGGTATGGTGCTGAGGCCACCTGTCGCTGCTCTGATGCAGCTGTTTTGGGTGATTTCTAACTTTCGGCTCTGACTTTCTGAAATGGTGGCAAAAATGATGCTGTTGTCTTCTAGGATGGGTCGTATGATTGATGTGTACAGTCACAGTAGTGTTTTCCTGTCTCCGCCCCAGTCTGTGCCTGCAAGTGCATGGAGTATGTAGACGCGCTTCGCGCATCGCTTCGAGATGGAGGTGGTGTCGGTGTTGAAACTGAGTTTTTCAGCTAAATGTACTCGTAAGAACATGAAGCCTTTCATCTGTTCGATGGCATTGCCGTCGATTTTATGTAGAGTTTTGGGTGTGTGGCGGAGACGACTATATGTGACGGTGGCCGATTTTTCTGCGGACAGGGTGAAGCCCCAAGTTTTGCACCACTTTGCAATGTGGTCTTGTTCTGCTTGAATGTTTTTTTCAGCTTTAATGAAGCATTGTAATGTTGTCCAGATGGCTATGTCGTCCGCGAAAAGTGATATGGAAGCGAAATGTCAGTGTGGTCAGCAAGTATGTCGTTGATCATGATGATGAACAGGCTCGGTGAGAGCACGCTCCCCTGCGCCAGGCCCTGCTCCTGAGTTGTGGTGTTTGATGGGACACTTCCGCATCGGACCTTAAGGGTCCTGTCTCTAGGGAAGTTGAGAATGAAGTGTGCCATGTGTCCGCGTAGACCTATCTTGTGGAGGTCGTGTATCAGTGCGGACTTGTGTACTCGGTCGAATGCGGCAATGATGTCTAAGTAGGCAGCTGTTGTTGTGCGTTTGATGCGTAGACCACTTTTGATGTCATGCACTAATCTAATGAGATTGTCTGCAGTTTATTTTTGACGCTGGAAGCCGCACTGAAATTCGTCGAGCAGGTCGATGTGCTCAAGAAATTGCCTCAATCGTGTGTTGACCATGCGATCGACCAACTTGCAAGCACAGCTAGTAAGGGAGATGAGTCTATAACCTTTTGGGGTGGAGTGATCTTTGCGCGGCTTTGTCAATGGAATGACTACGCTCTCCCGGCAGGATGCGGGAAAAGTGTCGCTTTGGTACAGTTCATTTATGGCCGCTAGTAGGTACATTAGGTAATTTTTGCTAAGACGTTTAAGAAACTGGTAATGGGTGTCGTCTGGCCCAACAGACGTGTTTCCACACTTGCTGACGTCACGTGTGTAATTCGTGCACAGTAAACGACTGATTGTAAAATTATCTATTGCTAGAGCTAAAATTTGCTTTGGAGGCAAGGCCGTCTAAAGCGCTTACTATAGTGGTGTCATGGTTGCTGTTGCCAGATACGCTGGCGTAGTGTAGTTTAAAGTGATCTACGACTTGTTGTGGGTCAGTGATGTGCTGTCCTTTCACTGTCAGCTGGGGGAGGGGGCCTGGTGGTGGGCGTTTCAGGTTGAAACGCTTCATCAGGTCCCAGATTCTGCCGGTAGCGGTGAACCTTAATGGGCGGTGAACCTTGATAGCGGTATCAAGGTATCATCAAGGTAGCGGTGAACCTTGATGTGAAATTGAGAGGCAAACGACTGCCAACAGTTTTGGCGTGCTGTTCGAATTGTGTACCGGCAATGTTTTTGAGATTGTCTGTATGCTGATAAGTGTGCTTCGCACACGCATCTTTTGAATTATTTGTGGGCACGACGCCATGCGGCGATTGCCCTTTGACAGTCCGGGGTCCACCATGGCGTAGATGCCTTTTCCCTAGGTTTGTTACTTTTAGGGACTGAGTCTCGTGCTGCTGAGCTGATGGCCCTTAGGATTGTCTCGATTTTGCTGGTCTCTGAAGTTGCTAGGTTGAGGTCCACCTGATCCTCGAATTTAGCCCAGTCCGCTTTAAGTTCCAAGATGGTCTAAATAGCTTAGTGTGGTGGATAACGTCGGTGCTGAGCCTAATTGTGATTGGGTAGTGGTCGCTCAGCCCGGGAACGTCTGAAACTGACCAGTCAAATAGTGAGCTAAGTCGTTTGGAGCAGCACGTTAAGTCAATGCAACTGTCCGATCCTCCTAAGGTCGGGTCGTAGTGGGTGGCGGCCCCGGTGCTAAGAAGTGCTAAGTTGTGGTCCGAAATAAACTTGTGAATTTCGCGCCCTCTAGCGTCAGTCAGTCGTCAGTGGTACAGGCGCCTGCGCTCAGGCTCCCAGCCGTAGTTCGCAGTACACATGGCAGGTTATTTCGGTTTCTCTGGCCCGGTGAGCTGAGGACTCCCTCGGTCACACCGACGAGGCTGTGGCCTCAGGGCGTGTCACCGGACCGATGGATCTGTTTGGGCATGCTATGCCCGATGCCGCGGACACTGGCTGGTGGGCGGTAAACCACGATACGACAAAGATGGCCCAGTCACTGCCGTCTCCGGCATGGGGGCCGACCGAGCAGTCTGCTCCGGGTCACACGTGCCCCAGGGACCCGCCACACTCGAAACAGACGCATCAGCCGGCTGCGCCACCAAGTCTACACGACTCAGTCTGCCGTGGATCTCATGCTTTTGTGTAAGGATGCCTTGTTTTGTGGCCCCGATCTGAGCAGCATAGTGTACACATGTCAAGCACACGAAGTGGGGAAGAGAAGTTCGAGCATAACAACATATAGCTATCAGGCACATGCGCCATTTGACACACGGGGTGCAGCATGGATGATCCGCAAGAGGGGCGGAATAGAGGCCAGAGATGGGAGGGGACAGTCACCCCCAAAATGCGATGGATTTTGTCATTATCCTTACGGCGTTGCATGGTAGATCATGCGCATAACATGATTGTTTGCCCTCACCCCCTGTGAGGGCAAATAATCAATTGACGTGCCACTGCCCTGATGCTCCATACCCGTCAGCGAACGGGCAGTCGATCGTATGAGCAGCACCGTCATTCGCTTGCGTCATGTCTACAGGGAACGCGCTGATGCATGCCATCACCGAGGGCTCGTACAGGATCGTGGAGTTGATCGTGCAGCACCCGTCGATCCAGTGTGAGATGCTGTCGTCGCCGCTGCCGGCCGGCGAGCGCAGCGACGCGCCGCCAGGCGTCTCGCCCATCATGATGGCTGCACAGTGCAACCAGTTCGAGATCCTGCAGCTCTTCCTGTCGTACGGTAGGTGGCCGACCGGCGGCATGCGGGTCTTCTCGTGGTGACATGCAGCTCTTACAGCGAACTGAAGCCTTTCTTGTGATGCCCGCAGTTATTCTTATGCATAGTTTGACACACCCAAGTTGGGAAGGGAAAATCGGGGCAGAGCAGGCCTGGTGTCCCTTCAGGGTTGAAATTATTGTGGTCGTTTGAATCAGAACAAAACAAATCTAAAAAATACGAGCCTTATCCTGCACAACTTCTTTTTTCCTCAAAAGGACTGTTTTGAACATACATCTTAAATTATATTCCGATCCACAACAACATAAATCTGGAAGCTTGGCCCATCCCGCTCCCCCTCCCCCATAAGAAATTCCTTAAAAATGAAATCCTCCGATAACAAGTTCGATATACTGGTAAGGTTATGTCTCGCTTCGGTTGTCCGTGGGATAAGAGCTCTCGATCTGTAATGAGCTCCCATCTGTAATGAGGTTAGTTTACTAGACAGATATGATCATCACATTACGTGTGGAAGCAATTGAGCGTTTTTTTTTGTGGGGGGGTGGTGTAGATCTGTCTGAGAGAAGAAATATCTCCACGTCATCGAGTAAAACATGAATATAGGAAGCATTCATCAGTAGCATTCATAAATGATTTCACCTTTGCTGCCCTGTTTCCGGCAGTCACTGTCGTGTTTTACAACATGCCAGTAACTGGGGTGGGGAGGGCTTTTTTAGCTTTCTCGTAACGCCGGAACCAACAAACGGATCGGAATGAAACCAAGTGCAATGGATAGGGAGACATAATTCATCGGATGAATGATAATTTTGCTGATCTCGAGGTCACCGATGATGTCATAGGTCGAATCAAGTAAGCTAATTGAATATATATGGAACTTTTCTTAGCTTGAAAAATATACCAAGCAGTTCATGCGAGTGAATAGTCATATGACAGTGACACGAACTACCAGTTGGACATGTCACATGCATGTGATCAAGTTAGATAAAGGTCAAATGAGACCATGTGAGGTCACCGCACATTCGTACTAATCTACTGGAACCTATGCATGCATCTGTAGGGGTGGCGGCTCTGCCGTCGGTGGGGTGTGGGGGCGGTGGTTTCTGTGGTTTGGTGGGTGTGGGGTGTTTTTGTGTGTGAGAGCTGTGCTGGGTGTGTGAAACTATAATGGGTGTGTGAGACTATAATGGGTGTGTGAAATGTAATGCTAACCAAGCCTAAACTGAAACTGATCTGATTTATTAAGGGCTAATCTGAACTATTGGGACTTTATTTTAACTAAGACTTAACCTTAACCCGGCTGAAAATGTGCTGACTCTAGACTTAGACTGGGGTAATTAAGACTGAGCTAAATCACTCCTTTGCTGATTATGCCTATGTCGAGGGTGTGCTATGCTGTGTTTCCCCGCCACTTCCACCACACATTCCCCAAACCCCAGCTGGCTTGATGTTGTTGAGCTACCGTCCCTAACACGAATTTATATGTGTGCGAGGTCAAAGTTTTGGGAACACCATATAGGTAAATGAGTGTTTCTAGCCAAATTGGAAAGAATACGTTGTATTTAGGAAATGAATGAGAATGAAATTTGTCCGTGGTTTGAATGACTTGTCCCGAGTTGGGACTTTTGGATACTAATAGTAGTATAATTTTATGCCATGTTCCGCTCGAAATAGGTGCCTGTGATTGAGCCCCAAGCGGTTTCCGCTGGTCCTTAACACGCGCCCTGGAGGGCCTCTGAAAATTCTTCGCACTGGAAGGGGGGGGGGCGGATTCCGCCCCCCCTAAGATCTCGGCTCCTATAAAAGCTGGAGGCACGAAATTCGCAGGGTGGATGGGTACGGTAGTGAACTCTATTGTGTGCAAATTTCATGACCTTAGGTAAATATCTTCAAGGTCAAATGAGGTCACATTTGTCAAAATTTTCTTGTTTTGCGTGGCTTGGCTTGTCATTGTTATGGATCGCTGTGATTGTGTTTAAATGCTCCAAAATGGGCATCAATGATGTCTTGGACATTACGAATGATGCAATACAGGTGCCAGAGACGACATTTGACCTCAGGTCACATATATAGCAGCACTTTGTCAGGTCAGTTACCTGTTCCCAGGGGTGTCGATTTTTGAAAAACATTGGGGGGGGGGAAGTGCCAACCTTCTAGACCCCCCAAAAAAAACTCATCGGATTTCGCGCACTATATTTTCGGATCTCAGGAAATTCTGATTTTTTATTTGACGATGTGTATGTTTATGTTTATTCAGCATCCTCACCAACGGGGAAAATCGTCCAATAACTGGTGAAGTCACATAATTAAAAGAGCAGTGCTCAGTACATGTAAACATAACAACTCTGAGTAATAGCATGCGACTGCAGTGCCATATAGTGGGCTCGGATCTATCGTCATCGTCACCGTCACCGTTACCCTCCTCCTCACTCCACACACCACACACCGGCTTTGGCACACACCGGCATACATCACAACAAACACACACCGGCTTAAATAAAAATACTTCAGCGATCAGATGCAGGCTAAAACACACCGGCATTGATGGAGCATCAGAGCACAGCAGACCTGAACAGTGATGACGATGGGTGAACGTATTTCCTTGGCGCCTAACATTAGGGAGGGGAATTTTTCCCTTTAGCACGCCACTTCCGCAGATTGCACGATCGAGAGTAGAAAGGCCCTCCCGATAATTTTCTTTCGGGACCCATACTGAATTTTGCGGTGCTCTGGTCGATTCGATGGAGTCTCCTTGTGGTTTTTGTGGTGAAGTCTATTTTTATAAGCCCCCTGCAGGCTATTTTTGGACCCCGGTACGATTCTTCGGGCTCCCGGGCGTTTTTTTCCTGTGCCCCAACAGGTTTCTTTTCCGGCGTCCGACGACTTCTTATTTTGTGGATCCTTGACGCAATTTTTGCGTCCGCAAGGTGACATTCCGGGTATATATTGGTCCTTGGGAAGCCAGCTGCAACTTGTGGGGCTCCGGCACGACGTTTTGGCCCCAGTGAGATTTTCAAGAGAAGCGGCGTTAATTTTTTTGGTCTAAGTGCGATTTTTTGGGGGTCCCGTGGTCACTTGTTGGGATCCCTTGCGGTGGCTACGACACGTTTTTGGGGCCCAACAAGTTTTGTGGGCTTTTGGAGCCATTGTTGAGATCCCAGATTGATTTTCCGTGTCCGGACTGTTTTTCATTTACCCGGCTTCCTTTGTCGGGTGATCTCAACTAGACTTTTAGAGCCCCGGTGGGACCCGTCAGGCCTCTAGCGTGATTTTCAGGGGCCCGGGTGATAATTCTTAGTACCCCAGTCTCAGCGTGATTTTCAGGAGGCCCCGCCCCGACCGTTTGTGGCCCCCGTCGTGACTTTCTTGAACCCCGGTACGACTTTTTTGCGGCCCCAACGTGATTTTCAGGGGCCCAGGTGCAAACTTTTGAGGCCCCAGCGTCATTATCGGGGGTCCCTGCGCTACTTTTGGGGGCCCCCAGTGTGATTTTTCTGAGCCCCGGTGCGATTTTTGGTGCACCGAGTGCAATTTTTAGGGAGCATGGCGCATTTTTTCCTGAGCTCGGCGGATTCTTGGGGGCCCCACAATCTATCAGGAGGGGGGGAGGCAACTGCCCACAATGCCCCCTCCCCATTCGGTATGTCACTGTGCCATGCAATGATGCAACATAAGAATCCAGGAATAGTTCATCTGTTTCATCACTCACATGTGATTTCAACTCCCCAGTTATCCAGACAGTTTGAGGAAAGTCAAACATCTGCTACATGGATCAGCAAGGATGGATTGTAAGGCAACATGGATACCATGGAATTCAGGTCACAGTAGTTATGCTGCAATACATACCTTCTTCAACAGACTGCTTTGGAGATGGATGAGCTCCTGAAGTTTGGTCAGGGTTGGAGTTGGAGATGGATGGAGCAACACTGTGAAGGACATAACATATGGTTCAAGAAACTTCTGTTTCCATTAACAATACAGGGGATGAAGTAACATTTTCATTGACTTCATTGACTTCTATGGTGTCCTGAGTAAGTAGGACAATCGAGATGGCTTTCTGTTATATGCATCGTAGAAGCAATGTTATGATGTAGCTTTTATACCCCAGTGAGAATAGTATGGATTCACTCATAAGTGAATTTTCAAACATACTGATATATCAGTTAACAACAATGCAGGGAGCTATGTGATCAACACGGTCGATGTACCCTAAAGCCCAAATAACTAAGTAACAATGCAGGGAATCTGCTGCATAACAGTTTGCCCATAAATTAGCCATGATATATGGCATCATACTTCCCATGCTATTTAGAATAGTGAGCTATATTTTGTGTACAAACATCAGTACATTATAAATGTTAATTAAACGTTGCACACATCAGTTCCTTACAAGTGTCAGCAATACATTTCCTTCATGTGCTTTAAACATGATTCAAGAAAGCACTGTCATCGATTTTAAACTTGCAAAAAGAGTAGGCCGCCTGGTGTTTTGAGTGCTATTTGAGTGAATTTGCTGTCTTGTTAGTGAACTGACCACTTATTGAGATATAAATACTTTAACTTTGCCTGCTTCTATCATGAAACATTTGTCATTTTCCAATACATCAGAAATCATCAGAATAACTTCTTGTCCACAAACCGGTGTATGCATTTCTATGAGTTTCTCATATTTATTAACACAAATGATGTAGATCTGATTTGCAAACGTATGACAGAAAATGGTATCAGCACAGGATTCCATTCCTGAAAATATAGTACTTTCAACATGTTAGTGTTCTTTTACATTTCAACATGTTAAGTTGGGTGAAATTTGTATTGTAAAACAATACATTGCTTGAAATTTTTACAACTTTATTTTACACTTGGTAGTTATGTGATATTAACATGGAAACCCTGAGCACAAATCAGAAAAAGGCATGGACTGGACTTGTCCAAGCTTACCTGCAAACTTCTTCAACTACTGTTCCTTTGGGAATTAAATATCAGCAAGCTATTTATTCACTATTTAAAATAACACCAATCTGCAGATACATCGGAATGTGCGAAGGACAAAAACGAATCAGTATATCACTTGAGATTGGCCTCCTGATTAAACACTGAGCGCAATTGCACCAAAAATGTCTCACCTTCGTCACATTTGTCGACCGCAACCGCAAATTTAGATTTCGGGCACTGGGATTTCTGTAACTGGATTTTTTCTCCTTGGATGTTACGATTTTGGATGTTCTGAGGAACGCCCATCACGATTTGTGGCATTTAATGCGCGCTAGTGTCTATCAAGTCTCTCCAGACACATTTGGTGATGGGTTTTGACCTTATATAACTTACAAGCAGGTGTTTGTCACTTCTGCAGTCGCCGTATTTCCGAGCTGTGACGTCACGAGTGCGATTGCCAGGCTGCTCCGAATTTCTCCACTGAATTTGGAATATGCCCGATTTCTGCTCGGATGCGTCGGTAAATAAGCGTCGGTAAAGCGACGATAAACTATGTACCGCGTTGCCAAGGATAAGGTTGCAGTTAGCGTGTTCAATATGTTTGATGGCACGCAGTAATGTTCCTACCTAATTTAATAATGCAAAATAATGCGGTTGAAAAAGCAGGGTTCTTAGAGAGATTCGAACCCGCCAACTCTGGATCTCGAGTTTGAGTTCATACCTCTGCGCCACACGGCTGGGCGTAACTGGCCCGAAGTTTGGGATGCGGGTTGGGCAGTGTGCAAGAAAAAATACTTTGACGCTATATACCGCGATAGTTTCGATTGCTAGAGCAAAAGTGGTAGATAGATTGGTGAAAGAAAGCGAAGCGATCCTTTTTCGGTGCCAGAATCATGCGAAATGGCGCAATATAATCCGATATATGTTTTTTTCGGAAATCGCAGCAGCTCAATCCGCATCAATCAGTCCGAATCGTTCAAATCATCTAGTGACTGTACCTGATTAAATGCCTTGCTTACAAGGTTCGCTTAGAAAGTCTTTTTAAGCTACGGCCTAGTACCTACCTATTGCTTTCTTCAAGACTGGCAATTATAATACAGTGTGCATGCAGCTTCTTGCTGACTTTTTTCTTTCATGGTATCATAAGCTAGCAGATATTACATGTTGATGTGGCTCTTGGTGCAGGTCGAGACTGGGATGCTGCGTATCAATAATGAATATATGCACATTGTCATTGGGATATAGGTGGTGCCTAGGTAAATATCAAGCTTATAGTACGATGTATTGACTGCTGAAGACAAATATAGTTTGCATATCCACAATCTCAATGAAAACTGATTGTTGTTGACTGGACTGGATTGTGTGCAAGTTTGACGATTACTGGAAATTGAGTGGGATGAATCCAGTTCAAGCTCCATATGCATGTGCTTCTGCCATTGGTCATGTGCGCAAGCATCATTATGACAATGCAATTGTTATCTAGTGGCTTTGCAGATTTTTTCAAACAATCTGGTTTCAAATGAATCAGCAGCAGCTAATCTCGACATTTTATGATGTAAGTCGTGCTTGCAAAGTGGAAGGAAATCCAACTCCTTTGTTTTTTTTTCACAAAATGTTCAATTTTGCAGCAAAAGGTGGCGAGTCAATCCACTATCCAATTCAAATCTGTTTCATTTCAGTACAAAATGCGCTGGTTGGCATCAACTAAGCTTTGTAAGTAGCATGGTGTTTTTTTCTTTTTTTTCCTTTAACTTTCTTAGCATAAAAATAGCATAGGCTATTGGGGGGGGGGGGCAAATCAACATTGAGGGGGCCAAGATCAACATTGGTGGGGCCATGGACCCCAAAAAAGGATACAAATCGACGCACCTGCTTTGGAGAAAAATTAGAAACAAAAATTAAGCAATATATTTCTGAAAATTTTATAAATTGAACAACCTAACCCAAACGAACCGAACCTAATGTCAGCTGCTTTTGAAGGAAAATTTCCCATTTTATTTTATTTTTGAAAATTTGTGAATTTTTTCCAAGTTAAACAACTAAGCTAGCCTTACCTAGCCAAACCGGTATTATTGTGCATTAAGGTGGTAACAAGACAAGTTTTAACACACATTTGCCTTCATATAGCAAACAAATAGGTTAGGTTTGGTTAAGTTAGATTAGTTTAGGCTTTTCAAATTTGAAAACTTTAAAAAAAAATTCCCAAAAAGTTTCTCCCACAAATTGCGAATTATTTGGTAACTTTGCAGTTTAAGGTGTTCTTTTTTCTTTTATTTAAAACAATTTGTCTGCAGAATACCATGTTTATGAAGGTAACTAAGATGAATTGACCCACTTATTTTCTGTGCAAATGCTTACTTTTCAGGTTGTGAGCAAAATAATGCCAAAAAGGGCGTTGAGTTCGGTAACATAGCATAAACATGAATGTTTTTTTTAATGCAACAAAACCTAACCTAACCTAGCCTCAAGGCCTATCGAGTCAGGTTGGACAATAGCGTCAGCTGCTGGGGTGTCGTTTAGCTACATACAAGACGCGTGTGACGATTGTGATCGATATCAGTTTTATATCTATGCGCGCACAAATTGAACCAATTACGGTGCAGCATTTGTGTGACACAAGCTAAATAGTTTTCGTCAAAGCGCGTTCGAAATCAATCGATCGGTCAGTGAGTTTACTTCAGGCAAATTCACCGGTTGAAAATGATCTAGGGCGCACGTGCTTCCACGCCAGCCAAGCTCCCGTGGGATGGATTTGATGTGTCTATAAATACAGCTGTGTTGCATTGAGTTTTGTTTCACGAAAGCTATTATTTCTATTGTGACAACAATTCTGCACTGTAATTGGTGAATTTGGCGCGCGCACAGATGAAAAACTGATATAGATCACAATCGCCACATGCGTCATACATGTAGCTAAACGACACCCCAGCAGCTGATTGCTATTGTCCAGGGCTGACCTAGCCTAACCTATCTTTTGAGAACAAAAAAATTAAAAAATTAAAATGTCAATTAATTTATTTTCTGAAAATTATCAAACTTAAAAAAGAAACCTAACCGAGCCTAACCTAAACTAAGCTGCTTTTGAAGAAAAAATTATATTTTTTGTGAACATGTTTGTAAATTTGTTTGGGAAACTTTTGGGTATTATTGTGCTTTAAGGTGGAAACAAGAAAAGTTGTATGGGCGCTGTATGACCAACGCGGTCAATGCGGCCGTAAACCCAAATAACCAACCAACCAACCAACCAAGAAAAGTTTTTACACACATTTGTCACCATAAAGCAAACAAATGGGTTAGGTTTGGTTAGGGTAGGTTGGTTTAGGTTTTTTAAGTTCGAAAATTTGTCAATTTTTCTTCTTCAAATTAAAATAAAATGAATTTTCACAGAAAATAAGTGGTCCCATCATCTTAGTCACCGTCATGAACATGGTATTCTGAAGACAAATTCAAACAACAAAAAAATCACCTTAAACTGAACATTGACAAATCATTTTTTGAAAAACCACAGGTTTGGCTGTGTTAGGTTCTTTAAACTTTGAAAATTGAATATTGAAAAATGCTTTAACTGTCTCATGCGCAGTGAAATTGAAACACGCCTAATGCTACCAATTTCTGCAATGTAAGAGAAAAAAGAACTATGACGTCACCAAAGCTTGAAGGCGAACTTTGGTGTACCTACTAAGGTAATAGTGGGTGACCACAAATGCGCGCTGCCAGACACTGGTCTTGTATGACTCAAAAGGGTCTGTTTAGGAAGTCATGTGTGGCCATAGCTTAATACCTATTGTTTTTCAGGAATATCAATTATAATGAGGTGTCTATATGGCTTCTTGCTGACTTTTCTCTCATGTTTTCATAGGCTGGCAGATTGGCTCACACTTTGATTTTGTTGGTTCAGTTTGAGATTGGCTTGCCCCATAATTGGGCATGTAGGTAGGTAGGTACCTACCTTGGTAAATATCAAGCTGATGGTGTGATGGGTAGGTTGCTAAATATAATCTAGTTTGTATATCCACAATCTCAATGATAACCATGATTTGCATGGAAGTTTGACAATGACTGGAAATTGAGAATGGAATTAATAATTTTCAAGCTCCATATGCATGTGGTTTTGCCATTGGTGGTGTGTACAAACATCAGTATGACCATGCAATTGTTGTTTACTTGCTTAGCAGATTTTCTTTCAGACAATCTGGTTTAAAATGCATCAGCATCGCTTATCTCAACATTTTATGATGTAAGCTGTACTTCCACAGTGGAGGGAATTCCAGCTATTTTGTTTGTTTTTGCACACAATTTTACATTTTTCAGCAAAAGGTGGAGGGTCAGTCCACTGTCTAATCCAAATCTGTTTCTTTTTAGTACAAAATGTGCTGGTTAACATCAATGTTTCTACTTAGCATGGTGTTTTTCATTTTTTCCCTTTAGCTTTCTTATCAGCATAACATAGGATAGGTTATTGGGGGGCCCAAATCAACATGAGGGGGGGCAAGATCATCATTGGTGGGGCCATGGCCCCCACAAAAGGATACAAATCGACGCCCCTGCCTGTTCCATTTACCGGAACCGGGCCGCCCGCACGACTGCTCCGTCGGACAGCTCGGCGCAATAGGCTTCGCGAAGAAAGGAGTGAAGTACATGAATAAAGTATGGAATCGCAATGACAAACAGTACAAACGACAAACAGTAGTGCATTTATGACAACATTCCAGTTGATCAAGTTTGGTTCCATTAACCTGTCTTGAACTTGACCTGACTTGACCTCGGTGACCTAACATGGCCTTGAAACTATATAACATATCAATATACATCACACAAGTCGCTAGTGTTGCCAAGAACACTTCCCTTTTGCGGATATACGGGAAGCGCATCAGCGCCGATTTTTCTGGTCCGGCGCTGGGAATTGTTTTTGATTTTAGCGGCCCGTAACTTGAAAAATTTGTCGGCCGATTTCCATTTTTCTTACTTTAAACGACGCGCCGGTCATTTCTAAGCAGGTACGCAGAAAATCTCGTATATCGACCGGTGAAATCTGCAGTTATGTACGAAAAACCGGAGGGGTGGGCGGATTTCGCCCCCCTCCAGTGCGCGTGTTAAAGCTACCTAACACACATTAATTTTCCTCATTCACTTCACATTCGCTCGTCCCATTCATTCTCTTCTTATTAATTAATGAAATGCTTGGTCACAAAATTTTGCTCCCCCCTCAGCGGTACACAAACACATATATCGACAGACCATTGCTCTATTTTTGATGGTAGGTTGGCAGAATATGTAAACCTTCCACTGCCATCATAGCTGGCCTCGCCATTATTGGCAGCGTTCCTCGCCTGGATGCAGTCTTAACTGCCACGAGGGGCTCATCGTACTGGCTCGGAGGGCTTATACAAGTGCTCTGGTGTCTTTGACTGACCTACCTAACCTTAAAAACAGTCGATGCCTCACCGGGCCTTATTCGCCGTACACTGTGCGACCAGGTGAAGGTGTTGACGGGCGGGCACGGATCCCTACCACGTTGGGCGCGTCCACTGGCCGTCTATATAACCTAGCCTGCCCTACCCTTTCAGCCTCGGGGCTTACGACACGCCAAACCTGTCCGGACGTTCCCCCGAGACGCTATACAGCTCCGTGACCAAACGTATAGCGAACGGGGAGGACTCACGACCGTGCAGTGTTTTGCATTACCCTATTGTGTCGTTCGGCGCCAAACTCAACGGACGCGAGGAGGTGCCTCTTAACGGCCCATCCCACCTGCATGATATGCCCGCCCCCATCTGCGCCACTGGGTCACAGAGGCCAGCGGGATTTCGCCGTCAATGGACCAGAGCAAGTGAGCTAATGCCCCCGAAGTGTACGTTCATCGCACCCCCTCTCGCAACTCGACATCATCCAAACGCAGATCACATATATATATAACAACATTAATATTATAGACAGGTTAAACTGGCTTTAACACTCATTACCATTACCCGAGAACGTTCAGTCCATAGGAGGACGGCTCGCAGGTCGGCTGCCTCGCTTATAAATTTACTTCCTATGGCATTGTTACTTCTTAGGCAAATATCAAACAGCATGTGAGCATCATCCTTTGTGTCGGAAAGTACACACTGTACTATCTACGCCTACTTGTCGGCTGTTGGTGACCAGGTCAAAGCGAAAAGCGCGACGTGCACCCCTCAGCGCCCGAGGCACGGCCACCATTTCTGTTCTAGACGTAAATACCCTCCCCTCCGTCCACCTGCTCGCCGAGGTATTTGCTACGCTACCGTTCGGGGAGGGTCGTATCCTGTCGTCATCGAGTTGCGTTATTCCCCACAGAGGGTCAGGTCACTGACTCGGCCATCAGCATCCGACCTCAATGCTATCTGGGTCATCACGAAAGTTACGCCACTGAACACACAGCTGGATGGCGCACCTATAGTTTTTGGATTTTTGGAATTAGCTTGCACCACGGCGGGTAGTTAGGCTATAATATTACTTCTTTATCTCCGGTTAATGTGAGGGTCGAACGCTTTGGACGAGGAGGGGGAAAACATGGATATTGCAAGCACAATTTTCAACGTGCTTACTCTTAGGCCGAGCGATGGTCATTTTCATGACCCACTCCGACCCGAGGTCCTAAAGGCGGATGTTAGGATCCGGTTTGTACCTAGGATCCCTGATCGTTAGCCCAAGCTATGGCCCCTTTTTATCCCAAATATTCCTTGTCACCGCTAATTATGCACGTCAAAGGCTGGGCAACTGCTTCGTGTCTCTGCTGGTGCGCTCAAGCATTTCTATCGTCAAGGGTAATATATTTTCATGTATTTACATTGCACGCCAACATACATTAAATGTTTTTTGGCCGATAATTAGGTCACCAGAGGGCACTACGCCATGATTGTGGCCAGTAATGGGGCCACGTTATGGCCCGCCCCGGTAGCTCAGTTGGTTAGAGAGCTGGCCTGCATGGATCTCCCCGTCCTGACAAGATGTGGCTCGAGTCGCATCACGTGCTCGCATTTAGCCCCCGGCTGGGAGTGTCAGTTGCCAACTGGCCCGATATGGCCGGGGACGAAATACCTGGACCGGGACCGAGCTGCCGGGCTGTGCCGGTGCATTGAAGGCACGTTAAACTCTCGGTCAAAATTGTGCCGTTGAACTGGAGGTCATGAATTGGGCGGTGGGGGCATGGCTCACGCAACACGCTCTGCTTAGCATAGGACCCTGGTCCATAAAGCTAACTCAGCAAGAACGCGGACTGAACTTTAAACAAAATACGAACCTCGACATAAATCCCTGACATTGGTTAAGAAAACGGCAGAGCTTGCGTTCTTTCGGTATTGTTTCTCAAGAACCATGACAAGCATAGCTAAATCTATGGGTAAATATGCTAAACATAAATGCATAGATGGAGGTATTTATACTTAACCATAGGCTAGGTCCAGCCAGAATCAGGCTTGATAACGAGCATCCGAACTATGCATGTTAGAGGCACAGGTAAACGTTATTGGCAAGCCAATGTAGAATAGACTTCCCCTCACAGCTTATTTCTTTGTTTTCTTTGCTTTCATTTCATTTTGTTAGGTTAGGCACTTCGGCCTCCTCAGGCCATTTCGTGCCGCAGAAAGAGAAAACAAAATTATAGTGCTGGAAAAGTCAGTTTATAAGTCCTGGAGCAGGTTGGTTTGTTGGAGAAAACTGAAAAGTAGTTTGAGGAGAAATGAATGATTATCCCCCAATAGTGTTGGCAGAGAAAACGGAATTATGTGTATATGGCAATAGTCCGTCAGTATTTTTCGAGGGCCGTGGAACTTCTGACAGTGAAGAAGAATATGTGTAACTGTAAGATAGGTGTTGCATGATGGGCATGAAGGTCTGGGTGAAGCCGTGTAGATATATCGATGTGTAAGAAAAGTATGGCCGATGCGTAAACGTGATAATATTTTTCTTCGTGTCGTTTTTTTATATGATGTGGTCCAGATATCGACGACAGGTTTGATGATATGTAATTGTGTATGGTTCGTGTTTCGTGTCCAATTTTGTGTCCAAAAATGTCGAATGCTCTGTTGTATTGATGATTTAATACCTTCAAAATGTGGTGGAATTTCTGTAATGTTTTGGAGGTGTAATGATGCTTTTGCTAATGTGTCGGCTTCTTCGTTCCCTGGGATGCCGCAGTGACTGGGCACCCACAGGAAACGGACCTTCACGCCCATCAGATGAAGTGTTCCTAACGTTTCATAAATATAAACATGGCAATGAAGTGAAAAAGAAAGTGACGAAATAGATTGTAAAACAGATTTGGAGTCCGAACAAATGATGACGCTGCGCATGGGGTGACAGAGAAAACGATTGCGAATGTAACGGAGGGCAAGAGGATAGCATGTAATTGGGCGATAAAAATTGACGTTCCGTCTGGTAGTCGATGTTGTTTTTTGTATGTTCCCGAAACTATGGCATTTCCTGTAAAGTTGGCGTCTTTAGAACCGTCAGTAAAAACAAAAGGAACATGAGAATAACGAGACCGAAATTTGTGAAATTTTTGTTTCGCATATTCTGGACAAAGCTGTGATTTTGGAGTGGTGGTTAGATAAAAATGTATCGTTCGGCTATCTGCCACGGTGGTGTAGTTGGTGGAGAAAGAGAAGTAATGCGTGGAATAGTGAAATGAAGGTGTTCAGAAAATGTTTTGACTCGAGAAGCTATAGTGAGACCAGTTCGTTTTTCGGCTGGACCTAAATAATCATGATGTAAATTTGGGAGAATTTGGGAGAATGTGTGTGGGGTGGTTTGCATGAAATTGAATTTTGGAGGCGTACCTAAGTGTTTGCTGCATTCTGCGGAGAGCTAGTGGAGGAATTCCAGATTCGGCTTCTAAAGAAATGATGGGTGAAGTAGTTATTGCACCGAGTGCGATACGGATAAATTTATTTTGAATGATGTCTAAAATATGTAAGGAGGATGTGCTAGCACCGGTATTTACAACGGATCCATATTCTATTATGGGTAGAACTAAAGATTTGTAAAGTAATAGAAGTGTATGACGGTCGGATCCAAGTGATGAAGAAGTGATGCATCGAAATATATTCAGTCGGTGAAAACATTTGTTCTGGATGTGTTTGATTTGTTTATGCATTGAAAGCCTACGGTCAAAAATAATACCAAGAAATTTAAATTAATTTACAAAAGTTATATCATTGTTTCCGAGATGAAGCGGTGTTTCTGGAATTGGACAGGGAGTGCATTTCCTAAATATTATGGTTGCAGATTTTGTAGCGGAAAAAATGAAACCATTCTTCATGGACCATTGATATAAAGTCATAAAGTCATAAAGTATGAAGGATTAATAAGAGCCACAGGGGCCCATCTGGGTTAAGCCTATCTGGAAAAGGTACTAGAATGTACATACTCCCACCCCAATCAATCCCTTATCCCAAGTTCCTAGGAAGCTATATATCCCAGCCCATCTAACACCACTCACTTGCTACCGCCTAACACCCTCAATAATCACAAGCTCCTCCCATCACACCCATCGTGCCACCATAGACAACCTCATCAGCATCACATCCCGAAGGAAGGTGCCGAATCCACTGCTAGGCACATCCCACAGAACTTCATAAAGCGTTCAGACTTAATAAGCGACTCACTTGCTATTGCATAATACACTCAACAATTACAAACTCCTCCCATCATACCTATTGTGCTACCATAGACAATCTCATCAGTATCACATCCCGAAGGAAGGTGCTGAATCCACTGCTAGGTACACCCTATATAAAGTTATAAAGCATTTAGACTTAATAAGAGACTCACTTGCTATTTCATAACACAGTCAACAATTACAAACTCCTCCCAACTCCCACTCCTCCCTGTCGATCAACCTTCCCTGGAATACAGAAAAACAATCCCCCTATTCTTATAATGATTGTCTATGCCGTTTTTAAAGATGTTCAGTGTGTTGCTACTGACAATGGTTCCTGGCAGCTGGTTCCAGTGTTCTACTACCCTGTTGGTGAAGAAAGACTGTCTTAACCTTGTCCTGCTGTGATTAACTTTAATTTTGAACTGATGACCTCTAATTGCATCATTTCTGTTAAATTCAAACATTTCCCTGAGATATCCCTGTTCCTGACCATGAACAAATTTAAAAACCTCGATGAGATCTCCTCTCAGCCTTCTATATCTAAGTGAAAACATGTTCAATTTCTTCAGTCTTTCCTCATATTCCAGGTTGCCTATACCATTAACCATTTTTGTTGCCCTCTTTTGTACTCTCTCTAAAAGCCAACAATCTTTCTCATAACTAGGGGACCAAGCTTGGACACAGTATTCCAAATGTGGCCTGACATATGCACAGTAAAGCTTCCTGATGACCTCCTCACTTTTGTATGACACATTCCTCTGTATTGCCCCAAGCATTCTTAGTGCCTTCTTCCTGGCTTCTTTGGTCTGTTCTGATGCCCCCAATTTTGTGTTCAAAATAACACCTAAGTCCTTCTCCTGCTGAGTCACAGATAGTACTTGGCCACCCATCAAGTATGGAGCCTTCATATGCTGCCTACCTACATGCATGACTTTGCACTTATCAAAATTAAACTTCATTTGCCATTTTTCGGACCACTTCACTAGCTCGTCTAAGTCTTTCTGCAGCAAAACCTGCTCATTTTGCCCTGTTATTGCCCTAAAGATCTTCAAATCATCCGCAAATTTCAAAACCTTACTGCTTAGGCCACATTCAATGCTATTCACATATATAATGAACAATAGTGGCCCCAGTACCGACCCCTGGGGGACTCCACTAAGAACATTTTGCCATGATGACTTTGTACCATTTAGTATCACTCTCTGCTGTCTATCTGAAAGCCACAACTCTATCCATTTTAGGATGCTACCTGCAATACCATGGACCTGAAGCTGCATCATTAACCGTTTATGGGGTACCTTGTCAAAGGCCTTACTAAAGTCAAGATATGCTACATCAACCTGATTTCCCTGATCAAATTGTTCTGTAGCAAAATTCAAAAAGTCCAAGAGATTTGTGAGGCACGATCGCCCTTTTCTAAACCCATGTTGAGTATCTTGAATCAATTTGCTTCCTTCCAGAAAACTAACTATTCTATCCTTGATAATTGATTCGAGTACCTTGCAGACTAGGGATGTGAGGCTTACTGGCCTATAGTTTTCAACTTTCCCTCTTTCTCCTTTCTTGAAAATAGGAACTACATTTGCCCTTTTCCAATCTGTTGGAATTTCATTTTGCGAAACTGATCTACAAAATATTATGCTAAGTGGAATTGCCACTTCCTTTTCCGCTTCCCGCAATACCCTAGCATAAATTCCATCGGGTCCTGCTGCCTTGTTTGTCTTTATTTTTCTGATATAATTGAAAACAATATCACTATCAATGAAATCAACATCGTGTATCTGATCACCTGTCACTGAACTGTGGTTCACGGTTGGCAGATTAGTCACATCCTCCACTGTAAACACTGATTTAAACTGCTTGCTCAGCTCCTCAACCATCTCACTATCCTCACTCAATATAGTCCCATTTACATCCAGTGGACCAATTGTGCTTGAAACTTTACTTAGCTTGTAGAAACTAAAGAACTTTTTACTGTCCCCATTACAGTTCCTAGCCAAATCCCATTCTTTTGCTCGCTTTGCTGCTCTGATTTTCTGCTTCACAGCGTCTCTAGATTTTTGATACGACCTTAGATTTACGATATTTGAAGCCTCCTTAAATACTCTAAATGCACCTTTCTTAGCCTTAATTGCTTTCATCACATCTGGTGTAAGCCATGCTGGCTTTCCTACCCTTCTTTTGCGCCTTTGCGTTTGGGGAACATGTCTAATCTGAATTTCCCTCAAGTAGGATTTGAACTTTTCCCACATTTCACAGGCATTTAAATCAAAGAATTCTTCTTCCCATTTTATGGCACTTAAAGCCTCTCTCATGCAGGCAAAGTCTGCCCTGTTAAAATTTGGAATCTTTGCCAAATTATCCTTGATTGTCCCTGATACCTGTGCCTTGAATCTCACTATGTTATGGTCACTTCTTCCCAGAGTTTCTCCTACAGTCAAGTCTTGAACTAAATCACTTAAATCTGAGAAGACAAGGTCCAAGAATGAGCCCTGCCTGGTTGGTTCCATTACAAACTGGTGTAAGAACAAGTCCTCTTCAAGGCATTTCCTAAACAGTTTACATGATGGGGAGCCAACACC
This sequence comes from Ashinkailepas kermadecensis, assembly GCA_034440615.1. Taxonomy (NCBI): domain Eukaryota; kingdom Metazoa; phylum Arthropoda; class Thecostraca; family Neolepadidae; genus Ashinkailepas; species Ashinkailepas kermadecensis. The sequence goes on from JAOTOM010004488.1 coordinate 34,222, forward strand.
AACATTTTCATATCCTTTTAGATTAAAGTCACCAAGAATAAGGCATTTCCTCTGAAAGTTTCTACTGATTTCCTCACAAATCACCTTATCAAGCTCCAGTTGCTGAGAATGTGGCAAGGTTCCTGATCGATACAAAGCTCCTATCCTCAGTTTATTGTTGTTGCCTTTTCCCACAGCAACATCAAGCCAAATGGACTCCACAGACACATTTTTCACCCCATCTACTACTTTTTGAGAACTGTTTCCGATTGGTGTGAAAAGTGTGTTGTGCATTTTGTAAGAAAATAAAGGTCGGTAGTTCTCATCGGAGCTATTATGGGCAATGGTATCAGCTATGGTATTTACTATGGTTTGTGGGTCTGTAATCGTGAGATTGTGGATTTTGAGGGCCGGTAGAGATTTAAATTGGGAGCGTCCGGACAAACGTCGGATTAATTGCCATATATCAATCCTTGTATTGGTACCAAGAGTCACTCAGTATCAAATGTCAAAAACGCTATAAAAAAGGGGTGGGACAGGAGGCTACTAAAACATTAAAAAACACATGCATACAATACTCAAACATTCCCACGTACAGCTCTTTTCAGCGCCTCCTTCAGCTTAAACTTAAAAGCCCGTCGCATATTCTCGGCCCTAACTTCCTCGGGGAGACTGTTCCAAAGAACTGAGCAAGGTACATGAAAGAGCGTTGCGCAAAAGAAGTTTTCAGGCCTGGGCGCTCTACTGAAAACGGTGTTGATCGCGTAGATCGAGAGCTGACATCACTTCTCAATGTCACAAGATCACGCAGGGTTTCAGGTGCTCCCGAGTGATGCACTGCAAGATGAACCAGTGAGCAATCCCTAATGTCGACAAAGCGTTGTAAGCTAGGCCAGCCTAACCGCTCAATAACATGCGATATATGACCATAGCGAGAGGTCCTAGTTATGATCCTAGCCGCCCTCATTATGACTTTTTGGATTCGCACGCGCTCGGTGTCACATGCGGCAGACCAGATTGAGCAACAGTACATTACATGGGGGAAAACCAGTGCAAGCACTAACTTCGACAGCGTTTCTTCAGTAAGAGAACGTACATGCTTGGCTAGAGGAAAGATAATGCGGTTACATTTCTTAGCAATATCGCCAATTTGTTCACTCCATGTTAACGATTTGTCCATGGTCACACCCAGGTTTTTGATAGATGAGACACGTGAAATATCCGATCCAAGAACAGAGAGGCTGATGCTAGGCAGCCGCGCGATCATCTGGCGAGAACCAAAAATCACAAATTGCGTTTTAGATGGGTTGAGCTTGAGAAGATTTACACGGTACCACCAGCACATAGTTTCCAAGCACGATTCGAGACGGCGTTTGGCATACATTATGTCCTCCAATTTCGATGACAACATCGCCTGTGTGTCATCAGCGTAAGCAACGACTTTAAAGACATCACCTATGTGTGAGAGAAGATCATTTGTGTACAACAAAAACAGAATTGGACCACACAAACTTCCTTGTGGAACACCACAGGATACGTTGCATACAAGTCTTCCGGGCCGAACTACCTGTCTGCGATTTGAAAGGTAAGATCTAAACCAAGAGCTGTCGATGCCGTACCACTCTAATTTGGTCAAGAGTCGGCTATGCGACACGCAATCAAAGGCACTAGACAAATCTACTGATGCGAGCAGACAAACGCGGCGCCTTTCGATGCAATTTGTGACATAAGCTACTACATCAGCAAGGGCAGTTTCAGTAGAGTGAAGTGGTCGATAGGCATGTTGCGAGTTGTTAAGAAGACAATTTCGGTGGAGATACGCAGTGAGCTGGTTGACTACTATCTTCTCGCACAGTTTTGACACGTTACTCAAGATCGAGATGGGCCTATAACACTTTGGATCGTCAGGGCAGCCTTTCTTGAAGATTGGTACGATTTCAGCCAACTTCCACAGTTCCGGAAAAGTACATGACGATAAACTAAAGTTGATTATGTGCAAAATATGTACACACACCGAAGGAAACAACATATTGAGCAATTTCAGGGACACATTGTCGTTACCACGAGCACTGGTAGGATTTAAATCACGCAGGACATGAGAGAGTTCGGGAAGAGTGGCGGGCTTCAGCTTGAATGCTGAGCTAACAACGCGCGGAGGGCGAGGTTGATGCGCTGTATTTGGGCCTAAATCCCCTAAAGAATGCAAAGCAGCAGCCACGCGATTGCCAGTTGAAGAAAAATGCCGGTTTTGGTCGTCAGCGAACAACTCCTTCTCCTGGTTGGAACGTGATGGTTAAGTTGATGGTGGAGTCGTCTTCTTCTGAAAGAGATGACGTCGAACGTGCGGCCAGACGTTGCCATTTTCTTCCAAAGTCCGATCGAAGAAACGGCTTTTGGCGACCACGAGCTCAGTGGAGGTCCGTTGATTTAGCTCATGGTAGAGTTGCCAATCCTCGTCACTCCCGGATCGGTCCGCTTGGCTGTGAGCCCAGTCACGTCGAAGGGTCAGGGCGTGGAGGTCAGCATTCTCAGCGATCCAGGGTGGCACTGAGCGGCGATTCGCGAACTTCGTGACGGTAGGGCAGTGAGCATCCATGACGCATTTCCAGATGTTCAACCATGCGTCCCACTTGCCGTCAACTGTGTTGGCCTCATACAGGCCAGACCAGTCCACCATGAGAAAAGCTAGGGGCAGTTGACCAGGGAGGAGGTGACGGGTGCGCTGAAAAGTGATCTTTTGGCGTTGAAACGACGGACGGTTTATTTTAGCTGTGACTGTGACTGCCCGGTGGTCACTGATGTGCACCTCCATGACGTCACAAGCCAAAATTGTGTCGGTGGCGTTGGAGATCGCGATGTCGAGAAGCGTTTTTGAAGTGCGCCGTGTGCCATCCCGGAGGTTTACAGTCTGTACGCGCGTGGGCTTCTTCACGAGTTTATGCATACATAAGTCGTTCAAAATTGTGTTGAAACGTTCAACCCCCGGTTTTGAAGCGTCTAACAAATCGATATTCACATCCACCATCGCGAATAAAGGCAAGCCATGGCTAGTTGCGAAGTCAATTTGGTGCTGCAAATCATCCAGATCAGCACCTACGGTTCCATTGGGCGGGCGATAGAGGCAGCCTACGATGACAGAGGTATCACGCCGGAGCTTCACCCGGATCCAAAGGGACTCGAGGCCGGAGCGAAGTGGTCCGGGAGGGGGTGTCAGTAGCTGGACTCCGTAGCACTCTCGGACGGCGATGGCGACGCCACCCCAACTCTCTGTGGACGTCCGCTCCTCATCGCAGTGTCTATCGGCTCTCTTGATGTAAAAACCTGGTATGCAGATGGCTTCATCTGGATGGTTTGAAGACAAATGCGTTTCCGAAAAGCAGAAGACATCAATATCGCGGTCACTGATTAGCTGATTTACACTATCTAATTTTGGAATCAAAGAGCGCACGTTTAAATGGATCACTCGTAAAAAATCACCGCCGGCTCTGCTCCAACCCCCGCCATCACGTCTCCGCGCCGCCCGGCGGCCGCGCCGGGCGCGCCTGCCACGCGGGAGCGCTCCCGCTGCACCACTGGCTGGGTCACAGGGCCGCGGCCCAGCCCCGGCGCTCAGCTGGCGCGCTCCGGCCGTCTCGCGCCCCGAGGCGGTGGTGTCATGGTCAGCAGCCGGCCCGCGTCGCGCGGTGATTGGTCGGTGATCGCAGGGTGGCAGAGACAAGATGCAGACGATTTTGTTGATGACGACCAAAACAGCGATGAGTTTTTGTAGGTCCCGATGCATTGCGTCGTTTTAGCGACTCACTTTCCACTCCACAAGTTCAGCACCTCTCACACAATCACTCAACACTCACAATATATAAGGCGGAAAAGGCTAAAAACGTTAAAAAGGCTAGGTGGGCGGAGCTCACGGAGCGCCAACCGTCCCCGGCCAGCGCGTCTCGGCGAGTCTTAAAGTATTTTACTTAAAGGTGTTTGGAAAGTGAGCTGCTGTAAATATGACGACCATGAACGGCGCTTAGCATCGCGAATGATGCGGCGGGTTCTCGCACGTTCACGGTTACGGGTGGTTAAATTTTCTTGATCGGGATGTCGTAAATACTTCCTAAGTGCTCTTTTTCTAACCACAATTGCTTGTGAAATTTCTAGACACCACCAAGGTACTGGTTTTCGTTTTGTGAAAGGTTTTGTGAGTGGAATTGTAGTGGATGCTGCTTCGAAAAGTGTATGTGTAATTGAGTTGATGTTTTCGACGGGAGAAATGTTAGGGTTGTATTGGATATAAGAAAGTTCCTGAAATGTTGTCCAATCGGCTTTTGAAATTTTCCAGCGTGGGATAAAATTTAGTGTGCTATCAGTAGCAGTTGAAAAAGTGGGTATTAATTTGATGGGGTAGTGATCGCTGTCATGAATGTCTGTGTCTATGGTCCAATCGAAATCGTTGGCCAGAGTTGGAGAGCAAATTGTCAAATCTATTGCAGTTTCTGTGTTGTGTCCGAGGTGAAAAAAGTTGGCTCTCCAGTGTTAAGTATTACTAAATTGTGTCGGTCTAATATGTGTTGAATAATGTGTCCGCGAGTGTCTGGGCATTTATTATCCCACGCTGGGCTATAAGCGTTGAAATTGCCAAGTAAGATGAACGGGTTTGTGAAATTTGTGATGAGGTTTTCTAATTGTGTTAAAATGTTTGTGTTGTCTGTAGACGGTGGAATGTATAGTGAGCATACATCTATATTTCGACCATGTAAGCGTAATGTACAAGCTACGGCTTGTAACGATGAATGAAGTGTAATTTGTGTATGTGTGTAATCATTGTTAATGTAAAGGGCTGCACTACCACTGCGGTGTCATCCACGGACCTCGTCGTGGCGGTACAGCGAATAATTGAAAAGATTGAAATGATATGTATCCGTAGGGAAAAACCAGGTTTCTTGAAGTGCGATGAGAATCGGAGTTAAGATGCTAAAAAGGCTTTCATTTCTGCCCATTTGGAAATCAAACTACGGCAGTTCCATTGTAGAAATATGGACATTTGTGAAAAGAAAGTTAATATTTGTCGGCACCTTTTGATGCCTGGCGCAGCCACGATTGCAGCTCGGGCGGGCATGTGGGTTGGGTTCGTACGGCGGCGGTGGACCCGCTAGTGCCGTCCGGCCGACCGGTGACCTTGGCAGGATCACGGCGGCCGGTTACTGCCGCGGGGATGCCCGCCGGCTGGGAGTTGGTCGGGTCACGTGGGCGCCGGCCGGCGCTAGACATGCAGGGCTCGACCGGCGGCCCGCTGACGGGGAACGAGAATTTGCTCCCGCAGCGGAGTGACTGCGGGGCCTATCACTCCTCCCTGGAGTGGTCCGTTTGTTGTGAGCCGGAGTGGTCTGTGTGTTGGGAGCCAGGGTGGTTTGTGTCGGTGTGGTCAGTGGAGTAAGTTTTTTTTAGTGGAGCTAAACCGGGAATCATGTCTGTTTGAATCGAGGCAGAAGTAGTGTTGACGCGACGAATGGGGGGAGCAACGGTGGCCGCCTGAGCATACGTTTTCGTTGACGGGGAGGTGGCTTCGACAGACCGTCGGGCCTGGGGGTATGACACCCCGGTCGTGGCCATGACAGCGCAGACCTCCTTCTCCTTGCGCCAAACTAGGCAGAGGGGTGATGTGGTCAGGTGATCGGATGTGCTGCAGTTGAGGCAGTGGGCAGGTTTGGAGCAGGTGGATTCGGGATGAGGTGATTCGCCGCACTTGGGGCAGCGGGCTGTTTGGCGGCATGTCTTACTGCCATGGCCGAAGCGCTGACAGTTAAAACAGCGGAGAGGATTGGGGATAAAGACACGGACTGGGTATCGAAGGTAGCCGGCGAGGAGTGTCTTGGGAAGAGTTGTAGAATTGTAGATAAGGACTAGGAGACTCGTGTCACGTTTCTGGCCGTCTCTGAAGGATGTAATGCGGCGGACGTGGGTCACCCCCTCCGGCCTGAGCTCCGCCTGAATATCTGCCTCAGACATGAAGCGGAGTTCCGGCGCGAAGACGGTGCCCTTGGTGGTATTGCGGTTGGAGTGGAGTGAAATGGTCACGGATTTACCACAAAATGTAGTGGTACGGAGGAGGGCTTTGGTCTGGGCTAGGGTTTGCGTTTTTATGACGAGGGTTCCGTTGGCTGGGGCTTCAATGTCAGGATTGGCTAAGGAGCAAATGGCGAGGAGTTGCTTGGTTGGCCAGAAAACATCGACACAACGAAAGGAGACGGACTCCTCGACAGGCTTTACCACGATGTATGATCCAGCACTGTCGAGGTATGGTTCAATGGGTTCAGGTTTGAAGGACGTGGTCTGGTTCGAGCGTGGGTCAGCGGCGTGGAGAGTGATGGTCTGGTCTGGATTCCGAGGCGAGGTCGTGGTCTTGGGACGAGCAGGGTTCGGTGAGGCACAAAGGGCTTCCATGGCGTCATCCAAAGGAATAGTTCGGCGCGGGTCATCAATTTTGGTATCATGAGATGGGGCATCAGGGGCCGAGTCCGGGGTCTCGCGATGGTCATCTTGTGTTGTGAGTGGCGGGAATTCAGAGTCAGAGTCCGTTGGCGAGCATGGGTCAGCGCCCTTTTTTCGTTTTTTCCCCATCGCGGGAAAAAAACCCTACCTAATGCGACTTAAATAAAGATGAAGAACGCACAGGAACACAGGGAACGGAAGTACGATAAAGATGAAAAAGTGTGGGGTGACGGTTGTCACCCCTAGAAAGAAAAAGCGAAAAGAGCGACGGGTGTCACTCCGCGAAAATGAAAAATAAACTGCAATAACCAGCAGTCAGTCTGGCCAAAACTGGCACGGCGGAGTATTCAGCAGGCTTTGGCAATATGGACCGTGATAGCACTGAATATTCCATGTTCTTTGCTTTCCTTGAAGGTCATAATAGGCCGGTTTTGAAGCATGACTTTTATCTTGGGAAATGGTCTGGAAAATGCGAAATGTTGGTACATAACGGGTCCATTCAACATAACTTTTCAGGAAAAATGCGGAGACTACTTGATGTCCAAAAGTGCTTACGGAAAGCCAGACCACGCCGCATGGGCAGGCCAAGTAAGTTCAAACTTGAATACCATCGGCACAACATTTTTTAGGCATCAACGTTTTGTTCCCAAGAAGAATACATATGACACTGAACCATCCTTGTAAACTATCCAGTTTCTGACCTCGTTATCTGACCTCACGCTGCGCTGCGACAATATACTAAGTTAATATAATGATCACTTCAGACTTCGCCTGTTTGGAGATTGACTGCATAGAGAGGCCCGATCAGGTCAAATGAGGTTGGATCGCACGATATAAGGTTGCTTCAGGTCACAGTTTGGTCACCCGATGCCATGTTGTTGGACGTACGCGGCGCTGAAACTGAATTCATATGTAACTTCACGAGGAACAGCAACATTCTGTATGAGCTGGTATTGTGTAGAAGATACATGTTGGTTGATCGGGCTTCATGTTTTTGGCCTTCGATATATTTTAAGCCATGATGCCAGAATACATGCTCTGTTAAATCTCCTATATATACAAATTATTTCAGCCTCAATATGGTCCACTCAATGCGGTAAAAAATGTGAATTTGACCTATTTAAATATTTATTTATTTATTTAACGATACATGCCCTTCACGTACAGTGGCTATTATGGACAGTCTGGGTATAACTCACAGATATTTACAAAGAACTGGTAAATTTGGTGTCAATAGTTGGAGCAGATGCGCAGCAAACATTCATACACCAACATAATGCAATACCCATATCACTATCACCATACTTGCTACACGCGCTATAAACGAGTAGTTTATAGAAGCAATAGGAAAGCGATGGCCTAAGGGTGAGTTCGTAGTGTACACACCTCCATTGTTTAGTCTTTTGTGCGACTAGTGTTGTACGTGGAGGTAAGCCAGTACATGTTTCTTCCCTCAGGTAAGTAACCTTGATCTTAATCTACATTTCGAGATAGCACAGTTGTTCGGTTTCATGAGAGAACAACATGAGCTGAGTTTGGTGTTGATATGTTGCAACTATTTCAAATTGCGGCACCTTTAAGATTTTGGAACATTGCTTTTACTACCCGTCCCAGGCCCATGGACTTTGGTGACCTTGTCCTGAATTTGATACCAGAAATGTAAAACCGATGTGTAAGAAGAACTTCTTCTCCCTGCGTCTACTATTTCAGCTGCTTCCCAGGAAAACCCTGAGGGGGTTCTCGAGAACCCCCCCCCCCTTCCCCTCGGTTAACACCGAGGATTAACCTTCCATCAATCGGGTCCTTGGTGACAAAATGTGAGTAACTATGATTTTATGACGTCATTTTAACCAGACTAAAGATGGCCTTGGACTCAATTCTGTCCAAAACGTAGCACATTTGTTCACTTAAAGGTGCCCAAAGTTTGAACGTGCTGCAGCAAGACCACCACTGCCATGGCGGCAGTGGTCCGAGCGCTATCCGAGATAAACCAAGGGGTGAGGTGTTTCCATTGAACTAAACATTTAAATGTCCTACCTCCAGCCAATGCACGTTTTCATGGTATCCTGAAGCTGTTCAGACGCAGTCTCCAACCGAGAAATAGTCGTTGGTAAGTGCAGTGGCGTCGCCACGAAATTCTTCCAGGGGGGGGCAATGTTGATAGGGGGCCTCCTGCTCCCCGAAAAGGGGCCTCCACTGTGTAGGGCCTCCTCTTGCTTTTTAGGCTCTTAGTATGGTTCCCGAATGGGAACATGATTTCATATTGATGTCTTGTTTGTTCTTGGCATGGTATATAATTTACGCAAAGCGCAATAGCAAGAATCTTTTTTCGCTGAGAACCGAGCCATACCAGGGTATAAATAAGCCAATGTAGATAAATACGTCAGTGCCAAAACAAACCAATATCTTTATGCTTTATCGACGAGAAGAATCTTCCCGCTGGCCTCTATTGTAGCGAGCTGGTGGGGCTCGTGCTGAGCATATCTTAAAGATATCTCCCATTGATCAACCCACTTCTTTGTTCACCAAGTTTAACTGAATATAGCTAGGTTCATCACTACTGTTAGTCATTCCCACCAGCTTGATCTCATAAACAAACTTAAACGATCATTTCTCAGTCCCAGGACAACAATTTCACGAAGGTGACAACGAGAAGTGCATTGAATTGGTTTTCTGATCGTCATCTTAGGGATTTATTAATTTTTTTTGCATAACATTTGGTGCTGGCTGCAAGGCACTTGGCACAGAAGCTAAACTAATAAATACTCCGCGAATAAATTCACGGCAAGAACAAGCATTGAACAACCATGCATCAATGGCAATGCAACAATGTAACAATGACAATGCATAAATAATGCAAAACCTTCGAATTCCACGCCGTCACGCCCATGGTTATCGCTGTGCTGTACCGTTTTGTAAATTATGTCGTTGAGAAGGTACTGAAGCTGGGAAGCTCCAATCATGCAGGCTGTAATCACAGAAGACAACTTTGTAGGAAGAAAATACATTTTAAAACATCATTCCTCCCATTTAATATGGGGCATCGGTGTTGTTTTGTATGCTTGTGAAAGGGAATTTACCCCCGCAATGTTGGCTTTGCTCCATGGGCGTAAGTTCTGAAAATTATTGGGAGACCAGTGACGCACACATATTTGCGTGAAGGGGAGAGGGCAAACGTATTTGGAGGGGGTCCAACTACTGAATATAGTCGTCCGATTTCGACCACTATTTTGTCAAAGTGGAACTTTTTCAATAAAATAATTAGTGATCAACTGAATTATCCTGTGGAAGGGCCTAATCTACCACTATCGTTTCTGATTCGTCGGATTTCAACCCTAGCTCCCACAACCTGTTCAAATGTATTCTTTTGGTATTCCTTGACAAGTCACCTCGCACTGCTGAAATTACACCGGCACAAATCACTTTAAAATGTAAAATGTTTCCAATTTCAGACATTCCAGTTCATAGTGCCTGGTCGCCACGACGCCAACGTTAGTGCACGTGCACACCCATCTTGCGCATTCGGCGCATTCGCCACACTTCGTGCGATGCTACGGATTCTGCTGGGCCTCCTACGCTTTGTTAATTGCTGCCACATGATAGACTTGCGCCATATCTGACGTGATAAAATGCTTCGTATGGGCGTTCGCTGCGAAAATCTGATTCATTAAATTCGATCACTAGTTCCCTTCTTACCATATTTTATGGTGAAGAAATGCGGATACCCGCTGAGCTTTGATGCACCTCATATCTTTGATTAAACATGCTTCCAGGTTGGCTACCGGACCGAAGCCCTGCCTGAGTGTACTTCTTTGGACCCGTTTCGTATTTCTTCGTCTACGGACGTGTCCTAAGGCTCCAATTCATTTTTGTTAGAGGTCCAACGCATTTTCGAAACCCCTGCTCGTTTTAGGGTTTTGTTGCTTTTTTTGCGCACCGAATATTTTTTTTTAGTTGTCGGGGCGCTTTCAAAGATCCCGATGTGTTTACTTAGTGCCCGGTATTTTTGTTCGTTTTGGGATCATGTTGCTTTTTGCGGCCCCAGCCTCTTTTCAGGCCCTTGTGCGGTCATGTGGCCCCTATGTGCCTTGAGAGCTTCCGGTGTTTTTGTTTTTTGTTTTTTTAGTGTTCCCGGTATATATATGTAGTTATGGCTACAACGCATGTTTTCGGACCATGCCGCTTTTTACGAGACTACGCTTTGAAGGGCTAGTCGCATTTTCGGTCCCCGTTGTGCTCTCAGGGTCCCGCTGAGTTTATTTGGGGCTTCTGACGCACATTTGTGGGGCCCCAGTACGATTTTGAGGTTTCGGTGCGATTTTTCTGGGTCCCAGCGCGACTTATCGCGCCCAGGCGCGTGGTTCCGGGACCCAACGCCAGTTATCTGGGCTCAACGCGATTTTTGTGGATCTCTTCTGAATTTTCTTTAACTTCCGAATCCCGCCCTGATTTTTCGAGTCCCTGGTGCCATGTTTTTGTATCTCACCTCGATTTTCTTCGAGCTCCGGTATGTTTTTCGATGCCGTACGCGATTTGTCAAGGCATCTGATGACATGTTCGGTGCTCCAGAACCATTGTCCTGACCCGGACTTTTTTGCAATCCCTCCTGATTTTGGAGGGCTCCGGCTTTATTTTTCGGATATCAATGGGACTTTGGGGGTCACACGGTGCCTATGTGGGGCCATAGACGACAATTGTTGGCAGCCCGACGTTAATTTTTGATGCCCAGACCAAATTTTTGGTACTACCGATGGGTCCGAGCGCGAAATTTTTGGTACTACCGAATTGTGGGTCCGAGCGCGAAATTTGGTGGGACCGGTTCGAGTTTGTGGGGCGCGTTGTACTTAGCTGTGACCCCAATGCGATCTTGGCGGTTCCTGTTGCAGATTTTCGTGCCTCGGAGCGAGTTTTCTGGGGCCCGACGTATTTACTTTGAGCCCCTACGCGAATTCTGGTGGACCGACGCGAATTTTTGTGGTCCCAGCGCGACTTTTGGGGGCCTCGGCTCGATTCTTGGGAGCATATCCCTCTTAGGAGGGAGGGGCCATTTGCCCCTTTGATATGTCACTGCGGCCACTGAAGGAGTTCTATTTTTTCTATAGGTCCTTATGTGATATTTTGGGTCCTGGTACGATTCTTCGGTCTCCAGGTGCGATTTTTTTCGGTGCCCTGACACGTTTTTTTCCAGTGCCCAACGGGTTTTGCGGGGACTTTAACCCGATTTTTTGGGCGCAGAGTGACATTCCGGTTGATAATTGATTTTTTGGGCAGCAGCAACCTTTGGGGTCCAGGCGCGACTTTTTTGGTCCCCAGTGAGATTTTCGAAGGCTGCGACGCGACTCTTTTAGTCCAATGTAATCTGTTGTGTCCCGACGTCATTTGCTTGGATCCCTAGCGCGAGTTTTAGCGACCTCGACACTTTGTGGGTGTCCAATACGTTTTGGATGCTTTTGGTGTCATTGTTGGGGCCCAAGAGTGATTATCCATGTCCGGATTGTTTTTCGTTGTCCCGGCTTCATTTGTGTCCAAATGATACTGTTTGGGAACGGTACGACTTATCGTGCCCCCAGCGTGTTTTTCATGATCCGGGCGTGAATTTTTGGTACCTATAGGCTCAGCGAGATTTTCAGGGGCCCCGGCCGGATCTTTTTGGGCCCATGTCGTGATTTTCAAGTACCCCGGCACGACTCCTGCCATTTCAGACGCTTCTAGAAAATCATAGACCTCCTCTCGCGTCTTAGGGGTCTCGTCTCATTTCCTGGAGCTTCTTTACCGGTTTTGGACGTCTTCTCGTCCGTCCTACCCTCCTCCATATTCAATGGTCCTCCTCTCCCGTTTTGGAGGACCTCCTCCCACATCCTGGGGCCCCTTTAACATGGCATGGGACTTCCTCTCATGTTCCAGGGGCATCCTCTGCCAAATTAGGAGCCTCCTGCCACGCCTCGTGGGCCTCCTCCTTTGTCCTCGCAAAGCTTACCCGTCTTGAGGGGATCTTCAATTTTGGAAACCTCGCCTCCTTCCATACCTGCTACCTACCACTCCCATTTTAAGGGCCTTCTCTCATTTCCTGGGAATTCCTTCCGGTCGTCGGGGCCTCATTCGGCCCTGGAGACCTCCTACTCCATCCCGAGGGACTCCTCTCGAGTCCGGCAGGGGCCTCCTTTTTTCTTTTTGAGGCTTTCTTTTTCAAATTAGGGGCCTTCTCTCACGTCTCCGGGGCCTCCTGTTCCGCGTTTTGATTCTATCTTTTCCCATTTTAAGGTTGGCCTCTTATCTCCTGGTGGACTCCTGTTCTCTCTTAGGTGGCTCCTCTTCCAAATTACACGCAACCTTTCCTATCTCAGTTACCTTGTCATTTCCTGGGGACCTTCTTGCCCGTCTTGAAGCCTTCTTTCTCGCCTGGGAGCCATCCCTCTTATCTAATGGCCATTCTCTCCTATTTTAGGGGCTTCCTCGTGCATCATAGGGTCTCTTTCCAATCTTATATCGTCCTCTTCCGAATTAGGTGCTTCCTGCCACTTTTCTGGATTATCCTTTTCTATCTTGGTGGAACCTTACCCGTTTCGGGGACTGCTTTTACGTCTCCGAAACCTCATCTCATATCCACTGGTTTCCCTTCCGTCTTAGGGCCTTCTCTCATTTTCTGAGATCTCCCTTCCCGTATTGGGGCCTCCTTTGCAATCATGGGGGCCTCCTTTGCAATCCTGAGGGCCTCCTTTGCAATCCTGGGGGCCTCCTTTGTAATCATGGGGGCCTCCTTTGCAATCATGGGGGTCTCCTTTGCAATCCTCAGGGCCTCCTTTACAATCCTGTGGGCTTCCTTCGCAATTCTGAGGGCCTCCTTTACAATCCTAGGGGGCTCCTGTGCAATCCTGGGGCCTCATTTGCAATCCTGGAGGCTTCCTTTTGCAATCCTGGGGGTCATCCTTTGCAATCCTGGGGCATCCTTTGCAATCCGGGGGCCTCCTTTGCAATCCTGGGGCCTCCTTTGCAATCATGGGGCCTCATTTTCAATCATGGGGGCATCCTTTGTAATCCTGGGGGCCTCCTTTGTAATCCTGGAGGCCTCCTTTGCAATCCTGGGGGCCTCCTTTGCAATCCTGGGGGCCTACTTTGCAATCCTGGGGCCTCCTTTGCAATCCTGGGGGCCTCCTTTGCATTCCCTGGGGCCTCCTTTGCAATCCTGGAGTCCTCCTTTGTTATCCTGGTGGCCTCCTTTGTAATCTTGGGGCGTCCTTTGCAATCCTGGGGGCTCCTTTGCAATCATGGGGCCTCCTTTGCAATCCTGGAGTCCTCCTTTGAAATCCTGGTGGTCTCCTTTGCAATCCTGGGGCCTCCTTTGCAATCTTGGGGACCTCCTTTGCAATCCTGGGGGCCTCCTTTGCAATCCTGGAGGCCTCCTTTGCAATCGTGAGGGCCTCCTTTGCAATCGTGGAGGCCTCCTTTGCAATTGTGAGGGCCTCCTTTGCATTCCTGGGGGTCTTCTTTGCAATCCTGGAGTCCTCCTCCTTTGCAAACCTGGGGGCCTCCTTTGCAATCCTGGGGGCCTCCTTTGCAATCCTGGGGGCCTACTTTGCAATCATGGGGCCTCCTTTGCAATCCTGGGGGTCTCCTTTGCAATCCTGGGAGCCTCTTTTGCAATCCTGGGGCCTCCTTTGCAATCTTGGGGCCTCCTTTGCAATCCTGGGGGCCTCCTTTGCAATCCTGGAGGCCTCCTTTGCAATCGTGAGGGCCTCCTTTGCAATTCTGGAGGCCTCCTTTGCAATCGTGAGGGCCTCCTTTGCATTCCTGGGGGTCTTCTTTGCAATCCTGGAGTCCTCCTTTGCAAACCTGGGGGCCTCCTTTGCAATCCTGGGGGCCTCCTTTGCAATCCTGGGGGCCTCCTTTGTAATCATGGAGGACTCCTTTGTAATCATGGAGGCCACCTTTGCAATCCTGGGGGCCTCCTTTGCAATCTTGGGGGCCTCATTTTCAATCATGGGGGCCTCCTTTGTAATCCTGGAGGCCTCCTTTGCAATCCTGGGGGCCTCCTTTGCATTCCTGGGGGCCTCCTTTGCAATCCTTGAGCCCTCCTTTGCAAACCTGGGGGCCTCCTTTGCAATCCTGGGGGCCTCCTTTGCAATCCTGGGGGCCTCCTTTTCAATCCTGGGGGCCTCCTTTGTAATCCTGGAGGCCTCCTTTGCAATCCTGGGGGCCTCCTTTGCAATCCTGGGGGCATCCTTTGCATTCCTAGGGGCCTCCGTGCTAATTGTTGGCACTCTCGTGATTTCTGGGGCCTCCTATCCTCTCCTAGGTGACTCCTTCTTCAAATTAGGGGCCTCCTCTCACGTCTTGGAGGCCTCCTCTCGTGTCTCGTCGGCCTCATTGCTCACTTTTTTCCTGTGCATTTCCGGATAGGGGCCTCCTCAAATTTCAGGGGGGGGCGGCGCCCCCCTGTTTGACGGCAGGGGGGCGACTGCCGCCCCCCCCATGCCCCCCGGTGGCGACGCCCTTGGGTAAGTGAGCTGAACAAAGCCAGCGTTTTGACATGAGATACAGATGGAGGAGAAGTGAAACTAGGATTAGATCACACCGCGTGTTTTTAATATTCTCTACACTATTTTGGGAAGTAGAGGAACTGTATAAAGTGAGATAAATAGAAAGCTCCAAATATATATTCCGCTACCAAATAGACGATTGATTCCCCCGTTTCTGTCGCTCACCGGTGATTCAGGCCATCCATGGACGTAATTATCGTGACTATTATTGTATGACGGACAACTGAATTGGCGGCTCTTTGAAGCCAAAATGGAGCCTATTATAATTGTTTTCAGCTGAATTATTTTCCTAAGCCTGAAATTTCCGGCCGTTCACTTCCACCTAAGCTACTTTTCTTAATAGGAGATCATGGAAAGTAGCGCTATGCATATTGGAGCTGTGCCAGCAGTACAGTACACCTTCCTATGCAACCATGAGGTCAAAAGATTTTTGTCGTGTTTGAAGATGTCTGCATGCTGACATACTATACCTCACCGTGTTTTAACTTCATGGCATGATATCACGTGCGTTCATGAATCTCGAAAACAGCATATAGACGACGAATCCGGTTTCAGATTATTATTAGCCATGAAGCTAACGCCAGACAGGCGCCGATGTTTCTTTGGCACACAAAACACAGTAGCAATGTTTAAATATGGAGTGGAAAATACACCTGATCGTGGCAAACACACAGACTGTTTAGAGCAGGCGGGAATCCCGTAAACAATCTGCGGGCGGCTGCAGGATACATGAGACGATATATCTGTCCACACCTGTCGTTATTTGGGAGGGCTGTGAGAGGACCAGTCATAGCGGCGCGTGCTCGGCCAATTAGTCATCATGAAAAGTGTATCTCTTACATTACCGTGGTGCATCCTATCAACGCGTTGTTCAGAAAACCGATCCAATTATTATAATCAACAAATACAATTACAGCCAGTTTTGATTGACATACGCGACCAAAGAAATAGCCATCCGCCAGTTATTCAGGCTTCAAAGTGGCAAAACTGCTGGGGTCATACTGACACACTGATCATTGGTATGCAACTGGAAGGTACGTGCTGCACACAGACATACGCATAAACACACATGCACATCAACATATATATATATATATATATATATATATATATATATATATATGCATATATATATATATATATATATATATGTATATATATATATATATACATATATATATATATAGATATATATATATATATACATATATATATATATATATATATATATATATATATATATATATATATATATATATATATATATATATATATATATATATATATATATATATGCATACATGTCATACATCTTGCTATTTCTTTCCCTTGGAAATATAACTAAGTGGGATCGGGATGATATGAGCACGGACAAAACATTACCGATACAGCGCTGAGAACCGAAGACAATTGAAGCGTCAGAATTGGATAACCCGCTCTCTCCTATCAACAAATATCTGCATTGATAAAGGTTCTCTCCACGCCGGTATGTGAATAATGCAGCGAAGCCACTCCCTCTCTATCCACTCGCACCATGACTCTCTCCACAATTTATTGAACGGCGAATCGTCGACAGCATGCCTTTACAAACACGATAATTTGGGCTCAAGCTGCGCTTTTCCACACGAAAAAAAATGGAGACAAACGTGAGACAAATTACAATAATACCATTAAAATAATTCCGCTGCAGACGGCTAAATGACGGCCGTTAACTATGACGGCTGAATTTGAGTTCCAGTATGCCTGATAATGCATTAACAGGCTGGAAAACTTCGCGGATGACAAATCAAGGAAATTAATAGGTTTTATAATGGTTCTAATCAATGGTCCAGTCGAAAGTGCGATCAAATATATTTGCGATCGCCTGCATGTTTTTTTTATACTTTGCTTCCCGCCCACTCGAACAACAGACAAAAACATGCACACGTCTAGCAAGTCTTGGTGCCATATACAGGGGCAGATCCAGGAATTGTCATGGGAGAGGGGCACATGTCCGTCGAATGTCGAATGTCGAATGTCATGTCGAAAATACCTGAAGGGGTGCCAGGCGGCTTTGACTTCCTTGGAGTGCTTCTGGCTGAAAAAATTCGAGGCGGGGGAAGGGGGGGGTGCACTCGAGCCTTCCCAGAGGGGCGCCTTTTCCCGGCCTCCCGGACGGAGAGGCGCCACCTTCCCATGGAGGGGGGGGGGGGGCGGCGGCACATCCCTCAGTGCCCCTTTGCATCCGCCCGTGGTGCCATGCTAAGTTATCATAGGGTGAATCCCCTTTGTTTGGTGACACTGTCCAACTCGCTTACCTGTGACAACTTGCGGTTCCGCAACTATACCTGCGCTATTCGGAGATATCTGTGACAACCTGCGGTTCCGCAACTACACCTGCGCTATTCGGAGATACCTGTGACAACCTGCGGTTCCGCAACTACACCTGCGCTATTCGGAGATATCTGTGACAACCTGCGGTTCCGCAACTACACCTGCGCTATTCGGAGATACCTGTGACAACCTGCGGTTCCGCAACTACACCTGCGCTATTCGGAGATACCTGTGACAACCTGCGGTTCCGCAACTACACCTGCGCTATTCGGAGATATCTGTGACAACCTGCGGTTCCGCAACTACACCTGCGCTATTCGGAGATACCTGTGACAACCTGCGGTTCCGCAACTACACCTGCGCTATTCGGAGATATCTGTGACAACCTGCGGTTCCGCAACTACACCTGCGCTATTCGGAGATATCTGTGACAACCTGCGGTTCCGCAACTACACCTGCGCTATTCGGAGATACCTGTGACAACCTGCGGTTCCGCAACTACACCTGCGCTATTCGGAGATATCTGTTACAACCTGCGGTTCCGCAACTACACCTGCGCTATTCGGAGATACCTGTGACAACCTGCGGTTCCGCAACTACACCTGCGCTATTCGGAGATACCTGTGACAACCTGCGGTTCCGCAACTACACCTGCGCTATTCGGAGATATCTGTGACAACCTGCGGTTCCGCAACTACACCTGCGCTATTCGGAGATACCTGTGACAACCTGCGGTTCCGCAACTACACCTGCGCTATTTGGAGATATCTGTGACAACCTGCGGTTCCGCAACTACACCTGCGCTATTCGGAGATATCTGTGACAGAGCCAGTCGTACTGACAGATGGCACGTTCACATGAAATGTCCAGCTGTTATTGAGAAGCTGTGTGGCACTTACTCGGAGCTTGTACGTGTTAATAGTCAACAGGAGTGAAGGAATACGATGCGCCAATATCAGGTATGTCAACACGGCAAACATAATCATTGCCTTTAGCTTTGAACCTCCATTCTTCTTTTTTCTAACCTTGTTTATTGCTCTTACGATCTTTAGAAAGGCTTCTAGAGATGTAAAATGAGAATATAAAACGACATCAATCCCTTTGATGTACTACGTTATGTAATTGAAAGTGGGTGCATACGAGTATATGGGCATTCTTATGGTTGCAAGTGTGACATTCGTGGTCATGATCACGGGCGGCGCCACAGGGATGGGGAGAGGACTGAGGGACGAGTCCCCCGCTAGCATCCTGGAGGTGGATACTGTACAAAGCTACCTAATCAAAGAGTGAACAGACCGGACTTTCGACGTCACTTTATAACAAAGGGTGGCTGCTATTGGTCAGTTGAGTGCAATCAATATTTTTTCTGTCGGTGTGCTCGACAACAGGTAGTGTGTCAGGCAGGTGTGCTCGACAACAGGTAGTGTGTCAGGCAGGTGTGCTCGACAACAGGTAGTGTGTCAGGCAGGTGTGCTCGACAACAGGTAGTGTGTCAGGCAGGTGTGCTCGACAACAGGTAGTGTGTCAGGCAGGTGTGCTCGACAACAGGTAGTGTGTCAGGCAGTCACTCCGCGTGTGAGTCATGCGGGCCAGGCACAACGGTTTGCGTCTGGCTTTGTCTTTTTAGTGAAGAGAGCCGAGGCGATATAACATTGAAGATCTGAGATGAAGAAAACGGACACGGATAGCTTTTAAGAAGAACGAAACGTGCTTTGTAATGGCTAATTGATTTTGAAGCCAAGTCTCCACCTCCGCTACGACCAAAATCTTAGGAGGGGATATGCAATAGTAGGGTGTCATTTTACATGTTGTTGGTCTATTTGCATTGCAAACCAAAGATATGGTACATGGGTATAATTGTATATGCTTCCAAAGTACACCTTTTTGCGTCCAATTTCGCCGCCTGTGCATCAATTTCAGCGATAAGCCCCATCCATTATCGACAGTTCGGCGTAGCGCATCCAATTTACAAATCACAGCTCCACCTTCGGCCCAGCAGCATTCATTTTGGTACTGGTACAACCTATTTCGACAGAACTGCATTCGAATTCAGATTTGCAGTGAATATTTCGGCATGTGTTGATAATTCAGTGAGAGTGCGATGAATTTCGGCAGAGTGCAAGCAAGTTCGACGCGGAAAATACTCCGCTATGAGACTTGTTTTTGTCATATTTGGTTAAATATGCATCCATTGTCCAACAGAGAGGCATTTTTTTGACGTTTCGTGTATGTAATTGTATATCCAATACATAATGCGACATTGGCAGCGGGTAGTTGCTAAGCGGCGCGTCTCAGCATGGTAACGCATTCAACCAATCAGAAGCCAGTAATATTTATTTCAAGCCGAGCATGCCGCAACCATAAGGTCAGGAGGTCACAGCTCGTCTAGACGTCGTCATGCCACGTGGCGAAGGACGTGCGAGGAGGCGGTACAGGAACCCAACCGAATTGGGGAAAGATGGGCAATCATCAATGCTCATCTTTCTGGGTACTTCCTGCCTGTCTGCGCAGCCCGTGAGAACATTATCGACTAAGTGACTGTCGCCCGCGGACTAGGTAACTTTGATGTACACGCTGTGCTCTGGCGTGTAAGTGCGCGGTATGTGCCCTTCATTGCGAGCACTTCGCTGTTTGTACCCTTCGTTGTAAGACGTTCATGCGAAATTAATGACATTTTCAAATACGTGTTATTTGCATATCTGAATATTGCTACATATGCACAAGTTTAAAGTGCATACGGTTTCAACGTAGCCAGCAATGCTACTTTTTACACAACATAGAAATACAATAAAGGACCAAATTGTCTTTAAAGACTTTATTGGACCATGGATACATATTGAACCAATAAGAGACCAAATTTTAACGTTTTATGTACATAATGCGATAGCGGCCTGTGCGTGTTTCCTTAGACATCACTTCCGGATATAAAACGAGGGTGTGTGAGGGGGTTAAGACCACCCTCTAGTCAGTAGTGTTCGGTTCAGTATCGCAGTACCTGAATAACGAGTTGACGCATCAGAATATGTAGAAGGAAGCCATTATCGTAAAAAGCCAACTAGTATTGGAGGTAATACGCAGATGCGTTTATATTGACCAGTTTTCATTTTTGAACCGTAATTTGTGCGTCGAATTTGGTTGCACACAGCCGAAATCGGTTGTTGCCGTGCTGAAACAACCGTGCATGCCGAATACCATGCTCATTTCACTGAATTATAATGCACTGTGCCGAAATTGATTGCACTATTTTTGAAATGCCCTCCGCCCGGCCGAATTTCTCCGTCTTGTGTCATATTCGGACGCAACGTGCTGAAACGCCGAAATTGGATGCACTTAATACTGAAATCCGTGCAGTTTGTTCAAACTTGCACGCAAAAAGGTGTAGAAGGTGTCCCTCCAATGTGGAATTGTACTTACCTCTCCGGTGCCAAATTGTGCCTATCAAATGCTGAGTTCGGGAACTTAAAAGGTATCCCCTCCCTCTCAACATATTTTTATTGAAGCAGCTCAAGCAGGATGTTCCAGTACCCTAATTTGACCTGACATTTCTCTGACATGAATTTTGATGTACCCATCGACCCGTCTTCATAAAGGAAGACTCCTGGTGTAATGTAAAATCACAAAATATTGTGAGATGAATTGCATCCCCCCTTGGATGACTTTGGGTAAGACTAGTCGCTGTGGCTCCCATTTACGTCCCCCCCCCATTACATATTGTACCCATGTAGGAAGTCATGCATTTTAAATGCATATAGAGACAACTAATAGTTATGAATGGAATGCAGTGAGGTGAAGGCAGAATAATAAGAACCTTGGGTTCTTTTATGACGTATTCAACTGCTAGGTCAAACAGCGTCGCCAATCTATCACGCCGATTGGTCGCGGGTGGGTTCGATAATCCCACCGATTGTGTGATTCGAACCCGCGACCTTGCGATCATGGAGTCCAACGCCCTACTGACCGAGCTGCTGCGACCCAGAGGTGGAAGGCAAGCACTCACTGTGTTCTGCTCAAATTTGAAATGATCATTTCGATTTTGGATGCGCAAGTTTTGCCGACTGGGCTGCACCGCTACGTTTATACCTGCTGGCCGTGTCGCTGCCGCGAGTCTCGCCCCGGCCACCGTCATCCCATGCCCAGGCCGGGTCACTACCGCGAGTCTCGCCCCGGCCCCCGTCATCCCATGCCCAGGGCGGGTCACTACCGCGAGTCTCGCCCCGGCCCCCGTCATCCCATCTTGGGGACGCCTCGGCCCCCGTCATCCCATCTTGGGGACGCGGCGGGCGACCGTCACCGAATGGCACCACCTCCGCCACGGATGGTCGCCACCTCCGCCACGGATGGTCGCCACCTCCGCAACGGATGGTCGCCACCTCCACCACGGATGGTCGCCACCTCCGCCACGGATGGTCGCCACCTCCACCACGGATGGTCGCCACCTCCACCACGGATGGTTGCCACCTCCACCACGGATGGTCGCCACCTCCGCCACGGATGGTCGCCACCTCCACCACGGATGGTCGCCACCTCCACCACGGATGGTCGCCACCTCCACCACGGATGGTCGCCAACTCCACCACGGATGGTCGCCACCTCCACCACGGATGGTCGCCTGCGCCCGGCGCGAACCTCGCGGGACGGCCATCGGAGGCGGCTGCTGTCGGCTGTTGGCCTCCCGCCGAGACTCGCTTGTCTGATCCTCCTGGTGAGCCCATTGACGGCTGTTGGCCTCCCGCCGAGACTGGCTTGTCTGACCCTCCTGGTGAGCCCATTGACGGGTGTTGGTCTCACCCGCCGAGACTGGCTTGTCTGACCCTCCTGGTGAGGCCATTGCGGGCGCCTGCTGTCGGGTCATCACTGTTCACCAACCGTTGTGGCCGGCTAGTGGTGGCTCATGTGCGGCCTCAGGAGGATGGCCGCCCTGTGTATGGCCAGCGTCAACCGCTTCCGGCTGGTGCTTTGATCGCGTCATCACCGGTTCCCTATAATGGTTTATTACTCATATTTGTTTATGGTGGCACGTGAAACAATTCACACAGGTGTGAGATGTTCAGCATGATCGCTATGTGTTAGAGGTCTCTAACACATAGCGATCATGCTGCTAACCATACTTATCGTGGCATTTTCATTCTCCTCTCCTGCTGAACAAGTGCCATTCCATGGCTCATTTTCATGTACGGTTGTGATACATGTAGCCTTGTGAGCACGTTTGTATTTGTTTATCTATTTTTGCTCCTTGTGTGTGTGTGTGTGTGTGTGTGTGGGTGTGTGTGTGTCGGTGGGTGGGTGTGTTTGTGTGTGAGTGTGTGTCTACTACTACAGCTTAGGATGGCCCTTATCTCGATTTTCTGATGGCATGGCCTCACCCATGAAAAACTTCCTTTTGGTCTAAAGAGAGTGCCAGTTAAATAAATGGGGAAAAATTATGGTTCCGGTTGGCGAATTATACACCAAGAGGGGGTTCCTTTTCACTTTCAGTTTATGATCGATTTGAGTTCAGAATACACCAAGCGATTAACAAACTCAACGGAATCTCACGTTACAAGAATAATGGAGGAATAATAGCCTTAGTACCCACTCCACTGCCAGACTAGTGATGTCGCCTAATCACTGCCACTGGCATTGACTGCCCACTGAATGCTGTCTGCCGGCTTTCAGTATAGTGTCCACGTTTTTGTTCATTGGAAGGAGATATGCGGGTATATCTTGTCATGTCTTTCTACAATAAATCAGAAATAGAGACGCAGAAGGAAATGTAATTGTTGAGGACAAACTCCGACGTCGTAGCGGTATTGAAGCTGTGTTCCAATGGGCAGGTGCTCTGCAAGTTGCTCCACTTCCACACGATGGAAAGAAGACGGTGGGGGAGGCGGCGGTCGACGTCGTTCACTTCGTCGTGCCCCTCTGGGAGCGGGCTTGGCGACGCCGTCGGTGCTCCGCCAGGGGCATCACTTCGTCGCCAAAGTCGGAAAGCTTCTCGACGAATGGAGGTGACTACGGAAGGGCAAAAACAGGAAATTGGTGATCTAGACAGAGGAGGCGGTGTTCAAGGCGAAGATGGCTGACCTCTTCGACATGGCCCACGCCGACGCTCTCCAATTCCTCACCATCGAGGAGTGTAATTCCTCACCATCCAGCACGAGAAGGGTCGTCACGGATGCATTGGAAGACAGGACAAGGTTCGAGCGGCGAAGGAGAAGCGCATGAAAACGCGGAAGGCAACGGAGCCAGAAGGACGCCGCCGTCAGGAAGAGGCTCGAACTTCCATCGCCGTGTTTGTCCCGCCTGCCACTACCAGTAGCAGAAAGTGTAGCACTGAGGACGAATTGGAACATCCGGACAGAAGTGCGCTCGGAACAGCTGGCGGATCACTGCTGAAGAGGGCCAGGAAGAACGTGATGACGTCAGGACTCGCCGCACCTCTGGATCGAACCAAGGTGACTAATCGTCTTCGTCCTGATTGAAGCAGCGAGGAGCCTTGCAGTCAACATCACATAACTCAGCATCAGTCGGTCGTCCATCGCACGCCAGTGAAAGCACCGTCGACAGAAGTTCGCCACCGCCATGAAAGCATGTTCAAGCTGGATATCCGTCTGGTGGTGCACTGGAACGAGAAGTCGATGGAGGCACTGACGACGAAGGAGCACGTCGAACGTCTCCCGCCCAAGTGTCCGGTCAGGACATTGAGGAAGCTTCCGGACGGAGGGGGTGACGGACAGGTGGCCGTAGCTTACGCCGCTTTGGGGAGCGGGAAGTGATAAAACGGGCCAAGGTCATTTGCTTTGACACCGTGACGTCACCGGGACGCGCTCGGGAACCTACATCAGCCTGTAACGGAAGCTTAACAGGAGCCCGACAGGAGCCTAGTCTACCGAAATCACATCCATGAGCTGGTGCACAGCGCCGTCTTCCAGGTCCTGATAACCCTACGTCGAGCTCGGAGGTGCTACTGCTGAAGCAGATCCATGGCGGCTGGCCACTAATCGACCAGTCCAAATTCCAGACGGCCGCATCACACCCACAGGAGAAGTAGTACGTTGCCCTACTCCATGACGAGTTGTTGGCTTGGTGCACAACGCAGCTGAAGGCCGCTCAACCACGGGACGATACCGGCAGCTTCTCGAAATTGCCGTCATCTTCCGCGGAGGTCAATCAGCGGGTGGCGTACACTTCAGACCGCCTGGCCCAATGCACCACACACGCTGGATGAACAAGGCCCTCTGGCTCTTCCGGGACCAACAAAAGCTTTCGGAGAGGGAGCATTGAGGAATCACTGAGATGGCACTCTTCGTGGCTGTGGCGTACGTGCGTCCATGGATAGCCTGACCACGAGCAGCGGAGGCCCCACGCGCCACGTGTGTGGTGTCGCTGCCGGACTACGTGGCCGCCAACGGGACCGTCTCAGAAACGACCACGACCAAGTTCAGTCACCACCTGTGGTATCTGTCGGAGGAGCTGGTGGGTCTGGCGTTCTTCGATGCCCAAGTACTTCATGCAACGAAGTGGATGATGGTCGCCGCGTTGGATCGAGAGGTAGAGGGGGAGATCAGCCGCGTGTGCGGACATGCGGACATTCATGGAACGCCGCCTGGAATCCTTCGTCTGGCGCAAAACGCGAGACCTCCTCGACAGATTGGAGCTTCTGCAGGCGGCAGATTATTTTTACATGTATATATATATATATAAGGTTGTTCTAGAATGATACTCTTCAGAAGCAATAATCTGATGCTTGCTTCATCAAGCTGAAATGCTTTTGTCGTTTGCCACTGCACTCTATTCGCAATGTTGCATAACATGTTTCAGCCTGCACCAGAAAACCTGCGGGGTAAATTGATAGAGCCTGCATCAATTTAATCAGCCTGCATCAGCATCGGCCTGTATCAACGCTTTGTCGACTGGTAATGAAATAAAACAACCATAAAATTACTATATATATTAAGGTATTTGCTAAGATAATTTTCAAGATAATCCTATTCAATATTTATATGGGCATTTCTCCGTAGATGGATAATATTGAACGAAGGAAAAGGTGCAACTACATAACAAATGTTTGCGCATCCATAAATTGCATAAACCATGAGCTATGGTCAGCCAGGACTCAACGCAACATTATAACTGTAGGTATGAAATATGGACCTTTCAGATCGCGTACACTAATGTCGCCTATATATCATATATTTTATTTTATTTACATTTTATCAGGTTACCCCATCGTTAGTAACAACTTACCCGTAGTTGATGAACCGTAGCTGCGCCATGCGTTGCTCTCTCGTGGAAAGCCCAGAGGATGCGACGATACAAATATATAATCGGGGATGATAATAGAAGGTTTAAGCTTGGCGTAGGTGCAGCTATCTCCTCGTTACCATTCCAAAGTCATGAGTTCTTTTGAGTTTCGTCAAAATTGTATCAACTAGACCCGGTCTCCCCTAATTCAAAAATGCGCTGACGTTCAAAAGTCCTTTCAAGTCCCAGCAATTTCTGCATGGAAATGCCGAAGTTGTTGTTGTGAGAGACAACACGTAACCTTCACCAACAATGAAAATATATTATGCAAATGAGAGCGGAATGAGTCGCCAACTGAACGTGAACTGAAATTAGGTAGAAGAGGAGATTGGCGCGAACTGAAAGGAAAGATGCCGGAAACTGGATGGGAACGTTAGGCGTCAGACGCAATGTTAATGCGGACATAGGGGTGATCTCCAGAAAGAAAGAAAACAGGTAGGTATTCAAGGACTCTGAAATTGCGCCCGCGACAAGTGCGCCCGGATGTTCACTAGTGTGTGCGCGAAGAACATAGTTACAATTTATGATGCTCTTTCTCCATAAAATATGATGCGAAGTGCATTTATGCAAGTTAGACGACAATTTCATTGTCACTTACAGTGATATATTGCGCATATTGTTACTTTGCGTATTGGCTTATGAAACTATTTTCGACCATAGCCGGCGGGTCCCGCGTCCCGCGGCCCGTCCCAGACCGACCGACATTCAGTGGCCTTTGGGGGCGCGGACCACTCCCGGAATGTTAATGGGCCCAAACGTCAAAGTTACAGGTAGATTTTCATATTTGAATCGAAAGGCGATGTGCCTGGCATGAGTTCCGCCACCACTGGAATTGAGCCCGACAGGTTGTCTCGATATTGTTTAGGAACATTACGCTTATGGGCGTTGAATGGAAAGAATGCATCTACAACCGTGAATTTCACCTACACCATTTTGGCGTGGCAGAGTCGATGTTGCTTAGTATTGTTGAAGGGTGGAACTTTACTTTTTGTCGTGCCTCCGCTCGGCGGCCCTACGGATTCTCTGGGCAGCAAACGTCGGCGCTTGACGTGCATCGAGCCATGCCAGAACCTCAATAATGCCGGAAAGCTTCATGTTAAACGGTAAAAAATTGCAGGGTTAGATATCGTTGAAAGTGGTCGAGTATGGCATCAGAGGGTAGCAGATTCTAGGCCGGTTTATTTGAGACAATTGGAAATTAATTCGCTAATGTGGAATATCTGATATGCAATTAAAAGAATACAATATGATAATTCGAGACAGAAATCCTGGAATTGAGTGCAAAAGCCAAAGGGTTAGATATCTATAAAAGTAGTCGAGTGTGGCATCAGAAGGCAGCTGATATTATGTCAGTTTATTGAGACCATTGGAAATTAATTCGATAATGTAGAACATCTCATATGCAATTTAAAGGAGTACAATGTGATAATTCGAGACACAAATCCTGAAATTGAGTGCAAAAATGACAGGGTTAGATATCTATAAAAGTAGTCGAGTATGGCACCAGAAGGCAGGTTATTTTATGCTGGTTTATTTGAAGCCATTGGAAATTAATCCGGTAATGTAAAACATCTGATGTACAATTAAAAGGAATACAATATGATAATTCGAAACAGGAATCCTGGAATTAAGTACAAAAATGATAGGGTTAATATCTATAAAAGTAGTCGAGTATGGCATCAGAAGGCAGCTGATTTTATGCCGTTTTATTTGAGACCATTGGAAATGAATTCGCTGATGTAGAACATCTGATATACAATTTAAAGGAATACAATGTGATAATTCGAGATACAAGTCCTGAAATTGAGTGCAAAAATGACGGTTAAATATCTATAAAAGTAGTCGAGTATGACATCAGAAGGCAGCTGATTTTATGTCGGTTTATTTGAGACCATTGGAAATTAATTCGGTAATGTAGAACACCTATATATAATTTAAAGGAATACAATGTGATAACTTGGGACATTTTTTTTGGAATTGAGTGTAAAATTGACAGGGTTCAACCTTCATGGAAGTTATTCAAGATGATATAAAAATGTAGCACGCTCGATTTTCGTTTAGTTAAGACCATTGGAAATTGTCAGCACATCTCAGAGAAGATGTATGATACGTTTTTTGTTACAAGATGTTGAGTGGCCAATTGCTCCCATTTCACTTCAAGGGCAAAGTGACAGGGTTAAATGATTTGATAATGAAACGAACTACACATCATAAGGGAGCTTGTTTCAATGTTGTTCACATTTGACCAGTGGAAATTACTTGCACCTCCTATAGAAACTAGAATATACCATTAATCATAGCAAGCCCACTATGGTGGTGTTCCTTCACAAACCCACCACCAAAGCGACGCTACCGGTATTATGTCCGCCCATGACGCCTAACGATGAAACGCAACCGCAATGGGCATGACAACGGGACAAATTCGATGTTGAGCAGCATCGAATGGACGGAAGAGTTGGAGCAACAAACCACGAACCGCACGATATATTTTCTATTGGGGTTTAGAATGCTTAAATAGGAACTGGTCATATAGCGTGCGAATGAGAAGTTTCATGGGGGCACAGCCTACCGGGAAGGAAAATAGTACTGAACCAGCTGGTTCCAGCTGCATGCATGTCCATCCATGCATCGAAACAAAACTCGGAAATCCTCTTCAGGAACGAAGCCACCCGCTGCAGTGCTCAAACAGCCGAACGGAGGCTGCTGTTGTGCTCAGATAGCCGAAAAAGAGAACGCTGCAGTGCTCAGGTAGCCGAAAAAGTCTTACTAAAACCATAGTTAATTAACCCGCGCCGACTCGGGTGGGTTGATATGCGCCCCCTCCCCCTAAGGTTTTGCGCGGATAGTGAAAGAATGGCGCGCGGCAGCGCGCCGAAATTTGGCATACCTTTTCCCACATCAATTTAGCATGTTGTGTGAAAATTTAGAGGTCAGGTTATCTAGGGTCAACGAGTTAGTCAAGGCCAAGTGCGGTCACCTCCAGAAAAGTTCAACCAGTCGTCACGCTTTAACGGATAAAGATATTTTTATGAAACTTTCAGCGTTTGCTTATCTTTAGGGACGAAACAAAACGCACGCACCAGAGGAATTTTTTATTTTCTTTCGTTTTTGATTACTTATTAGTTTTGCATACTTGCCCATTAGGGCTAAAATCGAAGATTCTGGCTAAAGTAAGCATTTCATGAGAGCAAGTTGACTTCGAACAACGTTTTTCGGCCCGCTCTACCCATTATAAAAATATAAATTAAAGAAAATTGAAAACCCAAAATTGTGCAAGTTGCAAAACTTAAAATTGAGATTTTTGGGTGGGCAAAAATTTTAGGGCCATTGTCGATTTCGCCTTCCTTTTCTGATTCAATTTTTATCTCCAAATTTTCCCCAAAATGAACTCCCCAGAGCCAAAAACATGATGTAAGTCATGAAAACCTAGGCCCCCAAGTGAGGTGACATTTTGGGGATACCATTTTTGGGGTGGTTTTTGGCCTTACCGATGACACCTCTTTCGTTTTCATGCGAC
The DNA here is from genome assembly GCA_034440615.1 of Ashinkailepas kermadecensis. Lineage (NCBI taxonomy): Eukaryota > Metazoa > Arthropoda > Thecostraca > Neolepadidae > Ashinkailepas > Ashinkailepas kermadecensis. The sequence continues at coordinate 63,328 of JAOTOM010004488.1, forward strand.
GCTTAGTTTGGAGATTAGAGGCGGGTTTGTATCAGCCCCCCGAGACGGGGTGTGAGGATATGACCGGAAAGACGGGGAGGGTTAAGAGCATGTAGTACTATGGATCTCGTTCTGACTACTAGCCAATAATCGTACTAGGTAGACGCTAATCAATGTATGTGTGGGTTGTCATGCCGACTATATCTGGGGTTGTTTCAGACGCTTCTTCTTTCATTAATGTATGTGCGAGACGCTTAAAAAGCTTTATACCCACTTACAAATTGATGGGCTTGCAGACAGCATTATAAAATGTTCGATTGCTCGCAGGTAATTATTTTGGATACGGTGTAGACTGCAACTGTTGTACGCGGTGCTAGCAATATTCAGACCGCTATTCTGGTCAAGTGTGCTAGTTGAAGCGTAACATGTCATCATTCTGAGTAAAACAGGTTCACGTCGGAGTTCATATCCAGAAGTCAATATTCGAATCCCGCCAGCGCCAAAAGGGTCCAACTTATTCGTTTCAGCAGAGCTACTGCCCAGACCATGCCGTTCTGAAAATGGAATGAGAAGTAATTCCATTTAAAAACTTGTGCCGTGTAGGTCCGGAATGGTAGTGGAGTGTGGAATGACGTGGGCCGTAACGTCACCCCGGTACGTTCTTGCTCCCTCGGACGCAGTGCATGGGTTGACGATGGACCTGAGTCGAACAAATTCCGACTCAGACAGACAGATTTTGATGCATTACTGTTACTGTATCGATGTGCTGGCTGACAATTGACGTGTAGAAAACAACCGCTGCGATGTAGCTTTTGTTTCCTTCATTGTATTCACGCTATATGTGCCTTGAAAATATCAAATGCATTACTTTTCGGACAGTTTTTGTTCATTTTGACCAAATTAGCCGCTGGTGCTCCCACCAGCCACGACAGATACCCCGCGTCGACAGCTCAGGTGGTAGAGCGCTCGCCCTCGCTCTCCACTCCTGTGACCTCCTGACGCTGGTGCTGCCACCAGCCACGGCAGATACCCCGCGTCGACAGCTCAGGTGGTAGAGCGCTCGCCCTCGCTCTCCACTCCTGTGGCCTCCTGACGCAGTCTTGGCAACACAAGGTTAGAGTTGCCGCACGTGTTCACACTTAGCGTCCCGCTGAGAGGGCCACCTGGCAACTGACTCACTACGCTTACCGACATGGCAGCTGGAAGACCCTGTCGAAGCACTAGCGGCAAGTCAAATCTGAACCCAAATTATGCCGTTTTATTTCAGTTTCTCGATGGCGTGGGTAAATTCAACACTGCCTATTCAACAGCAATTGTGTATTTTAGAGAGAACCCAAAGACGGAAAAGAAATGAAAAAGGGAATGATCCATGGTGACTTCAGGGATAATCTCCTCGCCTACCCCCCCCCAAGTCCATGGAGAGATTATTTGGCACACGTCGCTGGCGGCGACTGATGAGGATTGAGGGGGAAGTAACCGGAACGGTGGAAACAGTATCCCATTCTCGTCAGTGCTTAACCAGTACAGTGTGAACAGGAGCTGACTGATGGGCGTGGCCAGGGCGGTGTGGACAGGAGCTGACTGATGGGCGTGGTCAGGGCGGTTTGTACAGGAGCTGACTGATGGGCGTGGTCAGGGCGGTGTGGGCAGGGGCTGACTGATGGGCGTGGTCAGGGCGGTGTGGACAGGGGCTGACTGATGGGCATGGTCAGGGCGGTTTGTACAGGAGCTGACTGATGGGCGTGGTCAGGGCGGTGTGGGCAGGGGCTGACTGATGGGCATGGCCAGGGCGGTGTGGACAGGAGCTGACTGATGGGCGTGGTCAGGGCGGTGTGGACAGGGGCTGACTGATGGGCATGGTCAGGGCGGTTTTGACAGGAGCTGACTGATGGGCGTGGTCAGGGTGGTGTTGACAGGAGCTGACTGATGGGCGTGGTCAGGACAGTGTGGACAGGAGCTGATTGATGGGCGTGGTCAGGACAGTGTGGACAGGAGCTGACTGATGGGCGTGATCAGGACAGTGTGGACAGGAGCTGATTGATGGGCGTGGTCAGGGCGGTGTGGACAGGAGCTGACTGACGCCATGTCACCAGGGGCATCCATCCGGCGGCCACACGCCAACGACTGTGGCTGCCGCGCCTGCGAGGATGAAATATCCCAGGATCGCCTGCGACACTCGCTCTGTCGCATTCAGACGTATCGAGCACTGAGCGGCTCCGCCTGGATCAGCCTCACCAGCCAGGATCCCATCTTGGAGGCCTTCAAGGTCAGTGGCAGTAAATCACCCAGTAAGTCGTGTTAGCCCAATGGAAAACTAGTGGTGCACAAACATTGGGAGCAGTGACCAACATACGCGGGTTGATGGTGTAGAGTTGCTGCGCTCGGATGTTTTTCTTTAATATTCCGAACATTTAGTGCGGCGAAAGTGTAAATGTTGTCAAACGTATGTGGGCGTATATCCCTGAGTGCCGTACGTTCGTGCTTGATGGGAGTAAACAGCAATATCTAGCGTACGGTTTTCCTGTGATTTCGGCTGTGTTCAGAAAATGGAATGTTTCAACGTAAGTCTATGTGTATATTACGACAGAACTTTCAGAGGTACTGAGCCACAGACAAGGAACTGTGTAGCGAATTTTTGCATCGATGTTATCAGAAATAATGGCTTGTATGTGATTTAAGTCAATTCTGCTCCACCACCCATAGACAACTTTGCGCTGCGTAGTGGAACATAATTGATTTATATCACATTAAAGATCAGCATTATTTGTTTTTTTTACCACCGTGGAACAGGTTTCCGGTTTTTTAACTTTGAGTTTAACGGTTTTTATCGCAATATTATCCTCTAAAAGCTGGCACATTTTTGCATACAGCTTTATTATATATATATCTATATATATATATATATATATATATATGTGTATTACACTGTTTTATGCCGTACAGCTTCAGTTACAGTTTTGGGATACAGGGTTGATGGACCTTAGTTCGTGGCGGTCTAGTCGGCATTGGCTTTAAAGCCATGAGCCAGGCACAGGCTACATGCTACACCATGACACCACCTGATGTGCAGGTTCGACACCAGGCAGTGTCAGTTCCCGGCTGTCGGTGGCGCTGAACGCTCGTCTGAGGCATAGGACTGAGTGTGGTGGTTGTGAGATGGAAGGGACGTGACACAGCTTGGCACCTATGCAAATTCGACTTCGACAATTCGACATAGTTGCGCGAAGTATGAGATACGTACACCATATTCAGCAGACGAGCCTCATTTCGGTACGATTTAAGCGATTTCGGTCGAAGGGATTGATTTTTCATCCACATATGCCGGAAATGAAGGCGCTATGTTTGCAACCTGGTTCAGCTACTAAATACTCGGCACGCAGCGTAAAATTGGCCGCAGTGTGCTGCGTTGGCGAAATAAGTGTCACGTATTTCTGAGATCCTTACGCTTACGCAAAATTGGACACACTAAAGCAGGGTCGCATATTTTACGCACATTACTAGACGCGCGCTCAGGAGAACAAAATTAGACGGATAAATCGTGCTTGCACGCCGCCATCCGACCGACCGCTGACCCACGTGACCACGGAGCCGTGAGGCGACTCTTCACGGTCATTCTGTCCGACCGACCGCTGACCCACGTGACCACGGAGCCGTGAGGCGACTGTTCACGGTCATTCTGTCCGACCGACCGCTGACCCACGTGACCACGGAGCCGTGAGGCGACTGCTCACGGTCATTCTGTCCGACCGACCGCTGACCCACGTGACCACGGAGCCGTGAGGCGACTCTTCACGGTCATTCTGTCCGACCGACCGCTGACCCACGTGACCACGGAGCCGTGAGGCGACTGTTCACGGTCATTCTGTCCGACCGACCGCTGACCCACGTGACCACGGAGCCGTGAGGCGACTCTTCACGGTCATTCTGTCCGACCGACCGCTGACCCACGTGACCACGGAGCCGTGAGGCGACTCTTCACGGTCATTCTGTCCGACCGACCGCTGACCCACGTGACTACGGAGCCGTGAGGCGACTGCTCACGGTCATTCTGTCCGACCGACCGCTGACCCACGTGACTACGGAGCCGTGAGGCGACTGCTCACGGTCATTCTGTCCGACCGACCGCTGACCCACGTGACCACGAAGCCGTGAGGCGACTGCTCACGGTCATTCTGTCCGACCGACCGCTGACCCACGTGACCACGGAGCCGTGAGGCGACTGTTCACGGTCATTCTGTCCGACCGACCGCTGACCCACGTGACCACGAAGCCGTGAGGCGACTGCTCACGGTCATTCTGTCCGACCGACCGCTGACCCACGTGACCACGAAGCCGTGAGGCGACTGTTCACGGTCATTCTGTCCGACCGACCGCTGACCCACGTGACCACGGAGCCGTGAGGCGACTGTTCACGGTCATTCTGTCCGACCGACCGCTGACCCACGTGACCACGGAGCCGTGAGGCGACTGTTCACGGTCATTCTGTCCGACCGACCGCTGACCCACGTGACCACGAAGCCGTGAGGCGACTGCTCACGGTCATTCTGTCCGACCGACCGCTGACCCACGTGACCACGGAGCCGTGAGGCGACTGTTCACGGTCATTCTGTCCGACCGACCGCTGACCCACGTGACCACGGAGCCGTGAGGCGACTGTTCACGGTCATTCTGTCCGACCGACCGCTGACCCACGTGACCACGGAGCCGTGAGGCGACTGTTCACGGTCATTCTGTCCGACCGACCGCTGACCCACGTGACCACGAAGCCGTGAGGCGACTCTTCACGGTCATTCTGTCCGACCGACCGCTGACCCACGTGACCACGGAGCCGTGAGGCGACTCTTCACGGTCATTCTGTCCGACCGACCGCTGACCCACGTGACCACGAAGCCGTGAGGCGACTGTTCACGGTCATTCTGTCCGACCGACCGCTGACCCACGTGACCACGGAGCCGTGAGGCGACTGTTCACGGTCATTCTGTCCGACCGACCGCTGACCCACGTGACCACGGAGCCGTGAGGCGACTGTTCACGGTCATTCTGTCCGACCGACCGCTGACCCACGTGACCACGGAGCCGTGAGGCGACTGTTCACGGTCATTCTGTCCGACCGACCGCTGACCCACGTGACCACGAAGCCGTGAGGCGACTGTTCACGGTCATTCTGTCCGACCGACCGCTGACCCACGTGACCACGGAGCCGTGAGGCGACTGTTCACGGTCATTCTGTCCGACCGACCGCTGACCCACGTGACCACGGAGCCGTGAGGCGACTGCTCACGGTCATTCTGTTGACCAGGCACAATGCGCAAGAACAACCTGAACGTCCACTTACCCTCTCCGAACTCAAATTCAGAATGACCCACCGCTTCCGAAGCTGCAATAAGGTGCGTGTCTTTATGGGCGCCAGTAGAGCACACCTGCGGTCGGGAGTAAGTTTCCCGTGGCGGAATGATGTCCGACCGCTGATTGCCTGCAGCAGGTCAGTGCCGTGGTCTGTCTGTTGACCTCGCTCGTCCAGCGTACGTGAACCGCGAGACAGAACGCAAGACCCGTTTGCTAGCGCAAGCATGCGTTCTGCTGTGCTGTTGAGTCTCCATTGAATTGTAGTGAAAATATTTAAGGTCGGCAAGTCAGCATTTGTGAGAAATAAGTATCAGGTCATTCATATCGTGGGTGTGATTTTCCACATTATCGTGAGTGTTTCTCTTCGAGTGTACGAGCAGCGGGAGAGTGCTTGGTAAAAATGAGATACGGTAAAATCGATGCTATCAAGAGCTGTTATGCAGTGCGTGTTTGCGACTGATTGACCAATTGACCTAGCTATTTGCCGGGTGGGAACTAAGTTGAACAGTCGCCATATTGGACTCGTGGGTTTCCGGATTATGTGTCGATAGATTCATGCCATAAGTGCGGTATGTTGGTATCTACAAACCACCAATCAAGTGTGGTAGTGGTATGTTGGTAGCATTGTATTGGTTGCAATATCTACACAATACGAATTTCGCGTGGGCTTTCGGCCAGGTGAGGTGACAAAAGGTGTTCTTAGAGTAAATCAATAAACTGTTAAAGCATTGATGTAATATCGGCAGTTACCGCATGATGCCCGATGTTTCCGTGATTACTGTGCGTAGTTCAATTTCAGTACGCCTCGTCTAAGTTGTATGCTGATTTCCATTCTGTGTTTTAAAGCACCTCTGTTTGTATGGAAAAACAATGCTGAATAGGCTAAGCTACACTAAACCGATATTGACGGCGCTTGCTGGCTCATCAGGCGGGACCACGTGCTCTCGTGCGCCGATACACCTCTATAGCTACCATGCCGACAAACGCTACCTCTCGTGCGCCGATACACCTCTATAGCTACCATGCCGACAAACGCTACCTAGCCCAGTTTTCCTTTGCAGTCCGATATTTGTCATATATATATATATATAATAGTAGCAGTCACTGTTCTGTAGCACTGACCGGCCGGCAGTTGTTTATGCACAGCGAAGGCTGAACATCTGCAGATAATTTTTCGCATTCGTTTTTTTTCTGGCTCCAAATAAGCGCCGCGGCCGGCAGTGGCCGAATTCCGCGACAGCCAATCACTCGCCACCAGACTGTTGGCGCGAGAATGGTCCGGGGTGGCAGTGGACGGGCCGCTCACTGCAAACACCTCCAGCTTGGCAGCCAGCTCACGTGGCAACACTACGACCTCGATTCCTCTCCAGAGGGTCTTGCGACCTGAATCGATTGGCGAGCATGGCTGCGAAGAGTAGTAGCCGGCCGGATTATGAGCCTGCGTCAGCGGACGACACAATATATCCTGCAAATCGCGCCCCGATAGGAACGGCCTGATGGGGCCAATCTAGTGAACTGCCCGTCTCCAGGGCAGGTGGTATTATAATTCAGCCCTACTTTCGGCGCCTGCATCATGTGTTGCTTAGTAACACATCTCGGAGGTTCGCAGGGTACATGTGATGTGCTTAAGGTGTTCTACCGACTGCGACTAATCAGGTCAGGGGACATCATTCCAGAAGAAAAGGCTTTGGAGGTGTACGTCAGACCGTTCAATTCCACGTTTCATCTTATTTTCGGTAAAGGGCTGAAATGGGACATCGTAGTACTGATAAATTTATCCGGGACATGTTGCCAGTTGAAGCCAGTTGACATTAATTTTAGCTGATTAAGACCAGCTTTAACCAAGCAATGGTATGACGAAAAACTTGGCTAAGCTTAGTTACGAGCGACTAGTGATGCGTCAAGCCGAGAGAGACTTACCTCAACTACCAGAAGCAAATCAACTGGAGCGGGCCCACCGGCGCGGCCCGGACGTTTTTGAAATGGTTGTAACCTTGCGGGCACATTGCAGCTTATTCGGCCAAATGGTTGTAACCTTGCGGGCACATTGCAGCTTATTCGGCCAAAGGGTTGTAACCTTGCGGGCACATTGCAGCTTATTCGGCCAAATGCCAGCATTTAAGCACAGAAGATGACCACGATCTTAGATAAGTTCACCGATCAGAATTGTTACGAATTCTCCGATAACATCACATAAGCACAGACATTTAATCTAAATATTACACACATGGCTGGAGATACCGAGTGCATTGAGGGGAGGGTCCAGTTCCCTCCTGAATTGGTACCACGATGATGCTAATCTGTCATTTTTCCTATTCGGTCTATACAAAGTTGGACCCGAGTCCCCTCCCCCTAGCTTATTGAGATATATACAGCCTTGATTACACAACACCAAGAACTGAAACAAAAACTATGAGAAACGTGCAGGCTCGCACTGCTTGGTAACCTCTTCTTGCTTAGACCCCGATATATAGGGACCATACCAACTCAACTCTGTTCTCCTATCCTTCTGCGTGTGAACAAATTTTGCAAGTTTATTCAAGTTCCACACCTTAAAATCTCCCTGATTATAGTCGTCTTTAACATCGTGACGGAAATCTGGTAATTCCACACGCCGGCGACTACTCGACCAATTGTTCTGGATTGTATTGCTAAATACATTTTCACCATTTCACCTCCATAAAAATAGGCATTCATGCACACAGCACACCTTAATTCAATCATGACATTAGAAGCCATGCACCCCGTAGCCTGTCATGCGTACAAATGCAAGTGTAGCTGCCTTACCTCTCTCATGATGCGATCCTACATACAAAAACAAACATTTTCACTTTTTCTTGTGTACACCTCCCCTCATTTCTTATCCGTTTTGCATTTTCTTAAACAAGACGATCTACTGCCTGCTTCCTCTTTCGTACAAGACGAATATTTTGCCACCAAAGCATCCCCCCCCCCCCCACACCTGAACTGGTCGAAAACAAAGCTCTTCACTGCAATAATATTTTACCACGGGAGGCAGCTGGTGTGAGTGACTACGACTAGAAGTTCAGATTCTTTTCTTTCCCTCCTCTATATTGCGAAATCTTGCAAGTCTACGTATATTCATGCTATCCACTCTATATGTGCCCTGGTGGATTTGCGTTGTTTGTGTAGCTGGTATTGATCAATGTTGCTACTTGTTATGGAAATTAATGTTTCTTTTTTGTTCATTAATCTACCCGCCAACATCATTTTCTTGAGATCGTCAGATAGGATCAAGCTAAGAAAAACCAAATTGGAAGAATTCGAAGATTGGGAGATGGATTGCAAAAATTGTGGAGTTGATGTTGGTTTTGAGGAGCGTGCTACTTTACCCTCCACCGTCACCTCCGTTTGAGAAACTACTGCGCATTTTTGCACAGCTTATGCTTTAGTCGTCGCCGATGTACTCCTAAGAATCACGAATAGCGCAGGAGCAATTGTTGCTAGCAATTGTAACAAACTTTCACGGAGTTAATAAGGTGAACTAAGCCTCCAAATACAGCTTTGTGCTACTGTATAAGAAAACAACACGGGAACAGTAGAAAAGGGTCATTTATTTTTTGCTCCGTTCTCTGAGTTGAAGGAACTTGAAAGGTGGCCCAATCATATAGATGACTGCCATTATATGTATTTATCGCTATGAATAGGATGCTTAGTCTTCTTTTGCTTCCATTTTTAAATTGTTAGTAAATAAGATTTCGCACCTGATTTTCCACTCCTGAAGTTGCCTGGTGGATGACTGAATTGTGGGGCACTCTGGCGCCTAAGCTTAGCCGATTAAGCCTGTCATCAATAGCCCAACTACCTCGGAGTTACGTCAGCTAGCCTCGGAAGGCATATTGTGTGTATTGAGTGCACATTAATAGCCTGCCATCATCGGCTCAGTTACCTCGGAGTGATGTCAGCTAGCATTGGAAGGAATACTGTATGTTTTGACGTCACCATAAAGGCAACGTTCCCTCCTTTGAATAATCGTGCTTGTCGTTAATATTCGGCTCACATTGCTAATCCCGACGGAATGGCTCGCTTCACAGGCCATGTGTGGTTGGAGACAAAATGTCCATGTGCATTCATATCGGTAAGTTATGAGTGAGTACCTACACATCTGCCGTGCTCCCTGTATTTATTCTAATCAATACCTCAGTAAATTGTATGCGACGGACTTTAAATGTCGCCAGTCTCCGAATGCAGCCAGATACATATTTTTGGGGTTATTGTTCACCAGCACTGCGTTGGAAGATAACAACTTTCTTGGTAAAATATATCGATATTTTTGAGGTTCCTGGTCTAAAAAACATTTTGTTTTCCTCGCAAGCGAGTTTATGCGACTGTACCATTCCTGTAGGTTGAAATAAATCGCGATCAAATACACCACTGCTTGCCGACGGCACCGTTTGTTTGCCACTGACACTGCGCAATGGACGACGGAAAATTGTGGTAATTGCGGAGTTTGTGTCGCACATGGGTGAGGCGATGTTTTTGATTGCCTAATCCAACATCGGCAGGCATGTGTTTGGCGCGATCGAATGTCCGTAGAAGTAGGCTCCATGCTGGCCAACATCCACAGGCTTAGGATCCGTGCCACCCAACGTTCGTAGATGTAGAGTTCATGCAAACCAACATTCGTAGGTGTAGATCTTGTGCCATCGGCAATCGTTGGGGTTGGGTATGTTAGCTTATTGTGGGCGACTGTAGGTTTCACGTCACCCAACATCCGTAGGTGGCCAGTTTGGCCAGTTTGGCCAGTTTCACGACAAATCGACCAGCCAAAGAGGTAATTGTCCACCGTCATGTCTCAGATTTTGAGCAAAGTTGGTGAATAGGGTTATCTTATGCCCTGAATCCAACTGTAGAAATTTTACTTCGATTAGGTCAACGGTGCAGGAGTTATAGCCTCGGGCATTTCTGGAAAGTCACGCTGCAAGGTTATGCTCGGTGGCCGATATCTAAGTTAATTATCAGTCAACATATAAATATCCAGCCATTTTTGAACTCGTAAAGAATCAAGGAATCCAATTCTGGCAATATTTGTAGTATGTGATGAATAATAAAAGAGTTTCCTCATGACCTCAGGTCATGAGTCATGAGGTGACCTCCGGTGACCTCGATGCCCGTGAAATTTTTGTTTTCTCAATTGACAGAATGGATGGACGACGTTTTGGCTTGATATATAGTAAATATAAAACGGGCATTTTTATGTAAGTCCTAATTTGGAGAGCGCAAAATTTAACATATTTGAAGTGTTTAGAGGATCGAGCTACTAACTCGGCCGTCCCTCCGTCCAATATCGAGATGCAGTTTGATGACATATACCAACGCGTTCTCGGGCATTGTGTGGATGATGGACGGTTTTGTAAAGTTGTAATGTACAAAGCTGTATAATATTCATAAATTTAACTAACGAAAACGGGGGAATTCTAGGGCAAATCAACCAGGCAAAGGGGTGATTGTCCACCTGTCTCAGACTTTGAGCAAATGATTGATGCATAGGGTTATCCTATGCCCTGAACCCTCCTGCTAAAATTGTATTTCCATTAGGTCAACGGTTCAGGAATTATAGCCTCGGGCATTTCTGGAAGGTCACGCTGCGAGGTTACGCTCGGTGGCCGATCACTATGTTAAATATCGTTCAAAATATAAATGTCCAAACATTTTTGAACTCGCAAAGTTTCAAGGAATCCAATTCCGGTAGTATTTTTACATGTGATAAATGATTGAAAAGTTACCCCATGACCACAGGTCACGTCACCTCCGGTGACCTCGATACCCGTGAAAATTTACTATTTATAATTGACACGATGGAAGGGCCATATTATTGCTTCACACATAGCAACTAAAAAAATGGCGTTTTTGCTATACATGTTCGTTTGGAGAGCGCAACACTTTATCATATGTGGAGATTATCGAGGATTGTACTTCTAACTCGGCCAGGCCGGGCTGTCAGCCGAGCCCAAGCCAAGACAGGGTCCCTGACTTGATGGACAGGGTCCAAGCGTTTGAAAAGGGCCCCTCCGGCTTGCCGGAAAAGGCCCTGAGTGGTCAAAGAGGGTCCCTGAAAAGGCGGAGGGGCCCTAGTTTCCGCAGGGGATCTCGGGCCGTGAGAAAGGGCTCTGGGGCCGACGGAAGTGGCCCAAGCTGTTGAAAGAGGGACTCCAGCCTGACAGGGAAGGCCCTGGATCGCTAAGGAGGTCCCCTGCGCCGACGAAGACGACCCCTAGCCGTTGGGGGACCCGGGCCGTCGGGAGAGCCCAGAGCCGGCATGAAGGGCCCTTGGGCCGATGAGGCCGGAACCACACAGGGGCCCCTTTAATGATAGAGGAGGCCCGAACGGACATTGAACTTGATTGAACTTAACTTTTGAAGAGGAGATTCCGACCGGACGGAGAGTGTGCTGAGACGTGAAAGAGGGTCTCTGAGACGACGGATGGGGCCCTGGGCTGACGTGCAGAGCCACTGGGTCGGCTTTGTCTCACGCTGATGGAGAGGGTCTCAAAGCTGACAGCGGGCCTCAGGCCGATAAAGAGACCCCGAACTTTGGAGATGATCCAGGCTGAAGCGGATGGTTCCCGGTGCTACGTAAAGGGCTCCTATGCCCATGGAGGGGCCCGGGCTGCTACGCAGTAGTGGCGTTTCCAAGGGTGAAGGTGTGCCCGCTCCCTGTCGAGTCCAATGGAGCCCTCCAGGCGACCGCCCTGAGGGTCAGAAATATAACCGAAGACATATTTAAGTACATATAATAGCTTGTGTGGAAAGTGCCCTTGACGCGTGAAGAAGTCCACCCTGAGGGCTAGCAAGGGCCGTGAAGACAAGAGAGGACCCGCCGGAGAGCTGGAGTGCCTTTACCAACTGGAAAGAGCAGTCTCAGCTGGAATTGGCCCCTAACGGCTGAAGAATAAACAGGTACGTGAGGGTCTGAGAAGGCTGGGATGTGCTTTGGGTCTGAAAGGGAACCTGAGGGATGAACAGGACCCATGCGAGCTGAAGAGGGTGAGGGTGAGGGCACATCTCAGGTCTGAAATTCCAGAGATGGGAGCTAGACAGGTTTATTGGGAACTGTGATGAGCCCCTAGAAGTAGGAAAGGGCCTTGAGTGATGCAGAGGATCTCCTGAGAGTCAGAGAAGACTGGATTTGGATTCTTCTGATATTGAGAGCGGCCCCTAATGGATGAACAAGGCCACCAGAGAGGAAAAATATCCCTGCTTGCTGGCAATTGAGGTGAGGAATACCGAGGGCCAGTCTCAGAGCTAGAATGCTCTTGAAACCATGAGAGCTGTCGATAACTAGGAAGGATCCCTAGCAGCATGAGAAAGCCCTTGAGGGCGAATAGAGTTCCCTGAGAGCTAAGAAGAGTCCCTAGGTCAATGATTGTGGGGAATGCCGTGGGTCAATGTCAAAGCTAGAAAGCCCTTGAAGCTAGAAAGACTGTCCAGAACTTGGAAGGACCCTAACAGCTGGAGAGAACCCCTGACGATTGGAAATGGTCACTGAGCGCTAGAGGGGACTGGACTGGGATGCCCAAGAGGCTTGGAAGGGGTCCCTATGAGCCGGACAGGGCCCTCTGAGATCTAAAGAGTCCCTAAGGGCTCGCGATCGTTGTAAGGAATGCTGAGAGCCAATTCCAGAGCTAGAATGTCATTGCCAGTCAGAAAAACTTGAGGAGAAGGGAGGTCCCCTTAGAGGTAGAGCGGACCGGACTGTGATGCTTCTCAGGCTTGGGAGGAAAACTGGGGGATGAACAGAGCCACCTAAGAGCTAAGGAGAGTTCCGAGAGCGGCGATGTTTGCGAGAAATTGTCTCAGAGCTGCTTTGTCATGAAGGAAGAGGTGGAGGTCACTGCGAACCTCGCAGGTCGCTTTGCGAAAGCTCTCGCCGTCAAGGGAACACAAAAACTTCACAAGTTCTCGCCTACTGATGTTACGGCTGTTTTGGTACATGTATTGTCGAACGACGAGGGATGTGCCGGGAAAGTGTCACGATAGGTGGACAAAGACAAGGTACACACAAGACAGAAACAATTGGTGCATATATGAAACATGGTTTGTTACCGCAGCTACTTGCATATTGATGTGTTGATCTGCCTTTGGGCATATAGCACAAACTTTGGATCGTTTCCATGCCCTCCTCAAATATGCAAACGGTACTTCAATGCACTTCTGACGGGGCATGGTTGTACGTCATTTGTACCTCCTTATTTCTCAGTTGGATGCATGTTTGTTCTAAACGTGCAATGATTGTGTAGCCATGGTGTATACATGGCCCTCATGAATCCATACATATCTTGTTTTCTATGAGAATACAAGCTTCGATGTCAGAAAGTCAAGAAGTGTTATCGGCGAGCGAAATTGAGACGCATTTACTCAGTGAAATTACTGGATGTAACAAAACACAGGCTACTTGTTCGACCACAGTTCAGTTGAGGTCAATGGCCACTTCTGACATCAGTAGGCGCCATTTATCTAATATAGATAACTGGATATTAGAGGTAAATAAATACATTAGAAGACATAAATCCACACAATGCCAGAGAACACGTTGCTACGTGTTATCAAACCGCATCTTGATTTCGGACGGAGAGACGGCCGAGTTAGTAGCTCAATCTTTGAAAGACTTCAAATAAGGTAAAGTTTGCGCTCTCCAAATTAGGATTTATAAAAAGCCATATTTTGATTTGCTATATATCAAGCCAAAACATGGTCCTTCCATTCTGTCAATAAAAAAATTAACGGGCATCAAGGTCACCGTAGGTCACGTGACATGGGGTCATGGGGTAACTCTTGTATTATTCATTACATATTACACATATTGCCAGAATTAGATTCATTGAATCATTGCGAGTTCAAAAATGTTTGGGTATTTATATTTTGACTGATAATTAACCGAGTTATCGGCCACCGAACATAACCTTGCAGCGTGACCTTCCGGAAATGCCCGAGGCTATAACTCCTGAACCGTTGATCTGATCGCAGCACAATTTTCACATGTGGATTCAGTGCATAAGATAGCCATATACAGCAATTTTGCTCAAAATCTGAGGCATGAGGGTGCCGGGCCCTGGTCGATCTCTTGGGGAATACCCCAGGTGTAGGTTTCATGCCATCGGCAATCGTTGAGTCTAGGTTATGCAAGCTTATTGTGGTCTACTTTGGGTTTCACGCCGCCCAATATCCGTAGTTGTAGCTTTTGTACCACCCGACATCCGTAGGCATAGGTTTATGTCATGAACAATCTTTGGGGTCAGGCTTGGTTAGTACATTGTGAATTGCTGTAGTTTTCATGCTATCCAGCACTCGTAGATGTAGGTTTTATATAATTACAAATCGTCAAGTTTCGGCTAAGTTTGTTATTTTAACCTACCGCATGATTTACGCCCTCCAATATCCGTAGGTGCAGGTTTTACGCCATCTGGAGGCTGTAGGCATTAAAAATCCCTGGATTAAGTTGGGCTAGTTTATTGTAGATTACTATCGGTTTTATGTCACCGAACATCCGTAGGAATAAGTTTTGCACCTAAGAATCGTTTGGATATGGTTTCGTTAGCATATTTGAGATTACCGTCGCCATCAGGTTTTTAAGCGACGGGAACTCCACGTCACCTGAATGTCGCGTCCTTCTTGGCCCAGTGCCAGTCGTAAATACGCGGTGAAGTCGGCAAATAGGGGTGTGTTGGAAGGCGATGTATGGCAACTTCCAGGTATAGTACGATCATATAAACATACCTGTCATGGAATACAAGGTTGCCTTACATTGCAGGAAAACTAAAAAAGTCAGCATTTCTTATATAAGAACAGTTCCTGACCCAGTCCTTGTCGACAGTTTCCTCTTTTTACTGGAAAATCTTTAGCGTATCCATAAACGACAGCTATTGTATGTTCACAGCACGGGGAAAGAGGAGCTGGAGAGCGAATCAGCCGCACCCTCTCATAAAAGCACGTACGAGTCGCATGAACAAATACACGTGAGGCACACAGTCTCCTACTCACCTACTCTTGGAGTCGCCTACTCTTGGAGTGGGTGTTTTTGCAGCTATAGCTTGAGTCGCGCTGGATTCAGGTCACGAATGACCTGTGGAAGAACATTGCATGCATTGCTTCAAGCAAGAGCATGTGCACTGTACTGTTGAGGAAGGTATCCGTCTGCCGAATCAGTCCGGATTGTGGCAGTACGGAGATGTCCGGATTCAGACTGTTGGCTAGAGCGCTGGTGCTGCTCGTGACTAGGTTGTAGTTTAGCGGCGAGGGACTCGTGGCGTCTGGTGGCCTCCTATCAGTAGGTTGGCAGGTTGATACTGGTGCATATTGGCTGCGGAAGCCAGCCAGACCCGTGCATTCCGTCGCTAATATGGTCGTATTTTCTGCGACCGGAAATGCCACGCGTGGCGAGGTCCAGCTGGTACATCTGCCGCATCAGCGTCATGGTATACGTCATGGTATACGTCATGGTATGCGTCATGGTATACGTCATGGTATGCGTCATGGTATACGTCATGGTATACGTCATGGTATACGTCATGGTATACGTCATGGTATGCGTCATGGTATACGTCATGGTATGCGTCATGGTATACGTCATGGTATACGTCATGGTATACGTCATGGTATGCGTCATGGTATGCGTCATGGTATGCGTCATGGTATACGTCATGGTATACGTCATGGTATACGTCATGGTATACGTCATGGTATGCGTCATGGTATACGTCATGGTATACGTCATGGTATACGTCATGGTATGCGTCATGGTATACCTCATGGTATACGTGATGGTATACGTCATGGTATACGTCATGGTATACGTCATGGTATACCTCATGGTATACGCTCAGACCGTAGCACACGAGCCACAGCACCAGCCCATGCACCAATGCAGCTTGGTGATGACTTGTGCAGAAAGTAGCGCTTACAGCTGATAGGCCAACAAAGTATGCCGGTGCAGTGCGCATCGCAGAGTCAGTGTGGTGTAGGAATGCCATAATCCGGTCGAACGACCAGACCGAACACAACCTGAAGACTCAGTATCTTCAGGACGCCAGAACCCCTGCATCGCCAGAACCCCTGCACTTGGATGCATTAGTGGGACATGAAACGAGGAACAAGGAACAAGGAGTCGCATTGAAATTAATGAGTCCAGAAAAGCCGCTCTTATGATATTAAACAGAGCGTTAAATACAAAATGCAATGTAAAGCATCACAAGCATAGTGACGATTTAACATATGCGGATCTGGTAAATCTGGGCTGGCGATTGCCATTTAATAATATTTGCATGCCATATTGCGTTTCGTTTTATATCCAGGGTGAATGCTATTGTTTGTTTATTGGGTGATTCACGACGCACTTTATGCACATTCACGGCTAATGGCGCCACCCACACTGTTTCGCCGGTGGACCGCGGGCAGTGCGAGTGTTGAACCTGGGACCTTCGGTACCCAGAGCTCCAGGCTGAATGCTAGTTTCATTGCAGTGACCATAATCTGTCGTATGCGGTAGACTGCATACGGTACGCTATAAGGTATTACATTATAATGGAATATGATTATACTTCATACAAGCCTATTCCTCGACCCGTCCGTAGCATTGGGATTCTTGTTCGTCCAGAGATCAGCAAAGTTGTTTCCATCACAAGTCTGCATATCAATTATTCTACCGTGACCCTTACTTTCCGTAACGTAATGAAAGGGCGTTACCAAATTGAACCATACGTTTTTTTTTTTTGGTAACTATAAAACCACTTACGACATTGCCTTGAAATTTGGCGTGCATTCCCCTAATGGATGATGAAGATTGATGGCTTGGCCATTGTATCGGATATTGGAGGTCCGATTTACAAAAGTCAAAATTTAAAGGCAAGTATTTATGATACATGGTAAAGGAAAACGCAAAACTTGAGAAGTGACCTGAAGTCTGGCCGGAAGTTCGAACGGAAATATGGAGTGGGAATATGGTTTTGTAGCATGCTTTCGTCACTAATTGACATAAAAACAACGCGTATGAATGATGCACCATGTCTTCTACCAGTTTGTAAATTATCAGCTCAACATCAGATCAGGCCACTAAGATAAACCTGAAGCGTGCCGAGAGTACCCCTGAATCGTAGGCGCTCTGGAGGCTAGAATACAGACCATCACAAATTACAAATGGCTCAAAGAGAACTTACAAGGGTAATTTGCATGCCGATTTAGGTAGTCATGGCAGTACGGTCACGAAATTTGACTTGAAACTTCGCTAATGCATAATATTGTTGAACAATTTTTTTAAAAACTACTTGGAACATAAAGCCACCCCAGCAAGAATTCTGAGTAAATAAAACAAACATATTGCATTCCTCACCTACTCAAAAGAAAGGATAAAAGCACTTGGCATTGCGCTGGTGTCACCTGTTACCTTTTCCTGAGCACAACTTGTTCGGAATCATTTGCTTCAACAGTTCACCGCATGTTTCCTCTACACGATGGCTAGCCTTTGTACGTGCCGTGCTGTTGCCTACATCTCCAATTTACATATCATTGATGAAGCACGAGATCATATTTTTTTTCACAGCCATGCTATGAAATCTTCAGTTCCGATCACATCACTGACCGCACACCCGAAATCGACAAACTTGACCTGACTTGGAAGGTCAATCAAAAGACAGGCAAATATTCCTAGTAACTGTGAACGTGCATGGATAAAGCTACGTCATGCAATTGACCACATCTTCATATCTAGCTTAGAACCTTGGGTAGTGGGTGGAGAATCCAAATTTATTCCCACTGTCTGCAGAGGCAGAAAAGTATGCTGCACTGCCGAGGGTGGATTGTTCTATCATTGAGTGGATAACGAGGTTAAAGTCCAATGATCATACCACCAATGGATCATACGGTGGATAATGCAGTCTGAGAGTATATTGGCCATTCGGTCGAAAAATGTGTTCGACATCTTTGCTTGGGCCATAGACGTTGCCTAATAATATATTTTTGTACCTATCTTACAACCATAAAATTTAGGTTTGCTAACTTGCTAGGTTTGCTTTGGGATGCTTGGTGTTGTGTTATAGGAAATCAAAGGCTGAAAAAATTAATACAAAATTAATTTGTGTGGGCTACTGTAGGGAAGTTCCTTTAGGCCAGTGAAACGTCCGTAGAACCAACGCGTCGCGAAAACCTCAGTCTCAAAGTTCAGCACCAAATTTGCTCTTTATTTGAGCAAGGCGAAATGGGCGTGATTACTCGAACAGCTCGCGCATACGTACGAATACGACTAACCCCACGCGCCAGACCGGCGACACAGTACAGCGACTAACCCCACGCGTCAGACCGGCGACACAGTACAGCGACTAACCCCACGCGCCAGACCGGCGACACAGTGCAGCGACTAACCCCACGCGCCAGTCCGGCGACACAGTACAGCGACTAACCCCACGCGTTAGACCGGCGACACAGTACAGCGACTAACCCCACGCGCCAGTCCGGCGACACAGTACAGCGACTAACCCCACGCGTCAGACCGGCAACACAGTACAGCGACTAACCCCACGCGTCAGACCGGTGACACAGTACAGCGACTAACCCCACGCGTCAGACCGGCGACACAGTACAGCGACTAGCCCCACGCGTCAGACCGGCGACACAGTACAGCGACTAACCCCACGCGCCAGACCGGCGACACAGTACAGCGACTAGCCCTACGCGCCAGACCGGCGACACAGTACAGCGACTAGCCCTACGCGCCAGACCGGCGACACAGTACAGCAACTAGCCCCACGCGCCAGACCGGCGACACAGTGCAGCGACTAACCCCACGCGTCAGACCGGCGACACAGTACAGCGACTAACCCCACGCGCCAGACCGGCGACACAGTACAGCGACTAGCCCTACGCGCCAGACCGGCGACACAGTACAGCAACTAGCCCCACGCGCCAGACCGGCGACACAGTACAGCGACTAGCCCCACGCGCCAGACCGGCGACACAGTACAGCGACTAGCCCCACGCGCCAGACCGGCGACACAGTACAGCGACTAGCCCCACGCGCCAGACCGGCGACACAGTACAGCGACTAGCCCCACGCGTCAGACCGGCGACACAGTACAGCGACTAGCACCACGCGTCAGACCGGCGACACAGTACAGCGACTAGCCCCACGCGCCAGACCGGCGACACAGTACAGCGACTAGCCCCACGCGCCAGACCGGCGACACAGTACAGCAACTAGCCCCACGCGCCAGTCAGTCCGCAGCGGCCTGAATCCAACCAAATCTTATCACCACAGGCCATGTTTAAGTTCTGCTCAACATTCATATTGTGCACTGTGCACTGGGTGAGTGTACAGCCGTGTTGTCTATTACTCTTAATTGCTAACATGTGCTATTTTGTTCAGAGGCCGAGAATGCACATCGCAGATACATACTAATAAAACTGGGAATATAATTTCCCATTGATGCACTAAGAAATCATGATCAAGTCACATAGATCTCCGAAATGTTTGTAATGGTTTTAGTATTCACTGCACTTCGTTGTATAATAGCAGATATAACTGCTACACGTGTATTTTTTCGGCAATTGGTGGTAATCTGTTTGCTAAGTTACTGTGATAAGCTTTTCCACCAGGAATGGAACATTCCCAAAATGACTGTGGGCCGTAGCGGATGACAAAAAGCATTGTCATCCCAATATTTCCAGTCAATACCATAACTCCATGCTAATTTTAAGAAACATTGGGGCGGAGGTGGTCAACTGCTTCTCCGAAAGCATGGACAAGAATCGATTTGATTTACATCAAACAAAAAGGCACCGACCGAACAGCCGCCACACTCACCAAAAGGCACCGACCGAACAGCCGCCACACTCACCAAAAGGCACCGACCGAACAGCCGCCACACTCACCAAAAAGGCACCGACCGAACAGCCGCCACACTCACCAAAAGGCACCGACCGAACAGCCGCCACACTCACCAAAAGGCACCGACCGAACAGCCGCCACACTCACCAAAAAGGCACCGACCGAACAGCCGCCACACTCACCAAAAGGCACCGACCGAACAGCCGCCACACTCACCAAAAGGCACCGACCGAACAGCCGCCACACTCACCAAAAGGCACCGACCGAACAGCCGCCACACTCACCAAAAGGCACCGACCGAACAGCCGCCACACTCACCAAAAGGCACCGACCGAACAGCCGCCACACTCACCAAAAGGCACCGACCGAACAGCCGCCACACTCACCAAAAGGCACCGACCGAACAGCCGCCACACTCACCAAAAGGCACCGACCGAACAGCCGCCACACTCACCAAAAGGCACCGACCGAACAGCCGCCACACTCACCAAAAGGCACCGACCGAACAGCCGCCACACTCACCAAACACTTCTAGTCGGCTGCCAGAACAATGCAATGTGTAAAGAGCTCCCCCACTCATTCACCGACAAACACGACGAGTTTAGCGATTTACGACACTTCGGCTAGTACATGGTACAAGATCGTGAGCAACTTCTCAATTGAAAAATTGACGTCAGAGAGAAAGTGTGCCAGGCTACATAGTATGATTGCATGAAACGAAATTGCATCAAGTACGTTTAATTGTGCAATGTTTCATTGCGCAAAGCTGAATTCAGACCGTTCCAGATCTGCCCACCCGTTAAGGAATGGCAAGCAACTAAGCTTAAGGCGTCTCTCTGACGTGGGCCGCCCGTCTGGCTGGCCGACCACTGACCAGCCGGCAGTCGCCGCCTGGCCCCCGCGCCGCACCCACCTGTCCGTAATTACAGAATGTCGCCGCCTGGCCCCCGCGCCGCACCCACCGGTCCGTAGTTACCGAATGTCGCCGCCTGGCCCCCGCGCCGCACCCACCTGTCCGTAGTTACAGAATGTCGCCGCCTGGCCCCCGCGCCGCACCCACCTGTCCGTAGTTACCGAATGTCGCCGCCTGGCCCCCGCGCCGCACCAACCTGTCCGTAGTTACCGAATGTCGCCGCCTGGCCCCCGCGCCGCACCCACCTGTCCGTAGTTACCGAATGTCGCCGCCTGACCCCCGCGCCGCACCCACCGGTCCGTAGTTACCGAATGTCGCCGCCTGGCCCCCGCGCCGCACCCACCTGTCCGTAGTTACAGAATGTCGCCGCCTGGCCCCCGCGCCGCACCCACCTGTCCGTAGTTACCGAATGTCGCCGCCTGGCCCCCGCGCCGCACCCACCGGTCCGTAGTTACCGAAAGTCGCCGCCTGGCTACCGCGCCGCACCCACCGGTCCGTAGTTACCGAATGTCGCCGCCTGGCCCCCGCGCCGCACCCACCGGTCCGTAGTTACAGAATGTCTGTACACTGCTCGAATTGCGGTCCCACTTTATCAATGACACCACGGCAAACTGGAGCGTGTAATTCTGAAATTGATACTCAAAGAAAATTGAGAGG
Source organism: Ashinkailepas kermadecensis (assembly GCA_034440615.1). Taxonomy (NCBI): domain Eukaryota; kingdom Metazoa; phylum Arthropoda; class Thecostraca; family Neolepadidae; genus Ashinkailepas; species Ashinkailepas kermadecensis. The sequence goes on from JAOTOM010004488.1 coordinate 85,059, forward strand.
GGGTGTTTTTCCCAATTCGATATTTTTAACAATATTTGGTATAAAATAGTTGTTTCTTTTGGTAAACATTCCGATAAAAACGTTCTCCAATCCAGAGATATAGCAGATTATAAATATACGTTCGGGGTATGACGCAATATATTTACGTCGAACAGGACGAACCGATGGTCAGAGAGATCTGAAAGTCTTACAATTGTGTCCGGGCCTACGATAACCCCCTTGACAACATAAGTAAAATTTGAAGGTGTGTGGTATTGAATCGTACCCTCCACCGGTTGAGTTGGCTTGGAATAGCCCGTATGCAAAATGTGACTGGTATCGCTTTCCCTCCCAGAGTTAAAAACAGATGGCGTATGACCTTAAAGTATAACTTGATGCATGAAAATAACCAACCTCAGCTGCTCTATATATTTTAAAACAACAATGCACTCAAAGTGGCTCCGAAGTCCTCTGCAATCCATTGGCATGAAGCTTAGATGAAACATTGACTCTGTGAGTTTGTGTTCATCAATATGCTTGAGCGTTCTGCTGGTGATCCACTAAGCATGGTTGTGTGTAGGTGCGTATGTGAGCAGTGTGGATAATCTCAAGTACGTCATCACCTGCGCCATGAAAGACAACAGAAAGAAATGACGAGCATAAGTAAACCAACAGGAGTCAACAACAGGAGTCAACATGAGTCAACCCGTGATGCAGGCACGGACAATGTACATGACAACGTGTCAAGTATCGAATTACTTTATTTGACAGTAGAGTATACTCTATAGTCAACGCTGTAGCGTTGACTGTGGACAGCTACGAACAGCCACACCACGCGGAAAATCTGAACTGCTCCGAGTTTAGACAGTAGGTCCACCCTCTTCCGAGCCTTGTTATGTCTTCCTCTCTTCGGAGGTACATGATCGTCGTGTTCTTCGCTCCGAGAAGACATCGGAAAATAGGCTGCTGACCAGGTGGTCACCCCGTCCCCGCCAGCTGACCAGGTGGTCGTCCCGTCCCCGCCAGCCGGCCGTGCCCCCCCCTCCCCCGGCACAAGCGCGGCTGCCGGCGTCGCGTTACCTCTGAGCCGGAGATAATGAGTCACCGGATACGGCTGCTCATTTCCGCATCTCCTGCTCCCGCCTGAAGTTTTGTGATCTCATTTCTGGTACCTGTCAATTGTTGCAGGTCGGTCAGTTTATTTTAGAACACTAGTGAACCTTTACATTTTGTATGCGACTTTGACAAACTTTACATTTTGTAGGAAATTACTTGAATCTATGGTATCCCATGTCAAGGCTCGATGCCATTCCATATCTGTCGTAAGTTCTTCTTCCGCATTTTCAGCCGCATGTTCAGCAACATGACTCTTACCCAGAGGCGCAGCCAAGGGGGCTCGGTGCCCACATGCACCAAAAATACACCAGAGATCAAACGATAACTTTCAAGATTTTTTTTTAACCACGCAAAACCCAACATTTCCGGTGCGCATCGCGAGCCGGAAACTTTCTCTTCTTCATCACATCTTTTTCGTCGCCCTCCCCCCCCCGACTTAGGAAAATCCTGGCTGCGCCACTGGTCTTCCCACACACTGTGTCCATCAGAGGACATCAGAGGAATGTTTTTTTGCAACAAATAAACAAGAGCACACTTTGCGATTTGTTTTCCTACTGTTTTGTCGCCAGGCTGCCAGTGTTTTCACGAATAGACTCTCGTTCGCGGTACCTCTCAGCGTCCCGAGCCGAGTTATCTTGTGTGGTTTCGTCCTGATCATTTGACCATCAGAAATCAACTCTACATCGATCCTCAGGTGCGTTCCCAGCGTTTCTGGTTGGTAATGTCTCCGCGCTCCCTCAAATCGATCCGATGATTTGAAAATCCTCCAATAACTTTCACGGCCGGCTGGAAGAAACGGATGCTGCTTGGGTGGCTATAGAAGCATCTCACTAGGCACCTATCCTACATTCTCATGCCCGGAATCTGTCGACTTCGGCCGCATAATGCTGATATATAGCGATGCGCACATTATTTCCAGATACTGAGCCTCGGGGTAAGCTATTAGATAGGTTTATTTCGCATGTGCATCAGAGCAAGTTTGCGTGATGATCCCGTATGTCGTCTAGTGTGGATTCAGCCGATTGTCTGCGGACCGTTCTTAGGCGTTGCTGTTTCTTCAGCGAACTTTTCTACCCAGTTGGTCATGCCTGCTTGATGTTGTCCCAGACGGAGCGGTCAGAGAAACGTAGCCTTCGACTATCGATCTGTCAACATGGTAGTTCAACATTTTCAACTTCTCTAGCAGGGTGTTCTTTAGCAAGACCCACACACACGCACACGCACACACACGCTGTATGTATATATATATATATATATATATATATATATATATATATATATATATATATATAAGTCTGCATACAGTTTCAGTACGACATCGTACCTTCTTCAGTGCCACATTGCGCCATGTGTTCGCCACATTCGACAATAAAAACGATTCATGCGAAGATGAAAATCAGGTTTCAATCGAAGTTGTCTAGGACATCTCCGATTAAGCACAACTAAGTAGCCACGCATCGGATAATCTAACAGGCGAATCCAAGATAAAACCCTCACATGCCAACAACCAACACGGGTGTTAACAAGATGCAACGGAGCTTACGGTGTTCAACGTCCATGCGTATATATATATAGGCATGGACGTAATGTCTGGGGGCTGAGGGAGAACATGCCCGAAATATTTGAAAAGAGGCGATTTGTCCCCTTCAATTTCTTTCGTGCCCCAAGCCTCAGCTAGTAAAATACCTGTGGATGGTCACCGTAAAATTATACTTAATCATTTACGTAGTGGAAATATCTATGCAAGATAAAACCAAAAATACTAGAAGCCGACATAGCCAATCAACGGGCTTCACAAGCTATCTGTCGTCATAGAATCTCCGAGTAGTAAATCGGCAAGCATTGGAAATTTCTACTTTTAGAACATTCTTGAATAACATGAACATTGACCATCTTGTATGAATTGTGCTTTGCGAGACAACAAATTTGTATTGTCGCAAGGCCTTATACGTCTTATGCCGCCTTCCCTGTACATATATCGATATATCTTGAACAAACGTGACTCTGTGTGTCCTTGGGTAACTTTAAGACCATGGGGGGCGTCTTGGACAGCGTTAACCCTCTCCGTCTCGGGGAGAGGTCAAGGCTGCCCAAGACGCCGTCCCTGAGGTTTCCCGCGGATAGCGAAAAAACGGCGAGAGGCAGCGCGTCGAAATTTAGCATACCTTTTTCCACATCAATTTGGCATGTTGTGTGAAAATTGTTAAGTCAGGTCGCCTTCGGTCAACGAGTTATTCAAGGTCAAGTGAGGTCACCTCCAAAAATGTTCAACCAGCCGTCATGCTTAAACGGATAAAAATATTTAAATTAAACTTTCAGCGTTTGCTTCTCTTGAGGGATGCAACGAAACGCACAAGAGCAATTTTTGAATCTTTCGTTTTTGATGACGTATTAGTTTTGCATATTTGCCCATTATGACTAAAATCGAAGATTCTGGCTAAAGTAAGCATTTTTATGAGGGCAAGTTGACTTAAAACAACGTTTTGTGGTTCGCTCTACCAATTAGAAAAAAGAAATCAAAGAAGATTAAAAACTCAAAACTTTGAAACTTAACAAATATAATGTTGATTTTTGGGTGAAAAAAAATTGTAGGGCCATGGTCAATTACGCCGTCCTTGTCTGATTCAAAATATTGTGTGTTTTTAAATCTCCCCCAAAATGAACTCCCCAGAGCCAGAAACATGATGTCAGTCGTGATCACATAGACAATGTGACAATTGTGACGTCACTTTTGGGGGATACAATTTTGGGGGTGGTGTTGGACCCTGCTCGTCGAGCGCGTTCCGATGATACTATTTTCGTTTTCGTGCAACGCTTAGTTTGGAAATTAGAGGAGGCATAAAAGTACTCCACCCTCGAGACAGGGTGTGAGAATCTGACCGGAAAGGGTTAAGCAGGTAGGTCAAGTTAGCGTCGTATTCGTATTCGTATTCAGCGGCGGGTTTTTGTTCGTTCGAATCAATTGCCACAAATGCTTGTGCCTGTACTGAATACGCTGGAAACAACTATATAAATATCACATGATGACTATAGGTCAAGGTCCAACGCAAACCGTTTTTCGGTCGCCTCACCTTTTTTTCTCTCACCCAAACGTGCCAATCTGATATCAAGCGATAGCCCGCGGTGAACATTCGTGCAACATTTCAAACCGAGAAATGCCAAGGTCAAACTTCAAGGTCAAAGGTTAGCTCGATTTATTTGATGACGACATTGAAGCGATAAGGAACGAACGCGAGGTTCGGTCACTATCGCTTCAATTTCCATGAAATAGTCGTCTTTCGACGTGGTGTGTTGTATGGCATCCAAAAGTTGAGCAATCGAATTATTTTAATGGTCAAAGGTCAAATTGATTTCCTCGGATGCCTAGCTTTTTTTTCGTTTCCGCCCAAACCTATCGAAATCTCGTATTAAGCGATAACCCGTGGTCAATCCCCGAGTAACATTTCAAATCGGGACATATCAAGGCCAAAGGTTAGTTTGACTTCTTCGATTTCTTCGCGTTTAGTCGCTATGCCCTCATATTGCATAACTGTGAGTCATTCGGCGTGGCTTGTTACGCTGTATCAGAAAGTTGAGACATCGGAATAATTTTGAAGGTCAAAGGTGAAGCTGATTTCTCCGGTCGGTCCTAATTTTTTTTTTTCGTTTTCGCTTAAGCATATCCAAATATAGCATCAAGCGATAGGCCGTGGTGAACACTCGAGTAACATTTCAAACCAGGACATATCAAGGTCAAACCTCAAAGTCAAAGGTACATAAGAAGTTCTTCGATGGCCTCGCGTTTCGTCCTATGGCTTCAATTTGCAGAAAATTGGTGTCATTCGACGTTGCTTGTTGTGAGGTATCAGAAAGGTGATAATTGGAAATAATCTCCACGGTCAAAGTCAATCTGATTTATTCGGTAGCCTCCCATTTCTTTCTCGTTTTCGCCCAAGCCCACCCAGATCCACTATGAAGCGATAACCGTGGTGGACCATCAAGTCACATTTTGAAACCGGGACATGTCAAGGTCAAACCTCAAGGTCAAATATTGGTGTTATTTTTTTCGTTTTACTGGCGATTCGTCGCTGTGGGTTCGATCTGCACCAAGTGGGTATCATTCGACGTAGCTTGTTGCGCCGTATTAGACAAGTTAGAAATGGGTCTAATTTCAAAGGTCAAAGGTCAAGCACATTTCTTCGGTTGCCTCGCACTTTTTTATTTGCCAAAACCTGCCCACATCTGGGATGAAGCAATAGCTCGGGGTGAATCTCGAGTAGCATTTCAAACAGGGACATGTCAATGTCAAATTCCAAGGTCAAATATTTGTTTAAATTTTCGATGTCTGTGTGCCCCACTTGTCTTCTGGTCACTATCGAAGGCTAGATACACTCATGTTCACTCTGCATCTCCCATGTTCACAAAAAGCATTACAAGCGCTTTAACGATAATGTTTTAAGGCAGGCTATCCATTTTTGTCAACTCAGTCATGAGAACGCTAGGGGTGTGGACAAATAAACGCGCATCTTCTGACTGACCTGTGAATTAACATGGTGACTAAGGCATTTCCCTGAAGCTTCCCAGTTTCTCAGGTGGAGTCGAACTCCACCAAGAAGCCTCGGTGGGATCCGGACCCAGAGCCCCCAGCGGTGACGACACCCTGGGAGGTGTGATCACGCTTAGTGGTCAATCGTCAGACTATCGTTATTACGACGCAGCAAATGACCCCAGATGAGGACCTCGAGTTACTTGACAAGCCTATGCATATCATACAGTCATGCACCTATATTTGTGACCAAGGTTCATCAACCTCGGAGGCCAATATATCAATAGGCAATCACGGTTTCGCTAGCATGGCCTCAAGATGTAAACTTATGGATGGATCGGACAAGAGTTCCCACACCGGCAAATTTACCTTTGGTATAATCACACACCTACCGGAAACTGTGGGTGGGTTTGAACACTTGCCAGTCGTTGTGAACCGTGTTATGAAATGGGCATAGGTTTACCACCTTCGAACACAGGAAGCGATGTAAATCGCGCTGGGTCTCGTGAATGGATTCGTTGCGCAGTTCTGAGTCTCATAATCGTTTCACTCTCAGCATGGGAAAACTTCTGTGGCTCAGTTTTATCAGAGATGTGTCACCTGTTACGTATCATAAGGACGGAAACGTTGTCGGAATGGTCGACATGAAGGTGTGTATGTGAGAGTGCATCGGACGATTTTCGGCATGCTATCCCGGTGTCTGAAGTGCAATCACGATGGGTGGGACGCACACCGACAACTTCTTATGTTGGTATATTGAACTGAAGTTGACGACAGCATTGTATTTAGCCCATGTATGCCGATGATGGCGAGAAACTCTGGACTGCCCGTTGAGGCTGAGCTCGGCATGTCTGGCCAGACGCAGAGAGGCACCACAGGGGGCGGGCAAATGGAGACCCGAGAACTTCCACGCCGACGACGGCAGCAAGCCGCTTTTCCTCGGGCTTGGAGTAGAGGCGAGGTGTGAGCGCAGGCGCACCATTGTGGACTACCTGCTGCACTTATAAGGACAGTATTTGAAGATACTGGGAGTCGACCCCGTCCCCCACCCCACTTTTTCCTCTCCTCTCCCGCGTCTCAGTGATCTGTTCAGCTTCTCGGCTGGTGAAGTCCTTTTGGCCTGCCTCCGCGCCGGTCCACTTGCACTGTTCCTGAGCAGTCTGGTGGTTTTCTCCCACCCGACCTTTCTTCTTTGCATTTGAACCTATAACGTAACGGTGGTCTTTGCTTCCCCCTGTCCCGCTTCTCAGTGACCTGCTCAGCTTCTTTGACTGGTGACGTTATTTACTTGTTTTCACGCTAGCCCACTCGCTCTGCTCATGCACACTCTAGTGCTCTTTTGCATCACCCAACCGTTTTGCTTTATGCTTTCAGATTTGTTTTGTAGCTGTAGCTTTTGCTTCACTGTTCTTGTTTAGCCATTCCACCCTGTGGGTAGCGTCAGGAAGTGGCCACATCGGGGCTTAAGGATAGGTCCCAATACTTGTCTGCAAGAAACACTATCTCCGCCTCTACGTAAACCATCCCACCTATCCACCTCTGTGTTCTTTCTCTTGCTACCGTAACTGCAATAGTTGTCTCTCTCTCTCTCCATTCACTTCTCTATCTTGCACACTGACACTTCAGAGAACTTGAGTCGCACTCACACAAGCCATTCATTCATCGAGCACTACCTGCACCCACCAATACAGGGGAGGGGAGACCGCCAGGCTCCTCCTGCATTAACGGGCAGAATGGCACAGACGCCGCATCACCTGCCACGAGCTACGACTAAATGTCGCGTAACTCGAACGCACCCTGGCTACCCTTCACACGGTAAAGAGGGCGTCAGTACAGACTGCAACAATGCCCCCACACCACACTGGATTCGCGCTCCATTGGAATACGAGGTCCCTTATGTTTATTGGGCAGAATTAAAGGAATTTGTCACCAAAAATAAGCCATCATTGACACCGTCTAGGAGGCCAGATTCCGAGACGATGATCCGTTCAATTGTCATATTCTTGGCTATTCCTTGGACACACATAACCGAAATTCTACACATCGCGGCGGTTTCGCTGTCTTATTAATATTGGACATCAAAACTGGACGCCAAATCAACATTGCCAGTAATCTTAGGTTCATAGCAACTAAAAAAAGCAGTGCGAACATGGAAAATTACTCTGGGGTCTCAACAATCGTTCCAAAAGCCCCCAAAACTTGTTGGACCACCCAAAACGTAACGTGGCCATTAAAACTTACGCTAGAGATCCAAAGAAATGACCACGGGGCCCTTGGAAATCTCACCCGGAGCCAAGAAGTTGCGTGGAGATGCACGAGTACCAGCTGGCTTCCTAAAAGTCAATTTCTATCCGGAATGTGATTGCAGCCACAAATATTGCGCCAAGGTCCCCCCCCCCACAAAAAAACGCGTTGGCCCACGGGAAAGAAACGTGTTGATGCACAGAAAAAAACGCACTGGGAGCCCGCAGAATCGTCCGGGGCCCACAAATATCGCGCAGAGGGCTTATAAAAGCAGAACTCGACCCCAAAACAGCACATGGGGACGGACTCATTTGAAACGACCCTGGCACCGAAAAATTCTGAACAGGTCACACAAATATCAGAAGGGTCTTTCTACTCTGGAGGGTGCCATCGGCATAAAAATATCTCACACAGCCGCAGTGGCGTGCCTAAGACGAAAATGCTCCCCCCGCCATCCTTAAGGAGTGGACTCCAAAGAATCGCACCAGGCCCCCGAAAGTTTGCGCAGGGTCCGCGAAAATCGCGCTGGGACCCAGCTAAGTACAACGCGCCTCGCGAACTTTCCCCAAGCCCCCACATATCGCGCTCGGGACCCAAAATCCTCGCCGGTAGTTCCAAAAATTATGTTCGGGGCATCGTAAATTCTCCTCTGTAAGCACAGTCGCACGAAAAATGGCATCGGCACTCAACAAAATAAAGCCGGAGCCCTCCAAAGTTAGGAGATATTCCGAAAAATAAATGTCCGAGCCAGGAAAATCGCTCAGGAGCCCCAAACATACCACCAGATGCCTTCAAAAATCGTGTACGACCCCGAAAAAAGTACCGAAGCTCGAAAACTCGCGGTGGGACATAAAAGTACGACCCCAGGTGCCCGAAAAATCATGCCGGGACTCGGACTTTAAAAATTCAAAAGAAGTTAGTAAAAATTGCATCGAGCCAAGAAAACTGGCTTCGGGTCCCCGAGTCCACGCACCTGGGCCCGAAAAGTCGCGCCAGGACCGAGATAAATTATACTGAATCCCCTTCTCCAAATCGTGTTGGGGCCCCACAAATGTGCGATCAGGAACCCCAGATAAACATAACGGGACCCTAGGCGCACAACGGGAGGCCGAAAATGCACCGGACCCTTCAAAGCGTACTGAGTCTTACAAAATGCGATAGGGCCTTAAAAAATGCATTGCAGCTTCCAATAAACACATCGAGAGCTCTAAGAAAAAAAAGCCCAACGGAGGACCTCAAGGCACACCAGGGCCACGAGACCGCATGGGGGCTCAAACACAGGCTGGGGCCTTCAAAAAGCGACATGGTTCTAAAGAACACCTTATTCCTCAGTCCTACCTCAATGTTCTTCACAAATATAATAAAGAGAAGTGGATCTAAAACGGGGTTCTGTGGCATTCCACTGAGAACATCCTTCCTTTCAGACTTACATCCATGTAGCGTAACCCTTTGTTTCAGTCCCCTTAACCATGATTCAATCCAACCTATACCTTTTTCATCCATCCCATGCTGCTCTAGCTGATGAATTACACGCCTGTGTGGAAATGTTATCAACAACTTTGGTCACGTTTAGGTACACATTTATCCTGCTCTAATTTGCCACCCCTCTAGTTCCATACTTCATGAACTCCAGGAAGTTATTCAAACAAGATCTCCCAGATCGAAATCCATGTTGAGTATCCCTTAACAGATTGTGCCTATCTACATTGGTAAAACAAATTCTGTTTGACCAGATTTATAGTACCTTGCAAACTATTGGGGTCAAACTGACTGGCCTGTAGTTTCCCACACACTTCATACTTTTTGTTTAAAATTTGAACTACATTTGCATTTCGTCAATCTTCAGGTACGTCAGAATACTCCATAGACCGCCTGAAAATTATACACGGGGAACCGCTAAAGCTTGAGCATACTCCACAACGATCCTAGCATAGATATTATCTGATCCAGCAACATTATTAGGTTTTATATTCTGCAACTGTTTTCCACATCTTCCGCAGTTATTGTAAGACCTTCCAACTTATCACCTGTCATAGCATAACTTGCAGTGGTTTTCAATGCACCTGTAGTAAAGTGCGATGAGAATTACTTGCTTAGGGACTCAACTATATCACCATCATTAACCAATATTTCACCATCTACCTCCACTTTTGGATGCCCTAGCACACCTCCGAACTTTATTTCTAGCCAGTATGTATGCTTCTAGGTTCTCTTCAGAGTTAAGATCTTTTAGTTTCTTAAATGCCTGCTTTGAGCCCAGTAAATGTTTTGCTTTCTTGGTCAGCCATGAAGGGTGCTTAACGCTGTCTAAGGGTGCACCCTTCCAAATATTTATATAGCACTGATTTCATCGTTTAACAAAGTGTTTGTCTTCGATAATTATCGATATCGATATAGATCGATTATATATATATTATAATCCATCTCTCACACTCACCACATCACTCAGAGCCATACAAAACCACATTCTAAGAACCATCAGCAGGGCACACCGCACCATCCCACGGCCAGTCTCCACTCTAGCGTTCAAATCCCTAGTCTCCAACACAACAGAACTCCCACCGCCAATCTCCTCACTGACGATCACATCCCTAATCTCCAACACAGCAGAACACTCCAGCTCGTTAGCTGCCTTATTAGGACACAAACACAATCCAACCACTCTGCTACATTGGACTTCAGGACCCCCCTCCACTGTTCGGTGCACGCACAACATAAGTAAATACAACATTGCGCTTCATTGAAATCATGTCCTCACCATGCAACTCTGAAATTCCCTGACTTTAATCCCAGTTTCTCCCTTCCCCTCCTATCCTTCTGGAACACCCCGCTCCGGAACACCCTCTCCCTTATTGAATATCTCGTATGTCAGAACAAACATCTACACTTTCCCTTTGAGGTTGAAATCAAATTTCAGGAATATCAAGAAGCTCACCTCCAACACAGATTTGTACACAGACGGGCCCCGCACCACTACAAGCACGGAAGAAGGCTGCTTGGTGAAGCTGCCACTGACCAAACAAAATTAGCACAATTCCACTCGGTTTACACGGCAGAGTTAGTGGCCATCCTAAGTTGCTTCAGACACGTCATTGGAAGCCACATCAACACACTATGCATATGCACTGATTCACGCAATGTGCCACCATAGTGCGTGGCATATGGTACATGGTACGTCATTGGAAGCCACACTAACACACTATGCATATGCACTGATTCACGCAGTGTGCCACCATAGTGCGTGGCATATGGTACATGGTACGTCATTGGAAGCCACACTAACACACTATGCACATGCACGGTCATGTGCACTGATTCACGCTCATCAGCTGATGTTCTCGCTGCTATGCACATCACCCACCCTACGCTCCACGCACTGCCCACCACCCGCACCTCCAGCTCACCACTGCTGTGGAACTCCGGGCACATGGACATTCCGGACAACGAAAGAGCCAACGCCGACGACCCCGCCCGACAGACCGTCGACTTTCAACTCGCAAACAATCCCCCGGTTCCCCTCCCCGGCAACCTACTGTCTCTGGACAACTCCATATTTGTGGTTATAAGTATATTCGGGCATATTGGAACCACAGCACGCCACACATTAACAGACCATACTTTCCAAATGGTTCCCATGAAAACAAAGCAAGCGTCTAAAGTAGGTGATTCTCGCACACTTATAGCTAGGCCACACAAAGCTCGCATATGGCTAACTTTTCAGCCGAATCTTCCATGCTCCACATCGTCAAGTGTGTGGTGTCGGTTAATCTGCCATGCTCCACATCGTCAGGTGTGTGGTGTCGGTTAATCTGCCATGCTCCACATCGTCAGGTGTGTGGTGGCGGTTAATCCATGAAGCATTTTCCACTGGCGTGTCCAATATATTGCATGCAATGTCGCTCCATCTCCAATTATTGTATCAATGATCAATTGCCAATGGCGTTACGGACACTGCTCGGGGATGAGCACCGGTGCTACCTGAGCTCCATTGTGATTTCCTCATTGAGCCAAGCTTGACAAATCCATCTGAAGTCAAACGCCAATCTCCTCTTCGCCTTCGTTTGACACAAACATATAGGCTGTCTGTTAATAGGCAAGCAGGAACCGATCCAACTTCGTGAAACTGACGGTTACTCATCATATTGCTTTTTACCTTTTGGTTTTCCAAGCAGCTTGGTTTTTCTCTTCGGGTTTTTTTTCTTCACGCCTCAGCTCATACTCATTTACATACAAGGTTGAGCCTGGGCGGCCACGACGCGCCCTGGTCGCCCAGGTTTGCGCTTTGTTCCAGGTTGCAGGTCGCCAGCAGAGTCCGTCGTCTCCCTCGATGGGAGGCTTTGAAGCCGAGAAGGAGCCTGGAACGTGGTCGGAAAGAAGGGAGCTGGCCGTCATCAAAATGTGTCGTAATAAATGAGCGCATGACTTGTATGTTTATGTACATGTAGCATGTATATGTAACCGTATTTCTTGTATTCCGATTTTTACGTTAACTCCCTTTGGATTTGAATTGCTTTGGAATAATCGGATGTCGCATTAGCAGGATAAAGTAACACGCCACTAATTACCCCTCCCCTAGTGGATGACTAACGTCATTGCTTAAAAAACGTTGGCGGGGAAAATGACGCCGGTGATATATGTCGACGAGTTGGGAAATGGGTTGCAAAGTGTGCATAAGCCAGTGCTGCGCATCTCCCGTAGGTCACAAGGAGTCAACAAAGAGTTGTATGGCATCAAGGTATTAGAGTGTGACAATCAGGCTGGAGAGACCGTGTATTTGTATCGCAAGGTTGTAAAGGTGCGACAACACAATACGTTTGTACGCCTTTGGAGGCCTGCGGTATTTCTCGCGAAGGTCGGTAGCCTCAGCGATATGAATGCGGTGTTGGGGTGTAAGAAAACCCTTGTTGTTCATCACAACGAGCTGAACAGTGGGCGGGTCGGGAATGTTGTGGGGGAAGATCGAGGTCGGGCAGGAAGGCGTGCGCATCCCACTGCGAGGCAGAACAGAACGAAGTAAACGCAACGAACGATGTTTGTCAGAAAAGAGTGCATGGCTCCCGAGCCCTGAAGTTCGGCTTCCCGGTGTCTGTGGTCCCGCCAATGTGCCCATAGATATTCCAGTCCTCAAGCACCGTTCCGGTCGGAATCGATGGCCATGGGATCGATATTCGCCGTGGTAGGAATGCGCTGCAGCGGCTATGTGCTTTGTGGGTGGGCGCCTGCTTGGTCACCAGTTCATCACCTGCCTGGAGTTGCGATCGACAAGGTTTTGGCGAGTGTGGCGAGTATCACTGTTCACGTGAAGAGGTGCGTCGCGGTGGGAGAAACGATACAACTGTTGACCGACAGACCTGGGATGCACGTCGTTGTCTATTCAGCTGGAAGACTACACTTTCTCCAGAACGATCATAGGAGGTTATAGTGTAGTGACATAATCGCCACATCGACCGGTAGGATGACAGTCTGGCACAACGAGGTTTTATATGTGGGCGAAAATTAGCTGATATGGTTGTATTGGGCTCCGAATCCAGCTATAAACGTTTGAGGTTCATCAGAACAACGGCTGCGGTAATAGCAGCCTCAGATATTTTGAGATTACGCTGCAGGGGTGTCTATAATTGTTTATATCTCCATTGCAAAATGTTACAACAGCAATAACCGAACAATTTTTAATTCAGAAATTCCACACAAATTTGTTGGTTTCATTACATCTTTCATTTAATTTAATTTTGACCAAATGACCTCGTGACGTGACGTCACGTGACCTGCCGTGACCCCTAGTACATTGCACGTTTCGTAATTGTCCCCACGGAAACAATGTTCCATCATTTATCTACTGAAACACAAAATAAAAACATTGCTATTTCAAATGATATATCTTACTCACTGCGGTGGATTTTGTCATGGTTGTCAGTCTATGGAGTCATTGCGCCTGTTCCAGTGTGAGAGAACCACAGTTTGATCATGAAAGAGATACACAATTGATATCCACATAAGATTCAACGTGACACAGATCCACTATCACACCAGTCAAGATCATAAACAGCCCTTTACCTTATTTGACCTCGGAAATATAAGTGTTGTGGAAAGTATGCCACTGTATGTGCAGCAACAGCATGTAGGCATAGGTATGATTCAGGGACACATTTTGCATGTTTATACCAATATAATAGCCAGATTGCCAGATTTATTATTGACCCTCACCGGCAAATCCACCGTCGCCGGGCTGAGGGAGGAGGGTTGAGGTTGGGGGTTTGTAAAAGCTCCCACCCCACTAACTTCTTATCTACGTAAGCTGAGATAAAATGCAGAATACTTTTGGAAACTTCTGGCCATGGGGAGCCTGAAGCACACATTACACTTGCATTTCCGCCGATAATGCGGTTACGAGAGGTCATTATTATGTGAATAGAAGGACCTCAAATTAAGTCGTGGAAATTGGAAAAAAACATCAGTTTGTTTTCTTTGGACATTGTTTTTTTTTCAAACTGACATGGACCAATGTTTTTATATTGATCATAGCAACAACGGATCAAGACAAGGTAGGTCAGGTTGGTTATAACCAGGCTTCAAACTAGCTGCCAAACTATGCATGATAGAAGACACACAGGGGAATTGCCACTGGAAAGCCTATATAGCCAAGGATCATATCACAGCTTATTTCTTCATTTTCAGCCATGCTGAAGTCATTAGATGTCATACTAGATCACTCTAGTGACATGACCTTGCATGAGGGTGTCGCGATCGGAATGATGTAATGCAGGTGTCGCGGTCGGAAGGATGTAATGTAGGGTGTCTCGATCGGAAGGACGAAATGTAAGTGTCGCGGTCGGAAGGATGTAATGTAGGCTGTCGCGGTCGGAAGGATGTAATGTAGGGTGTCTCGATCGGAAGGACGAAATGCAAGTGTTTCGGTCGGAAGGATGTAATGTAGGCTGTCGCGGTCGGAAGGATGTAATGTAGGCTGTCGCGGTCGGAAGGATGCAATGTAGGGTGTCGTGGTCGGAAGGATGTAATGTAGGGTGTCGCGGTCGGAAGGATGTAATGTAGGGTGTCGCGGTCGGAAGGATGTAATGTAGGGTGTCGCGGTTGGAAGGATGTAATGTAGGGTGTCGCGGTCGGAAGGATGTAATGTAGGGTGTCGCGGTCGGAAGGATGTAATGTAGGGTGTCGCGGTCGGAAGGATGTAATGTAGGCTGTCGCGGTTGGAAGGATGTAATGTAGGGTGTCGCGGTCGGAAGGATGTAATGTAGGGTGTCGCGGTCGGAAGGATGTAAGGTAGGGTGTCGCGGTCGGAAGGATGTAATGTAGGGTGTCGCGGTCGGAAGGATGTAATGTAGGGTGTCGCGGTCGGAAGGATGTAAGGTAGGGTGTCGCGGTCGGAAGGATGCAATGTAGGGTGTCGCGGTCGGAAGGATGTAATGTAGGGTGTCGCGGTCGGAAGGATGTAATGTAGGGTGTCGCGGTCGGAAGGATGTAATGTAGGGTGTCGTGGTCGGAAGGATGTAATGTAGGGTGTCGCGGTTGGAAGGATGTAATGTAGGGTGTCGCGGTCGGAAGGATGTAATGTAGGGTGTCGCGGTTGGAAGGATGGAATGCAGGGTGTCGCGGTCGGAAGGATGTAATGTAGGGTGTCAGTGTCGAACAAATGCTCGTCCGCTCCGCAGACAGTGCCAGTTTTGCGGCCGTCAGCTGGTGTCCGCGACAGGAGAAACGCTTATGAGGACCGTGGTGTTCCCGCCTGTCATGGATTTGTGCTAAACTAGAATATGAAGAAACGGAGCGTGCAAGTGACTGCAAATATCAAAGCGAAGGTGAAGTGTTGCACTTATGCTATCGATGCGATGCCGTAACGCGGACCTCGAGAGTGTGCCCTGGTCACGTCCAGCCAAATTGCGTCCATAAAGCGCAACGACTTTTCAACGTTCTCTGCAATGACCAATAAGCAACGAACATAAAGCCACCTTACGACGGTAAAATGGAAAACGGAACACAGTGATATGATGCAATTCGTGCCAGATATCGCTCGCCTAGCATTGCTCCACATGGCGACCATTCACGACATGTCTCGTGAGAAAAAAAAACATATATTCTGGTTGCTAGGTAGGTGAGCGCCGTTCACAGCATAGCAACGGTCAGCCGCCACGGACGCAGGCAACCGCTTCCCGAGTCGGTGGTGGTTCGAATGGCGACACCGCTTCCCGAGCCGGTGGTGGTTCGAATGGCGCCACCGCTTCCCGAGTCGGTGGTGGTTCGAATGGCGCCACCGCTTCCCGAGTCGGTGGTGGTTCGAATGGCGCCACCGCTTCCCGAGTCGGTCGTGGTTCGAATCGCGCCACCGCTTCCCGAGTCGGTAGTGGTTCGAATCACGCCACCGCTTCCCGAGTCGGTGGTGGTTCTAATCGTAGCTTTGACGGATGTGTTCATTATTGGCTGTGCGAGGCAGCCTGCACAGGCGGATGAACAACCCAAAGCATTTAATATAATTGTAACTGAATCGCTTACAGCACAATGCCCGACTCCACACCGAAGTAACGATGTATATAGTATACAATATCTAAAAATGACAAGCAATGGTGTACAATGTAGGCCAGGTCCTAACATCAACCACAGCCACATTAATACCATTCCCTAGCACCATTATTTTAGGCAGAATTCGATGCGGTGACGCATTCCGCTTCACGGGGACATACTTTGCCAGTATATCGTTACCGGTTTATATCGTTACCGGTTTTCACACAAATTAAGTTGTCACAACCGTATACACATGAAACTTTTTCCCAGCTTAATTCTCGGTTGAACCCAATAGTGACCTCACCTAAGATCACTGTTTGAATTTTTGCTTCTTTACTTGATCAAATGTTTCGCGTTTGATGAATTCTGGTCGGAGAGCCCTAAAGCCCTGATCAAATGTGTATTTGCCCAGCTATCACATTCGAACGTATATTGTACGGTTTGGTGGTGGAAGATGTTTCATTGATCTAACAACCACATTGAGACGGGGTCGTTACCTGACTTGACCTGCCTGCTACCTGTTCTGGGACCCTAGCATGCTGAAGTGGTTCCTCGGAGAAGCAGGAAGAGGGATGCAAGCACCTGCAACGGGATACTTTTAGGATATTGCCGTTTTTTGGGCGAGTTATTTTTTTAGGCGTGGCGGACCATGAAGGTAATTTGCGCTGCCTATAAAACGGCTAAGCTAGCCGGGCCGAGCCGGGCCGGGTAAGTGTACATTTACGTTAACTGAGTTTTACGTTGTAGTGTATGTGAAGTTAAGGTGCTGAAGGTGCTGAAGGCGGGGGATATGCGGGAGACATCTCCCGGATGTCTAAATGATGTTAGTTTTACTTTACTCCTCCGCATGATAATTTGTAGCTAGGATGGGGGATGGGTGACGAGGAAGTTGATTTTGCCAGGGTGCCGGCATTAGCCTACTCTTGTCGAAGAGCACCGATGGATCTTTACCGTGCGGACAAGGAGGTAATTTCCACACCGCCTAGCATGCCGGCCGCCGCATGTTAGTTGTTAGCAGTGGGTTAGTAGGAACGTGCTTTCACGCATGGTTGTCAGTGAGGTTCGTACGGTGTTTGGCAATCCGACTAATCCACGTTCGCTGTACCTCTGGGTGGCCGTCTTACGTCATGAATTGCAGTGCAAATAGGTTCATCTACGTCCGATGGTTCATCTAGATAGTCGTTTTACGTTATGCTAAACGTTTATAGCAAGTCGGTTTATCTACGTCCGACGGCACCACTAGGTAAACATTTATTTCAAATGGGAAGCGAATCGGCTCATGTATGTCCAGTGTCATTCGAAGATGGCTATTTACGTTATACATACGAGTGCATAATGGGCCTGCTTTGCGTGTTGAAGTGAGTGTTGGTGATGTAGTGTCTACAGTGCTCCCGCTAGCTTTGTAGCGTACAATATTCGAATAGCAATTGAATGAGTTCTGGGTGCTTGTCACCTAGAAGCGATGGAAGCGACAGGGTGGTGGCTTCTTTTTGGCAGAAGGCCTTAAGTCGTTATTTTTTAGCATTAAAGCTACTGCAGTCTAGCAGGATATGGCCTATGCTTAACGTGGTGTTGTAAACGTCGCAGTGAGGTATTGTATATTGGTCATCCTCTAGTTGAGGCTGTGTTAGTTTTGTGCAAGCAGTTCTAAGTCTAGCGAGGATGACTTCCTTTTGACGGTGGGATTGGCTTGATGTGTTCCATGTGCCTACCGTTGGTTTCATATTGTGGGTGTGGTTGGGGCTATGTTGTGTAGAGCTGTGTTGTGTTCATATGTTCTGGTGGTGCCGACGTATGTGGCGTTGCAGTGGCGTTATGGCGTTGTGTGGCGATTGCTTTGCAATTGTCTACCGAATATTCCATGCTGAGGTAAGTAGTCAATGCTAATGCTTGCTGTGCTAGCTGATCTGCTTCTTCGTTTCCGGGGATGTTGTCGTGGCCCTGTATCCAGAGGAAGGAAACATTGTTTACGTTACGAGCCACTATTTCTTGGAGTCCAGCAATGACTGGATATGAGCAGTCGTGGGTGTTGCTAATTGCATGAAGGGCGGATTTGGAATCTGAGCAAATTACTACTTTCCTAGTTTTACGCCTCGCGAAAATGGAGAGAGCGGCCAAAATGGCCAGTAATTCAGCGGAGTAGATGTAAAAGTTATCCGGTAGACGCTTGGAACGCATAAGACCTGGTCCATTGATGCCGATACCTACCTTGACCTCGTGTTTGGACCCATCCGTGAATACGAATGTTTTGTGATTGTTGTTATCGGAAAATGTGTGGGAGGTACCAGACATTTCCGACGATATGATAGCCAATTTCTTTTCCGAGAGCAGGAAAAGACTGGTTGACCTTGGACTTTGAAAGACTTTGGCCGTCAACCCCTTGGTTGACTGAGGGCACAGAATGGCCTAGTGGACGTTCGAGATGCAGTGGTTGGCATTGTGAGGCTAAGATCTGAGAGAGCCGTGGGAATTTAAACACTAAATGGTGGAAGTTTGCGCCCAAATCACCTGTTGTCAAATCTGTCAGGCGTAAAGCAGTGATGTGTCGGTGATTTTCAGTGGATTTGATTTTAATGTGGTAGCGGCACAGCTGTTGTGTCCTCCTCAAGCGGAGGGGAGGCGTGTCTGAGTGTACTGGAAGACTGCCTACCGGTGTGGAGCTGAGGGCTGCTGTGGCTGCTCTGGTTCAGCTGTTTTATATAACTGTTTGCTTTGGTCTTGTGAAATGGTAGCAAAGATGATGCTGTTGTCATCTAGTATTGGTCGTATGATTTATTTGTAGAGTCGTATTGTGTTTTCCTGTCTCCGCTCCAGTCTGTGCCTGCAAGTGCACGGAGTACGACGACGCGCTTCGCGCATCTCTTCGATATGGAAGTTGCGTGTGTTGAAACTAAGTTATTCGTCCAGAGTTACTCTTAAGCAGTTGAAACTCTTCACCTGCTCGATGGCTTTGCCGTCGATATTAAGCAGTGTTATGTGCGTGGGGCGGATACGACTATATGTGACTGCCAGATTTTCTGAGCACAGGGTGAAGCCCTACGTTTTGCACCACTTTGCGATGTGATCTTGATTTGCTTGAATGGTTTTCTCAGCTTTTATGAGGCATTTTACTGTTGTCTAAATGGCTATGTCGTCCGCGAAAAGTGAGTATTGAAGTGACGTGCCGTTGTGATCAGCAAGTATGTCGTTAATCATAATGAGGAAGAGGCTCGGTGAGAGCACGCACCCCTGTGCCAGGGCCTGTTCCTGAGGTGTACTATTTGATGTGATACTGCCGCATCTGACCTTAATGGTCTCTGAGGAAGTTCAGAATGAAGCTTGCCATGTGTCCACATACGCCTATCTTGTGGAGTTTGTGTGTTGGTGCGGACTTGTGTACTTAGTCGAATGCGACAGTGATGTCTAAGTATGCTGTCATGCACTAGCATAATGAGATTGTCTGTGGTAGATTTTTAACGTTGGAAGCCTGTGATACGCTAGTATCTGTTGTTGTTCCTACACGGGGGTGGTATCGCTGTAGTGTTGGGGGAGAGTTGGACCCGGTGAACGGAGGGCGCGTGGTGCGTCAAGCAAGTCTGGCAGCCTGGATCTGGTGATGCCGGTTCTGGGAGGTGATGGGATGGTGGTGCCACGGGTGCGAGATTTGTGCTTTGGAGGCGAGGTCTGTTCGGTCGGGATTGGTTGGTCTGGGGTTGTCAGTTCAGGCTGGATGAGATTGGTAGGTGTGGTGGGCTCGATCTGGGTGGTGTCATCGGACGAGGTTTTGGGTTGGGTTTGGGTAGTTGCGCAGGAAGTGGTGTGGAGGTCGGTCTGACAGGAAACTTTCAAATCCTCCTGTCTTTTTCTACCTATTATGCTTATGTATATCCTGTCAAAAGAATGAGTCATACTCGTACCAGAGGCGACTCTGGTCTACATGCAGAAACATAGGATTTGCGACGCGCATTTGCGGATATTTTTACATCGGTCATAGGCACTCTTGTCATGCTTCTCCTGTTTGTTTTGCCGAAAGCAAAACCTACACCATATGTGCCATATTATCGAGGCCCTAGAGTCGCCTCTTTCTATTTGAAAGTGATTCGAAGGAACAGAACATGCATCTGGCAAATAGCATAACTCCTACATGACATTTAAACTGCATTTAAATGAAGACAACACGCCACAGTCACAGTAGACACAGGCGGGAGGCAAGACCTAGACTAAGCTCCTTAGCTTAGCACCCAGACGGTGTCCGTGTGCTTGTAGAAGGTATGTGTGGAGGCTGAGGTGGCCTTGAGGCTAGGCCTTTGTTAGGGCCGGCCAGATGTGTAGGGCAGGGGACTGAGGCCCGAGTGAGGAAGTGGTGGGAAGGCGTCAGGGTAGTGGAAAGGGCGCTGACCGACTGGAGACAGGGTGGAGAAAGGGTACGGCCAGGTCTTGTGAGGGATAGGAGTACCGGTGAGGGAGGGGATGGAGACTACATCTGGGTGTGAGGGGGAGGGGGATGAAGCCAGATCTGGGGTGGGGTGGATGTGGGAGGAGGCCATGCCCGAGGTTGGGGTGGAGGTGGGCGGGGCCGGGTCTGAGGTGGGGTGGATGTTGGAGGAAGCCAGGTCCGCGGTGTGGTGAGTGTGAGAGGAGTCCGGGTCCGCGGTGGGGTGGGTGTGGGAGGAGGCCGGGTCCGCGGTGGGGTGGGTGTGGGAGGAAGCCGGGTCTGCGGTGAGTTGGATGTGAGAGGAGTCCGGGTCCGCGGTGGGGTGGGTGTGGGAAGAGGCCGAGTCCGCGATGGGGTGGGTATGGGAGAAGGCCGGATCTGCGGTGGAGTGAATGTGGGAGGAGGCCGGGTCCGCGGTGGGTTGGCGTGGGAAGGAGTGGGAGCGGTGAAGTCGAGGATCGGCGGGGCGTTGAGGAGGGAGGAATCGGCTGCTGGTGGGATGGTAGCGTGGGTGGGTGTTGGTGCTGGGCTGGGTGTGGATCTAGGTGGTGAGGGGAGTGCAGCTGCGTAGCTGCGCCCGACAGCATGTGCGGTGTGGGAGGGTGCGGTTTTGGAGGTGGAGATGGCAGTGGTGAAGGATGTGGTGTTGCGTAGGTGCTGATGTGCTGTGGTGCGTGGCACGCTGTGAGCTGCCTCATACCCACATACCTCCCTCTCGAATGCGCGATTGGGGAAGTCGGGGTCGGTGGCAGATGATGTGCAATCGGATGCCGTGTGGTGTGCTGCACACTGGCTACATCGTGGTTCTGGCGACACACATGCACGTTCGCCATAACCATAACTCATCCAGCGGCGGAACCGTAGTGGTAGAGGCACGAAAAGACGTACCTCGGGCGGTTAACGTGCATGTGTACGTGATGGCAGCTGTAGTGAGTTGAATGGCAGTACTGAGGTGCTTTGTCTATGTCTTGCCTCCCGCCTTGTGTGTCTACTGTGGTTGTGGCGTGTTGTCTTCATCTAAATGCAGTTTTATGGTTATGTAGGAGTCATGATACTTGCCAGACGCATGTTCTGTTCCTTTGAATCACCTTCAAATAGAAAGAGGCGATTCTAGGGCCTCGACAAGATGACACATATGGTGTAGGTTTCGCTTTCGGCAAAGCAAACAGAAAAAGCATGACAAGAGTGCCTATGACCGATGCAAAATGTCTGCAAGTATCCTATCTTTCTGCATGTTGTAGCATGGTAATCTCTCATCAGAGTCGCCTTTGGTACGAGTATGAGTCATTCTTTTGACAGCATATACATAAGCATGATAGTTAAAAAAAAGATAGGAGGTTTTGAACGTTCAGTGCTCGTGATGGGGACATCGCACGCAAAACAAAACATCAGGGTCGGGACTAAATATGCTCCACACAGGATTAGTGTCAAAACTATGGGAGGAGACTCCAATTTGCTTGACAATTATGTGATAATATGCTGACATGTGATGATAGTTGCACTTGGATTATTTTACGACTCATCCGACTGCTGGGTCATATAGCATCGCAAACTTCTTACGCCGGTTGGCCGTCGGTGGACTCGGTAATCCCGCTTACTGTGG
Source organism: Ashinkailepas kermadecensis (assembly GCA_034440615.1). Lineage (NCBI taxonomy): Eukaryota > Metazoa > Arthropoda > Thecostraca > Neolepadidae > Ashinkailepas > Ashinkailepas kermadecensis. Next base: position 107,454 of record JAOTOM010004488.1, read on the forward strand.
GATTCCAATCCACAATCTTATGATCAAGAGTCCAATTCCCTATTAACTGAGGTACCGCGGCCCCCAACATGTGGTAAGGAGATGTGGCAACATGGTTATAATTTGTGTCAACATGTGCACCGATGCACACACCATGCGCTGACGAGTAGCACAATGTCACTCGCCGATCTCCAGCTTCGAACAGTGTCGCCCGTCTGAAGCACTGCCAAGACGAGCCGGCCCATGCCGATGTCAAGCTCGAGTCTGACGGAAAATTGCTACGGGCAAAACACGTCACGCCGAAACCACTTGGCCCAGGTCTGTCCGCGAACTGCCCGATCTGATCGGAGAGGCCTGTTCGCTGTGTGGGTGGGCGTGACTATTGGACGGGGTCGCACCAGTGCTACTCACCGAGCGCCACCTTTCAGCTTTCGTGGGAGCTGACCGTACTGAGCCGCGTCGAGAACGAGTTCCACGCCACCTACCAGCAGCTCAGCGACCAGTGCAAGCGTTATGCGTGCGACCTGCTCGACCAGTGTCGCAGCTCCGAGGAGGTACGTAGATGACCAGTGTCGCAGCTCCGAGAAGGTACGCAGGTGACCAGTGTCGCAGCTCCGAGGAGGTACGTAGGTGACCAGTGTCGCAACTCCAATGAGGTACATAGATGACCAGTGTCGCAGCTCCGAGGAGGTACGTAGGTGACCAGTGTCGCAGCTCCAATGAGGTACGTAGGCGACCAGTGTCGCAGCTCCGAGGAGGTACGTAGGTGACCAGTGTCGCAGCTCCAATGAGGTACGTAGGTCACCAGTTTGGCGTCTCCGAGGAGGTACGTAGGCGATCGTCGTCTCACCTCTGAGGATGTACATAAGTGGCAGTAGTCTCACATTCCTGCACACTATCTCAATTCAGTTTTGAATTAATTCTTGTTGCCATGTCGTTCCGAACCGGACGATTTTTTTCGGAATTGGCAATCATTTCTGATTTAACCAATGAGTGATAACACTACAGACCAGCAGACCAATGGCAAACGGCACCGAATACCAGCCAGCCATGAATCTCGAAAGTGTATGTGTCGAAGGTGTATGTGTCGGAAGGTGTAGGTGTCGGTAGGTGTAGGTGTCGAAGGTGTATGTGTCGGTAGGTGTTGGTGTCGTTGGTGGGAGGCGACCGTCGGCTCACCCCTGAACAGATACATAGGTGATCGTCGGCTCACCCCTGAGCAGATACGTAGGTGACCGTCGGCTCACCCCTGAGCAGATACATAGGTGATCGTCGGCTCACCCCTGAACAGATACGTAGGTGACCGTCGGCTCACCCCTGAGCAAATAAATAGGTGATCGTCGGCTCATTCCTGAGCAGATACGTAGGTGACCGTTGGCTCACCCCTGCGCAGATACGTAGGTGACCAAAGGTGCAAAAAGGTACCCTCACCCTCCATGGAGGGTGGCAGATGGACCTGATAACGTGCAAATCCTTGGTAGCATGACTTTGTCGAGAACATTAACAGCCCCCATTGTATTAAAATGGATGCTTCATACAAATGAAGATGCGTACCAAAATTGCATGCATTAACTTGGAAATGGTGGCAGAGGTGGATGTATAAATTTTCGGGGGGGGGGCACTCATCTGGAATAGCGCCATTTTGTTCGGAGAGGCACCACTGCGAAAGACCCCAGAACGACGTCTTTGGCAGAAAAATCGTTGAACGGGGATGGATGCACTCAAGCATGCTGCAGTGACGCCTTTTCGTCTTAAACGTTGGTCCATGGTCGCCTGTTGGTCTTAAGGGCCGCGGTTTCCTCTGAGAGAAGGGCTGCCGTTTCTTTAATGTCCTTTGGCTGATAAATCCCTGGAGCTGAAGGTGGACGGGTGCACTTGAGCCTTCCTGGAGGGGCGCCACCTTTCCATGCGGAGTGATACATGCTTCTAGTGCTCCCCGCCCCTTGTATCCGCCTCTGATTTGAGATGTTTGGGGATGTTATTTCGTGTTCTGGTAGCAACAGTCCATGGAAGCCACATATCTTCTATTATTTTTCCCGTAGGTTATTCTAAAATGTGATTGGTGGGATACCAGAGAAACGCAAACTGATTGGTACAGTGGTCGAGATTGGATACTCCATTGAAGAATGTGTTGGTCTCTTTGCCCTCTAGAGTCGTTTGGTTCAAGACCAGGCATACCAAGTATCCAGCGATAAAACATGTACAAACATTTTGTTGCAGATTATTTATAAAATAAATTTTGGGTTGTGATTTTCCAGCTGATATGTCGGAAATTTCAACGAAATTTGTCCAACCTTTGCATTACTCATGTTTCTTATGACTCTATGCACATGGCTTCATTTCCGCACTGTCAGCCAAAAGCATGCCATTTTTTAATATGACAATCTGTTCTGCTTTTGGTTTGTCGGGTGATTAGCAAGGGCCGTGCAGTGCGTTGTTGCCTGAAAGTGCATTCGGAGGAAGGCACCAATATGTCCTCTGTAAAATTATCGAGGCAATAGGTCAGGTGTGGCCACCCGAACTGTGCCTTTAAAGGCATGCGCTACACTCTTGCGCGCCACCAAGGAGGAGAAGGTAGACCCTGGAATGCCTCTCCGCATACTGGACACTGGCTTCGAGCCTAATGGAAGATTTACAAGTTCGGCATCAGTTCTTGAGTTGAGACAGCACGTTCAAAGTGGTAATTTCGCTATGTATGTAGGGATGTTATGCACTATGCAGCAATATCCATTCAATTCCAGGCAAAGGGAAGTGTCACAGCCTGTAAAAGAAACCTTGCCCTTGCCTAATTGTAATCGAATGTACAAGGGAAGGATATTGTGGAAATTTCAGTATTAGCTAGTTTCTGATTTCTTGAAATTTATTTTCTAATACAATGTTCATGAGTGTGCTGAACAGGATGTGGCTACTTATTTCCTCTGCAAATGCATACTTTTCAGTTGGAAGGCAAAATATTACCCCAAAAGGGGCTTGGAGTTGGGTAATATAGCATAATTAAAAAGTAGTGTTCAAAATCAAGAAAAATGATGTAGCATAACCTAACCTAAACTTTCATGCCAGAAAACAAGTCATTTTTTTAATGAACATTTCCGAAAAATTTTCGTTCTTAAAAAATTCAAATTCATAAACCTAACCTAACTGAATCTAACCTAAGCTAGCCTGAACTGTTATTGAAGTAAAGAAACTTTTTTCTTTAAATCTAACAAAAAATGTCTAAATTGCAACAAAACCCTAACCAAACTTACTTAACCAAACTTTGTATGTATGCTAACCAAACCTCATTGTATGCTTCATGGAGGTAAAAATTGTGTAAAGCTTGTCTCGTGGTTACCTTAAACTGCAATAATACCATATATTGCACACAGATAAAGGGCAGTGGTGAGATGCTCCTTAAGCTTTGTACTATAGTCCATGTTGCTTAATCTCCCTGACTTATGTAAGGTTTAATTATATTGTCAATCCTGTACCATTTTTCGTAATTTCATTCTCTCGTACCATTCTTTCGAGAAATGGTGCCCCTGCAGAACAAGTGCACCCTCTGATCAAAATGTCTGGATCCAACCCGGATAGGTACTTATTTCGCTTCTCCACGTGGTTTATAGTCTCGGTCTGAAATTTCCCAGAAAGGTTATCAACATATGAAAACCAATGCTTTCTAGGGCACTTAGCCATACTTCTAACTTTGGTGAAGCACCATTCAATTCAAATAATCAACTAATTATGCTTCTACCATGTGCTTTTTCTTGGACAAGTAGCTGGAAAGTGATGGCAGTAGACCAGCCAAACCTACAAATGGAAGTAAATTTGGATTTAAGGTTTTTAGCCAGATTTTCAGAAAATAATGTTTGAATAGCATGTTTATTGAACATACTAAAACAAATGTGATCGCTCCTTTCTTTTGCATATGCTGACGTTTCAGTTCACTAGCAAAATAATCAAAGAAGCAGGACTTTGAAGTATTATTGTGTTTTAGGGTTGTCACAAGACACGTTTTCCACATCTTTTAACTCCATGAAGAAAACCAAGGGGATGTGTTAGGTTTTTTAGCTTGGAAAGAATTAAATATCAAGCAACATTTAGTTAGGTTAGGCTATTTTTAGTTGAAAAACTTGGAGAGCAAAAATTGGTTCGAATTTTCCCTGTTATAAAAAAAATGCCATAGGAGGTTAGGTTAGGTTAGGTTCCTTTCTTTCTTCCTTCTTCTCTTAACATTATTCTTCATGCTATCACTTAACTCAAGGCCACTTTTTTGGTGTTATCTTGCCTTGCGAAGAGAAAAGTAAGCATTTTCACGGGAAATGAGTGATCACATGTTAACAACATCCATAGACACTGCATTGAATGGGTTGGCATGGAATTAGATGTGTTCACATGAAGAAGATGGGTAGATAAACACTCCATGAAAACAGTATTTGAGATAGCAAATAAATGGAGGTACAGAAGTTCATATTTACTGGTGTTCTACACAATTATGGAAACTGAGCTAAATCGAAGCTTAAAGAACAATGAATGTGGCACGTATGTAATCTAAAATGGTATTTTCCCCTTCATATTTCCTACCAAATGTTGTATAAATTGAGACAAATATCACAGGCTTTGCAACATAACTGACCAATATTTAGCCAATGAGACTTGGAAGCACATGCAAGGGGAGGTACGAATTCTTCTTGGACTTCTTTTAAAAAATCAGGTTCCGGTCTGCTGCCTACTTTAAGGTTACTCTAACAACAAGCTTACTTAGCTGGGAATCCATCCTATGGTGTTGCTCACTTCCCCTTCATTGCGCAATCAATGTGTACTGTGTGCCCATCTTAACAAACAACTAATACAGACTAATGGACCTGAGAAACTAGCTTAGGTGTGATGCTTTGGCCATGCTATGTGGTATGCATAGCTAACAAAAAAAACTATGAAATGTGCTGTTTTGGGGGTGAGCAGTTGGAAATTTCCTATGTTTTGAGGAACACTTCATTTTAGAGAAAACTTCTTGCTGCTAATTACTTGTTTGTTGGCATTGCATGTACTGAAAAGTCAGTATAATTTAATCTTCAGTGAATATTTTGTGTAGAAGCCTTGGAATCATTGTGTCCAAATTAAGATTTTTGGGGGAAAAATGACCCATGATTGAAACAGATTTGGAACTTAGTCAATGCACTCACTTTTATGTGCATCTATACAATATTTGTTGTCACCAATATATCAATGACTGAGGAAAATCAATGTTTGCCCCCCCCCCTCCCCCCCCGAGAGTAATTAGGTAGTGATCTACATCTTCAGTGGCGGTGCTGTGCGCTGGAATTTATGCCTAAAGAGGTAAATGCACTAGGTAGGGCGGCATATGATAGGTAACAGAACTGGCCTTTGGCATCAAGAGAGGGTATCCGATTTGCACATATTTGCACCTATGTAGGTGACCGTGGGCTCACTCGCTAGAAAGAATCATCGTCGCCATCATTGCCATCATCAATTTCCAGCCGAGGAAATAGTTTTTGACCCCATGGGCCCAGGAATGATTTCAAGCTAGAAGGGTATGACCATGACTGTCTGCGTGTGATTTGTCTTTTAACCACTAACAAGTGCCGAGAACACTCATGATTCCCATGGTGCATTTTGCATGCCTACAACAAAAGTATTGCAAGCGAACTCAAATATAAGTCCAGCTGGAGTCCGAATCCGCTGGTTCCAGTGGTGGCGACGCCCATGCTCTCTGGAGAGGTACGCAGGGGGCCGTGGTCTCGCCCGCTGGGGAGGTACTCAGGGGACCGTGGTCTCGCCCGCTGGAGAGGTACTCAGGGGACCGTGGTCTCGCCCGCTCGAGAGGTACTCAGGGGACTGTGGTCTCGCCCGCTGGAGAGGTACTCAGGGGACCGTGGTCCCGCCCGCTGGAGAGGTACTCAGGGGACCGTGGTCTCGCCCGCTGGAGAGGTACTCAGGGGACCGTGGTCTCGCCCGCTGGAGAGGTACTCAGGGGACCGTGGTCTCGCCCACTGGGGAGGTACTCAGGGGACCGTGGTCTCGCCCGCTGGAGAGGTACTCAGGGGACTGTGGTCCCGCCCGCTGGAGAGGTACTCAGGGGACCGTGGTCTCGCCCGCTGGAGAGGTACTCAGGGGACCGTGGTCTCGTCCGCTCGAGAGGTACTCAGGGGACCGTGGTCTCGTCCGCTGGAGAGGTACTCAGGGGACCGTGGTCTCGCCCGCTGGAGAGGTACTCAGGGGACCGTGGTCTCGCCCGCTGGGGAGGTACTCAGGGGACCGTGGTCTCGCCCGCTGGAGAGGTATTCAGGGGACCGTGGTCTCGCCCGTTGGGGAGGTACTCAGGGGACCGTGGTCTCGCTCGCTGGGGAGGTACTCAGGGGACCGTGGTCTCGCCCGCTGGGGAGGTACTCAGGGGACCGTGGTCTCGCCCGCTGGAGAAGTACTCAGGGGACCGTGGTCTCGCCCGCTGGAGTGGTACTCAGGGGACCGTGGTCTCGCCCGCTGGAGAGGTCCTCAGGGGACCGTGGTCTCGCCCGCTGGAGAAGTACTCAGGGGACCGTGGTCTCGCCCGCTGGAGAGGTACTCAGGGGACCGTGGTCTCGCCCGCTGGAGAGGTACTCAGGGGACCGTGGTCTCGCCCGCTGGAGAGGTACTCAGAGGACCGTGGTCTCGCCGCTGGAGAGGTACTCAGGGGACCGTGGTCCCGCCCGCTGGGGAGGTAAGCAGGTGATCGCAGTCGCGAGAAGGTACATAGGCGGCTCTGGTCGCACTTTTGGAAAGCACGCGGATGTCTGCAGTCTCACGATTGAAGGAGAAAGCGTGCAATTGTGGAGAAAGCGGTGGGGAAGGTGTGGTGGCCGCCCAGATTCAGATCCGAGAGGGCGAGAAACGAGGGTCGGCTTTCCCACGATGGCACAATTTCATGACAACGTAGTTGCGTGATTTATTCTTGACACGTTGTCTCAAGATAGGCTTAAGCTAATCCTTGTTGCCATGTCGTTCCAAACCGGACGGTATTTCGGAATTGGCTATCATTTCTGGTTTAACCAATGTGTGATCACACTGCAGACTAGCAGACGAATGGCAAACGGCACCCACAATCCATTAATCTCTATTGCATTGCACTGCGAACATGGCAACAGATGTTCCCGGCTGTAGAACTGGGGCTCAGTTCCGGCCTGGCCGACGGTACCGACCATGCCGTCAATAGCCAGCCCCACATGTGCCCTGAGCTCCGCCACACCGCACCGCCGGCCCAGTGTCAGTCGGCTGAGCCGGGCCGCTCCAGCTCGGGCCGGGTGTCAGTCGGCTGAGCCGGGCCGAGTGTCAGCCAGCTGAGCCGGGCCGCTCCAGCTCGGGCCGAGTGTCAGTCGGCTGAGCCGGGCCGGGTGTCAGTCGGCTGAGCCGGGCCGCTCCAGCTCGGGCCGAGTGTCAGCCAGCTGGAGCCGGGCCGCTCCAGGTCGGGCCGAGTGTCAGTTGGCTGAGCCGGGCCGAGTGTCAGCCAGCTGAGCCGGGCCGCTCCAGCTCGGGCCGAGTGTCAGTCGGCTGAGCCGGGCCGGGTGTCAGTTGGCTGAGCCGGGCCGCTCCAGCTCGGGCCGAGTGTCAGTCGGCTGAGCCGGGCCGGGTGTCAGTCGGCTGAGCCGGGCCGAGTGTCAGCCAGCTGATCCGGGCCGCTCCAGCTCGTCATAGCTCTGAGCCGGTCACCTGCGCGGTAAACAATCATGCAGTCCAGTGCACAGTCAAGTGCACAGCTCAGTCCAAAGTCCAGTCCACAGTTCAGTGCACAATCCAGTCCACAGTTTAATCCGAAGTTCAATCCACAGTCCAGTCCACAGGCCAGTCCACAGCCCATTCCACAGCCCAGTGCGCATTCCAAAATGATCCAAGTACACTTCGCGCCCTAAAGCTCAAATCCACCACCACCACAGTCCAGTCCACAGCCCGCTTCACAGCCCGCTCCACAGCTCAGACCACAGTCCAGTCCGAAGTCCAATCCGCGGCATAGCCCACAGTCTAGTCTGCAGCTCGGTCTACATTTCAGTCTAGTCCGCAGCTCGGTCCACATTTCGATCCACAGTCTAGTCCGCAGCTCGGTCCACATTTCAGTCTAGTCCGCAGCTCGGTCCACATTTCAGTATAGTCCGCAACTCGGTCCACATTTCAGTCTAGTCCGCAGCTCGGTCCACATTTCAGTCTAGTCCGCAGCTCGGTCCACATTTCAGTCTAGTCCGCAGCTCGGTCCACATCACAGTCTAGTCCGCAGCTCGGTCCACATTTCAGTCTAGTCCGCAGCTCGGTCCACATCACAGTCTAGTCCGCAGCTCGGTCCACATTTCAGTCTAGTCCGCAGCTCGGTCCACATTTCAGTCTAGTCCGCAGCTCGGTCCACATTTCAGTCTAGTCCGCAGCTCGGTCCACATTTCAGTCTAGTTCGCAGCTCGGTCCACATTTCAGTCCACAGTCTAGTCCGCAGCTCGGTCCACATTTCAGTCCAGTCTTGTCCGCAGTTCAAAATGATCCAAGTGCAAAATTAGCGCAGGGTGGCTTTTAACTGTATTAGTATTTTAACCCTAAGATGAGAACATGATTACAATACCCGACGTTTCGATATGAGACCTTCTTCGATGGTAACAAATGACGAACAATTTGTGCGGTCAGAGGCTAATTACACTATTGTTTTTGAACTCACACAGATTGCGAACAAATAGTGTGATGCAAATCACAAGCTGTGGTGAATCACATTTCACAAAGGTCTTTGTTGGTAATCACAAATAGCGTAATTCAGACAAGGTTCTGTGATTACTTAACAAACGATGGGATTTTACAATGCATTTCATTGATAAAACAACCTACCTATTGCATAATCATATAATGTTTCTTTTCAAGGGCGAGTAAGTGATAAAATATTATCAAATAAATAACATAATGAAGAATTAAAACACATGAGACCAAATTATGTAAAATAGTATATTTATTTCGACACAATATGTCATTCAATTCCATAAACCCTTGATAAGAAAATCAGCTGAGCTCGGAATGTAAACAAACGAACCCGCACTCCATCACAACCGCCACACCTGTCAAATATTGGTATTAACACTGACAGTGCAGCCATGGAGACCGATGTGGGAACAGGCTTGAACTGCTGAAATTCTTAAAAACAGAACAAGCACGCAACCATCCCGTACCCGAATTCATTGGCGCATAATTTCATCCATTTTTTTTCATGATTGACGCTACTCTCCATCAAAGTTCACACAACCTAGAACATATGTTATCACAAGCGGTGTATTGACCATGATTGTTGACAATGAACAACCTTCGTGAAATACACATAATGTAATGACACACATTTTTACATAGTTCGTGATTAACAAACGATGTAGTTTGGATTGTGCACTTTTGTTAGCTCTTGATGTTAATGAAATGGCATCTTTACATATAACAGCATACACTGTGTATTCATGCCAAACTCGGTGTGGATGCACACCTTGTAATTTTAGTAAAATTGGCCTCTGAATGGGTAAGATGTACGTTACAAAGAAATGTTTAAAACAAATAATATCAAGAGCTACATGACATCACACATTCATGACAGGAACATTTCCGCAAGAATGTCCACAACCGAACGATTAGCATATGGGGGAGACACAAAATTAAGTAATCAGCTCTCCTAATGGCTATTGAGCAATGCGACCTTTGAGGGAATGAGAGGGGAAAATGAGAGAGTGAGAGAGAGAAAGAGAGAGAGAGAGAGAGAGAGAGAGAGAGAGAGAGAGAGAGAGAGAGAGAGAGAGAGAGAGAGAGAGAGAGAGAGAGAGAGAGAGAGAGAGAGAGACCGGGATAGACTGGGAGAGAGAGAGAGAGAGAGAGAGAGAGAGAGAGAGAGAGAGAGAGAGAGAGAGAGAGAGAGAGAGAGAGAGAGAGAGAGAGAGAGAGAGAGAGAGACCGGGATAGACTGGGAGACGGAGAGAGACCGGGAGAGAGACGGAGAGACGGGGAGATGGGGAGACGGGGAGACGGAGAGACACAGGCAGACACACAGACACAGGCAGACACACAGCCACAGGCAGACAGACAGACAGACACAGGCAGACAGACAGACAGACAGACACAGGCAGACAGAGACAGACAGACACAGACAAAGCGAGGGAGAGAGAGATAGAAAGATAGAAAGATAGAACGAAAGACAGAGAGAGAGGGCTAAATAGCTAGAGAGCTAGAGACTGTGAGATGTAGATGGGGAGGAACAGGGTGGAAAGAGGGGGAATAAGGTGAACCTATCCCGTGTTTTTGCGACTCATCAGCGTAGTTTCGCTTTTTATAATCCTGGCTGTCATAGTGGCTGTCTTGAAAAACCACATTCAGGTGTCTGTTGTGGACTCCGTAGCGATATGGGCAGCTTCGACCACACGCCTTTACCACGTACTCGAATTTCATGGTCAGATGATATCGGCAAAGCTCTACGGTCGCTTGCCATTCTGATGGCCGCACAGCCAGACATTATTACTAAGCAGTAATAATGTCTGGCTAAGAGTAACATTATTACCATACTACGGGTAACATTATTACCAGCCCAGCGCTTGAGCAAGGGAAGACATCCACGCCATTTGTATTTGCAACAAGCACTGACACATCAGCAATGAAAAGCATCCAGCTACCATTGGCAACCGATGTAGCACCGTTGGTTATATTTCGGGGTTCCGGTCTATTCCGCGTTTGACGACCTCCGTTGACGACCTCCGGTACCAATCAGCGTTTGACGACCTCCGTGGATCGTGACAACAAATAAACAAACAAACAAATATTTTGTTTTTAGTGCGGCGAAACCGGTGACATCCACACAAATATCAAATTTTTCCCCTGTTAGCGGTGACATTGTGATAAAGTAGTATTAAAGATCAAGATTAAAATGGCAAGAATGCCTTTTTTTAAATTAGCACGAAGAATGGAACAATATATGAATAATAGCTTCCACAAGTTTTGCCCTACGGCCTTTACTATTGCCACGATCAGCGGAGGTCATCAAACGCTGATTAGTCGGCTCAAGGCGATAGGATTGAGGGTCGGCTCAAGCGTCTCCTTTTTTGGGAAGCGGAGCGTTCTACCTGTGCTCTATAGCCTTGACCTAGCCTAGCCTAGCCTAGCCTAGCCTACCTTAGCCTAACCTAGCCTAACCTAAACTAACCTAACTAAACCTAACCAAACCTAAGCCGATTTGGCGCAACCCGTTCTCCCATCACATCGGTGTCGCTCACGTGCAGCACATTGACTCGATCGCACCGAAATTGTGCCCAATGGGTAGCCAACACTGTGGGCTTTTACGTAGTGTGAAACATCCCTCATTCCCTGCAATGTGAGCCGAGCCGGGCGCCAATATGAAGGCGGTTGCGTTTTTCGTCGGGATAAGTCGCAGCCCCATGTTAAACAGGAGTGGAGTTGTTGCTCGAATATGAGCGCATGGCACGTGCTACGCTTCGCCCACCCCTACAAATTGTACATTGCCGGATAGCCCATGTAACGGGCTATCAGTCCACCAAATTTGACAGCTCTAGTGTGCGGCGCTCTCGGCTTGGAGGTGCCCAACTCAAAACAGATGCACGCACCTGGCGGTCGCACGGTACGGCGCATGCGATCGCCGACCACAAAAGCACGCAGTTCCCTATGGGCGCGTGTTTCCACAAAGCTTCACATTCGTGCGACCTGTGGTATATGCTGCGGCCCTGGCTAACTGATCTCGACATGACCCCAGTTGACGGAACGTGGCACGTACCCACGTGACACGCGCAACCCGAAACCACCGTTATAGTATGTCCCCCGTACCGGCGCATCACGTGTGAAAATTTGAGCGAAATCCGCCCGGCCGTTTTAGCACAGCATGTGTCGAAGCGGCACATACACACACACAGACAAACATTTCTCCACAACTTTGGAAAACCGACCGCCATGTATTAAATCTCCGATAGATATTTATCGTGACATAGTCACTGTAAATCCCATCTACGATTTTGAACTAACTGCTACTACGGTGGGGGTGGTACTAACTGCCACTACGGTGGGGGTGGTACTAACTGCTACTACGGTGGGGGTGGTACTAACTGCCACTACGGTGGGGGTGGTACTAACTGCTACTACGGTGGGGGTGGTACTAACTGCTACACGGTGGGGGTGGTACTAACTGCCACTACGGTGGCGGTGGTACTAACTGCTACTACGGTGGGGGTGGTACTAACTGCTACTACGGTGGGGGTGGTACTAACTGCTACACGGTGGGGGTGGTACTAATGCTACTACGCTCAGCCAACTCTCAGACAATTAGGTGGGGAATGTTGATTGCGTCACTTAGTAAGCCCACCAGTTGAGCCGACATCAGCCTCCTGGAACACGTCGGGGACTTGACACCGCTGCCCGACAGGTGCTCGCCGTGCTGAATCAAAGGACTCCAGGCGAGGACCACACCGACCGAGACAACGACGACGTGGAAGAGGACGAGGACACCTGGTCCTCACCCAGTCATGCGCGATCTACCACACTCAGTCGTCTGAGGCTAGCTATTCGCTACGAACAAAAGCAGGTACGGTGAGCACAGCAACCCGGCTGGGATTAGTTTTGGATATTGCACTGCTTTGATTCCATACTAGTGCGGACTTAATGTTGATCAATTTACATCACTTCGGTCCAGAAAGTTGCGTCTAGAGGTGTGGGAGAAGGAAGGGAAACACGACAGACAGAACAGTGGAAATTCCAGCCAAGTTCGCCAGTCGTCCATTCGTTGCAATAAGCTTACAAACGGCGGACACTCGGAGCTATAATGGTCACCAGTGAATGACTACTCTCTGTCTGACACGTGATGACAGCTCTCTCTCACCCAACAAACTACACCTCCCACAACACAGCCTCAGCGTGCACATATCCTGACGTGGCATACTGATAGGCTGGATTATAGACTATTGACTGTTGACCAGATTACGACTACATATCCACTATGCATAGACTGGATAGATCAACATAGGCCGATTGTTATAGACACCGTTTGCGTCACACCGATTCGGGTTTACGAACGTTTCAACTGCGAAGTTGGTGCGGCCGCTGGCGATCGTCGACGTGCTACATCTGTCCACTAAGCGTTACTTTATTGGCGGACCGATCAATCGATCGTTCGCTTCCGCCCGCCGAGTGACTGCCCAAACGATTTCCGGACCTGTCCACACCGATCATCTGGACGCACAGCCAAGTTGGCCATTTAAATCGACGTCGCCGCATGGCGCCCCTGGGCCAGTATAATCTGACCTTTGGCCGGCCGACGGCCACGCGCCGGATCTCGCTGTCTTGCGGCTATTTCCTGCGGCGGCCTTTCTCCGCCGTCGTGCAGTGTGTGCAAATATGACACGGCTACTGGGCTGGCGACGGCCGCTGAACTGGCCGTATATGGCACGGCTGCTGGGCTGGCGACGGCCGCTGAACTGGCCGTATATGGCACGGCTACTGGGCTGGCGACGGTCGCTGAACTGGCCGTATATGGCACGGCTACTGGGCTGGCGACGGCCGCTGAACTGGCCGTATATGGCACGGCTGCTGGGCTGGCGACGGCCGCTGAACTGGCCGTATATGGCACGGCTACTGGGCTGGCGACGGCCGCTGAACTGGCCGTATATGGCACGGCTACTGGGCTGGCGACGGCCGCTGAACTGGCCGTATATGGCACGGCTGCTGGGCTGGCGACGGCCGCTGAACTGGCCGTATATGGCACGGCTACTGGGCTGGCGACGGCCGCTGAACTGGCCGTATATGGCACGGCTACTGGGCTGGCGACGGCCGCTGAACTGGCCGTATATGGCACGGCTGCTGGGCTGGCGACGGCCGCTGAACTGGCCGTATGTAGCACGGCTGCTGGGCTGGCGACGGCCGCTGAAGTGGCCTACCCGGATATCCGGCCCGGTCGGAAACGGTTCTTAATCTGATGCGGAACGGTGATGTGGCACGGTTCCGGCACAGCTGCCTATCTAGCGGTGGATCTTTATACATATATATATATAAATATACACATATATATATATATATATATATATATATATATATATATATATATATATATATATATATATATATATATATTTACATATATTATATATATATATATATATATCTCTCTCTCTCTCTCTCTCTCTCTCTCTCTCTCTCTCTCTCTATCTCTATCTCTATCTCTATCTCTATCTCTATCTCTATCTCTATCTCTATCTCTATCTCTATCTCTATCTCTATCTCTATCTCTATCTCTATCTCTATCTCTATCTCTATCTCTATCTCTATCTCTATCTCTATCTCTATCTCTATCTCTATCTCTATCTCTATCTCTATCTCTATCTCTATCTCTATCTCTATCTCTATCTCTATCTCTATCTCTATCTCTATCTCTATCTCTATCTCTATCTCTATCTCTATCTCTATCTCTATCTCTATCTCTATCTCTATCTCTATCTCTATCTCTATCTCTATCTCTATCTCTATCTCTATCTCTATCTCTATCTCTATCTCTATCTCTATCTCTCTCTCTCTCTCTCTCTCTCTCTCTCTCTCTCTCTCTCGATTTTCATGGATGTCCATTCAGTTTCATATTCAGCACCGACGCATTACCGATCACATGGTGATGTTTATTGTGACAGTGGCATTAGCACTTAACTGGCCAGGTTGCGATCTTCTCAGATACTTCAGCTCTTGTTTTGTATTGAAAATTGGGATCAAATCAGTGGAAGTTGTCGTTTTGTCGATGTCTTGTTGTCGTTTTGTCCATGTCTTGTTGTCGTTTTAGTCCATGTCTTGCCGTTTTAGTCCATGTCTTGTTAACCTGAGATGAATTTTTTTCTGATGTCCACTGAGCTTCATACGCACTACGGTATTGCTTCTCACGTGGTACTGATTGTGTAGTTTTAATGTTGGTACTTAACTGGCCAAACCACAATTATATTGCATAGTTTAGCTCTATTTGGTGACAACCCGTCTCTTTCTGGATATTTTGTGCTGCAATTTAGATTCCAGTCTTTTTTTTGTAATGGTCTATATTAGGATCCGACCACAGATATTAATCAGGTACCTGGTCGATTCCTACCTGGATTATCTGGATTACCTAGTATAAATACCTGGTCAATTAGTTGAAACAAGACACATTTGCTTCATCTCCTGCACGGACGACTTAAAACCTAACATGGAGCGGCAGCCCAAGAAGGCCGGAGGTAGCTGCTTCCAAAAGGCAGCGGCCGGGAATCTAAAACCCGTCTGCGTGCATGGTAGCCGGCGTCTCGGCAGCTCAAAGGCACTGGCCGATCGGGTCACGCGCGTCACCTCGGAACGGGCTCCAAACATTTCACTTCGAGCTTGACAGTTCGTGCCGCTATGTAGCACCTTAGATACTTTGGTGCCATCGAGCATCTCCACCAGGCGCTCGATTTTCCCCACCCTTGAAATCGCCTTGAAGAAAAGCAGTTAGTGTTGGAAAAGAGTTATAATATATCGCGTATGGTGTTTTGAATTACCTTTTGGTAGGCACTGGAAGAAGTAGTTAATAATGCGTAGTATACGGATGAATAAACCACCCCATCCACTGCATGCGATATACTTTAATGGTTCATTGGAACCACTCCATGAGGCGGTTTAACCCTCCTCAAGATATTTTCGGCTGGTTCAACCCATGTTGTAATCTGATATTAACTGTTAGGTTTGAGCTGCTCGTCTACACGTGAAGAAAGTTGATCACGGGTGACATTGATTTCGGAGGCGCCTGTCGTACTCCTGCGTACTCATTCAGGTTCCTCACTCAGGTGCCTGTACTCACAGAGGTGCCTGTCGTACTCACTCTGCGTGAAGCTCATTTCGGAACCCAGAAGCCCTGTTGTATCCCACAGTGACTAACCAATGGCGCCGTGAAGCTCATTTCGAAGCCTGGAAGCTTTGCTGTATCACATAGTGACTAACCAATGGCGCTGCCCTTGCAATTACGGATAACTTTCGTGACGCGCTGATAGCGCTAGCTCAGCACGCATGATGATAGCTTCACATTTTTTTTAACCGAATCCCAGGGTTTGTTCATTATCGAGAATCGAATCCCTTGTCGTGGCAGCCGTGCTGTCTGGAAGCCAAGAGAACAGCTTGCTCACATCGGCGCATACCGACACACTTGGGCAGCTGCACTATCTCGCTAGCATTGTGACGAGGCGTCGTCACTCGTGATGGCACTGCTGGTGACATTCGACCGGCTGGTGAGCTCGCGCCGTCTGCCGTGCGTGCCGGTGCGATCTGTCCAGCTGGCGGGCATCGTCGTGCCGGTCCGATCTGTCCAGCTGGCGGGCATCGTCGTGCCGGTCCGATCTGTCCAGCTGGCGGGCATCGTCGTGCCGGTCCGATCTGTCCAGCTGGCGGGCATCGTCGTGCCGGTCCGATCTGTCCAGCTGGCGGGCATCGTCGTGCCGGTCCGATCTGTCCAGCTGGCGGGCATCGTCGTGCCGGTCCGATCTGTCCAGCTGGCTGGCATCGTCGTGCCGGTCCGATCTGTCCAGCTGGCGGGCATCGTCGTGCCGGTGCGATCTGTCCAGCTGGCTGGCATCGTCGTGCCGGTCCGATCTGTCCAGCTGGCTGGCATCGTCGTGCCGGTCCGATCTGTCCAGCTGGCGGGCATCGTCGTGCCGGTCCGATCTGTCCAGCTGGCTGGCATCGTCGTGCCGGTCCGATCTGTCCAGCTGGCGGGCATCGTCGTGCCGGTCCGATCTGTCCAGCTGGCTGGCATCGTCGTGCCGGTCCGATCTGTCCAGCTGGCTGGCATCGTCGTGCCGGTCCGATCTGTCCAGCTGGCTGGCATCGTCGTGCCGGTCCGATCTGTCCAGCTGGCTGGCATCGTCGTGCCGGTCCGATCTGTCCAGCTGGCTGGCATCGTCGTGCCGGTCCGATCTGTCCAGCTGGCGGGCATCGTCGTGCCGGTCCGATCTGTCCAGCTGGCGGGCATCGTCGTGCCGGTCCGATCTGTCCAGCTGGCTGGCGCCCAGCGGGTCGGCCGGCATCGTCGTGCCGGTCCGATCTGTCCAGCTGGCGGGCATCGTCGTGCCGGTGCGATCTGTCCAGCTGGCGGGCATCGTCGTGCCGGTCCGATCTGTCCAGCTGGCGGGCATCGTCGTGCCGGTCCGATCTGTCCAGCTGGCTGGCGCCCAGCGGGTCGGCCGGCATCGTCGTGCCGGTCCGATCTGTCCAGCTGGCGGGCATCGTCGTGCCGGTCCGATCTGTCCAGCTGGCGGGCATCGTCGTGCCGGTCCGATCTGTCCAGCTGGCGGGCATCGTCGTGCCGGTCCGATCTGTCCAGCTGGCTGGCATCGTCGTGCCGGTGCGATCTGTCCAGCTGGCGGGCATCGTCGTGCCGGTCCGATCTGTCCAGCTGGCGGGCATCGTCGTGCCGGTCCGATCTGTCCAGCTGGCGGGCATCGTCGTGCCGGTCCGATCTGTCCAGCTGGCTGGCATCGTCGTGCCGGTCCGATCTGTCCAGCTGGCGGGCATCGTCGCCGCGTCCGCAGCGACTGCCTACGTAGTGACAGTCGCACTCCGCTGGCTCGCCTCTCCGTGGCTTTCCTCGGCCGGGTCTCGTCTCTGTATAACGACCTGTCTCACACCGACTCGGAGCGATGACATAACGGCTGAGGTGTTCTGGCGCACACTAATTGGCCAAGTGTCAATCGGACACGATCCGGCGACAGCTCGTCAGGGAGATGTGGGATGTGGGCACGTGGGTCGCTGAGAACACCTGCCACTCTGCACTCGTGACCGTGAAGTCAGGGAGATTTGGGATGTGGGACAGCGTCAGGGAGATGTGGGATGGCACGTGGGTCGCTGAGAACACCTGCCACTCTGCACTCGTGACCGTGAAGTCAGGGAGATGTGGGATGTGGGACAGCGTCAGGGAGATGTGGGATGTGGGCACGTGGGTCGCTGAGAACACCTGCTACTCTGCACTCGTGATCGTGAAGTCAGAGTGCATGCTTGGCGATTCATAAATCTGGGAGTATGAAATGAATCTTGAATGAAGATTAATTATTACTCCCAAGAAAGACCCGATGTTGCAGTACTACTTGCCCCTTGGCTTTCCTGTGAATGGGTGGAGGAATTCGTTCACATGCGTCTACAACACATATTTGTAAGACCAGGTGACGTGCTCAAGCATTGCATTCGGGACATTCCAGGGATATGTGTAGGATTGAAGAACTCCAACAAAGTGTGGCCTAAATGTTAGGCTTCGAACGCCGTGAGAGGAGTCTGTTGTAGGCTCCGCGGTAGGTTTCTCGAACAGCGTGAACAAAAAGATTCGTTTGAGAGAAAATGTGTGTGCTAATTTAAGCCTAGCCAATGTATTCAATGAACGTCAAAGCATTCTGTTTTGCTGCGCATGTCCATTGCTCGTGTGGGGAAGAAGATGGTTTTCAGATGTTCCGTTTGTTCTTAGATAGTAGTTGTATTGAAAGCATACCTTTTTACGTCCGTACTTTTGCAGGAAATTGCAATACCGTGCTGTATTAGGTCTCGTAGCAAATTACAATTGAAACTGGTATTCAGCATAGCCTATACTTTCATTTGAAGTGTTTATCTTGTGGTTAGACACAAAAAAAACTTAAATAAAATACTGGGAAAAATATTAATGCCTTCGGTCTAAAAGCATCCCGTAGTATGGTTATATAGGGAAGGAAATAATATATAAAACAGCCAAACAAGGATTACCGTCCTTTTACATGCAAGCATCACCGTAAATATATACTTTTAGAGCGGAGCAATTGGCCAATCATAATGCCTCATGTGTGTCCCCTAGACACAGTCACGGCTGAACGAAATTTATGCGTATGCCAAAGAGCTGACTTGAGCTAACTACATGGGTGTAGCCACGGCTTTGAAATTGGGGGTGGGTACAAACCAGTGACGCGGTGAGTTTGGGCAGTATAGCGAGGTAAACCCTGCCCCCCCCCACCCCACCACCATCCGAAAAAAAAATCCCTCGGATTTCAGGCACTTCATCATCAAGGTCTAGTTTTCAGATCTGCCCGTGTTAAAAATGATATTTTGGGAACAAAAAGTTCCGCCGAAATTAACAAGTATCACTCCTTGTGAATGGATGTGCCTATGGATACCTAGCTGTCTGTGCTTGTAGCGTTATGTCTATTGTGAAATCGTACCAGATTTCACAATCACCATACAGCAATGCTGTGATTACGTTAAACGTTGCCCTCTTGTAGCCGAAAATATTGGCAGATGATTTTGTTGTGGTCAATATGAACTTACACTAACCTTTCCCATGCTTTCTTGTTTTACGGGAACACATTTCAATGCAACCAGGGGCGGATAAAGGATGTGACACTGGGTGAATTACCCCCACCCCCCACCCCACCCCACCCCCCATGGTAGGTGGCGTCCCTCCGGCCGGGAAAATGCGCCTCTCTAAGAAGGTTCAAGTGTACTCCTTCGAATTTTCAGCAAGAGTCGCTCTCCTAACAGAAAACGGTTCTCCTTGGAAGGAAATGCGCCCCTCCGGGAAGGCCCGAGTGCACCCCCGCCTCGAATTGTTCAGTGAGAGGCGTGCCTCCAGTTACTTTCGCAGTAGCGCCCCTCCAGACAAGTGGCCCTCCCCCATGACAATTCCTAGATCCACCGCTGATTACAGCATTGCTTTCTCGCTGTTATGAACTCCGGCTGGTTATAAAATCGTGCGCATTCACATGTGGCTTCTCTTGCAAATTTGACAACTTCCGTTGAAGCATTCAGAGGAAAGCGGACAACTTGGAAAAAACGATTCTATGTTTTATATGTCCAGAACAGCAATGTGCCAGTGTAAATTAAAAACCAGCAATGAGAGTGCCGTCAGAGCAGGTGATGACGAATTTATCGGGGAAGCTCCTAGCTATTTAGGATATGATTGCCCGCTATCACAGCGGCTGCAAACAAAAAATATCTACTCCTCCTATTACAATATTACACTCAATATGACGTATGACAATTATTGTGCACACACCGGACCTTCTACGCCTTCAACATTATTTCGATTTCTCAACTTTCTAATAGCGTACGGCAAACCACGTCGAATGACACCCATATAATGCAAATTGGAGCAATAGCGATGAATTGTGAGGACTTCGAAAAATTAAAGCTAACCTTTCGCCTTGAGGTTTGACTTGACATGTCCCGGTTTGAAATGTTATCCGAGAGTTGCCTATGGGCTATCTCTTGATAGCAAATATGGGTAGCTTTGGGAGAAAACGAAGACACGCGGGGTGATCGAAGAAATGAGTTCGACCTTTGAACTTGAAAATTAATTTGATTTCTGAACAGTTTGCTAGAGTATCTCACGGCACATCGAATGACACCCATCTTAAGAAAATTTCAGCCATAGCGACGAGGCCCGAAATCATCGAAGAAATCAATCAAACCTTTGCCTTGACATGTCCCGGTTTGAATTTTCTCGATTGTCTCCCATGGGCTATCGCTTTATACAAGAATTGGGTAGGTTTGAGCGAAAACGGAAAAAAATGCGAGGCGACCGAAGGATCAGCTTGGCCTTTGACCTTGAACAAAAAAATAATTCGATTTCTCAACTCTGGGATACCGTATAACAAGCCACGTCGAATGACGCCCATTTGATGGAAATTGAAGCGATAGTGACTGAACCTCGCGTTCGGTCGCTATCGCCTCAATATCTTCATCTTATCAATCAAGTTAACATCTGACCTTGAAGTTTGACCTTGACATGTCCCGGTTTGACATGTTGCACAAGGGTTCACCACAGGCTATCGCTTGATACCAGATTTGGGCAGGTTTGGGTGAAAGCGAAAATATGCGAGGCGACTGAAGAAACTGGTGTGTGTCCTGAATCGCCAATGTCAATCGAAATACGTATCTGGCGAACTCGTTGCTGAATACGAATACGAATACCACGTTATCTTGACGTACGTGTCTAAGGCTGCCAGAGACGCCCCTCCATGGTCTTGAAGACACCCAAGGACACCCAGAGTCACGTATGTTCAAGATATGTCGATATATGCACAGGGGAAGGCAAACTAAGACGTATCAAGCCTTGAGATAATGCAAATTTCGTGCTTCTCAAAGCACAATTCTCCACCTAAGTGAAAGCACCAGATAGTGAAGGTTCATGTTGTTCAAGAATGGCCTAGATGCAAAAAAAAACAATTCTAACGTTTGCTGATTTACGACTCGGAAATTTTGTGACGACAGATAGCCCATGAAGTCCGTTGATTGGCTAGATCGGCTTCTGGTATTTTGGCGGTTCTTTTGCATAAATATTTTCACATTATAAATAATTAAATATAATTTTGCGGCCATCAAACACAAACATTTTGGTAGCTCTGGCTTGGGGGACATGAAATAAATTGAGGGGGCAAATCACCATTTTTCAGAAATTGTGAGGACACCGTCCCCCAACCCCCCGGAGATTACACAATTATATTAAATACCAGGAAAGCTACGAAGGACTAAAATCGTTCGGGCTAAAATTATTGGTTATCATAAAATCGGTATCATCATCGGTAATTACAAAATCACAAAATCATAAAATCGGTTTGGTTATTTAGGGAATGAAATAGTATTTATCACACACAAACAATGATTGCCGTTCTCTTACATGCAGACCGCAATCACCGCATCACCGCAAATATATTTCTAGAGCGTAGCAATTGGCCAATGAAAATTCCTCATCTGTATCCCCTAGACACAGTCATGGCCATACAAAATATATACGTATGCCAAAGGGCTAACTGAATAAATATGATAAACGTATTAACAGCTAGTATCATTTTACAGATAATTTAGTAAGCTACCTGGCATTGCCCCACAGTTGCCCTACTTTTGCGAAGCATGGGTGACGTACCCAGGACATTTCCGGCGGCCTACATAATAGAGTATCCTCACTGAAAAGAGATGCCTCTTGCTAAAAAGAAATGCCTCTAATTTATAACAGCGCTGGCATCAGTGGGAAGGCTGGGGGTTCCTGCCGGCTCTCAACTAAAATGCTGACATGGCTCCTGGTTTCTGCTGACTCCCTGGCAAAATGACGAAGTTGAATGTCTTCAAATATCTCCGTCTGTGTCCTTCAAAATGGCTACGTTGAACCCAGCCTCTTTCCAGGTCTAGGAGTCGACATCTTGTTGTCGCCATAGTTGGAAAACCGCCAGTAAGGTTAGGTTAGGTAGTTGGAAAACCGCTAGTGGCGCTGCAATGTCTTATAATTTGCATCACACGTGATGCAACTCATAATGTAACCGTTGTTTCCAAGTACGCGAAGTTCGCACAGTGACGTCATTTAGGGTAAGCTGGTGTTGCTGCCACAACGTTGAGCATTGCGGCTGCAATGATTGTCAGACTACGTTCTCCAGCCGTGACTATGGTAGCCAATCATTTATTTTGCTGGGGTGTGGTGCCATCACCAGGGCGGACTCACACATTGTCGAATTCACCGAATTCAACAAGATATAGTTAAGAGAGATTTACATAATTAGTTAAATTAACACTTCAGTGTGATGTGTCACCCCCCACCCGTTTGAAGATGACGGCATTCTTACTGCAGACCAGAGCACTTCTATGCAGCGGGCGGCAAACAAGTCGGATGTTTAACAGCGAGGGTGGAATGTTCATTGAAGGCATTCTACAGATTGCATTATTGTACACCAGCGTCATGGAAATGCGGTGCAAATAATATTCCGACGACTGTTCCAGAGGTGAAAAGCCGGCGACACGCCGACGCACGTCAGTGACAGCTAGAGGGTCATGGAAGGCTCTAATGAGACAGCCAAGGACTGACCGACCTTTCATTCCTTTTTTAAAGGAATTAATCATGCCAAGGTTCATTTCTGGGCTAGTTTACATTGGCAGAGGACACATTTTATATAGTGGTGGCGTCCCTTTTGACACAGCTACTGGCTGAAAAAAAAACAGCGGCACAGGTGGCGACCAATGTTAAATTCCCATAGACGTCGGCGATATGTCGCTGAGACAGCAGTGAACTGTCACACCAGGGACAATTGTGGCGCGATCAACCTTACTGAATGACCTTGCTGAACCAAGGAGAACCTGGTCCTGGATGATGACGTTATGGAAGTTAAGGACATCTGCTTGACCTTAATTAGCATAATAATTAGTGACATAAAAAGGAAATCAACACGGAGACAATTTTGTGAAGCATAACAGCACAGATACCCACAATGTCATCACCTCCAGTGAAAGTTGAAGCACTAAGGACAGCTTTTTTCGAGTGGAAATGTCCCTCGGTGTTTGATGAAGATGCAAACGATGGTGCAGATCATTGCCAAAATAAGAGCAGTTAATTAATATTGGCCCATGATGGCCCACCAGACAATGTAATGCTGAGCAGGGAGTGTAGTTTGCTGTGTTAGCTATTTCTGCTGACTTCCACCTCCAAATTCTTCAGATGGAAATCTTGCAAATCCTGGTAGAACTCTGACTGCAGGTGTATGGTGGTTATTGGTTTTTACGACAACTCGACCGTTGAGTCATGTAGCGTCGCCAATCTCTCACGCCGATTGGTCGCGGGCGAAGAGTAGCGACAGGTGAGACGCGAACCCAGAATCTTTCGATTGTGAGACAGGCAACTTACCGCTAGACTACTCGTCCCCTGACTGCTGGTTTAATATGTCTAGTTGCTGTGTTGAAATTTACAATGCTGCTATGCCATTCTGTGTATTGCATTCAGATTACAATCTTCTCTTGCTGCTGTGACCACATCATTATTACTCATAGCCATTCCAATTTATGATTAAGCGTAAATATGGCCAGACATTTGTCACCTAAACCAATATGCTTACAATGTTTGTACCAGCGCCTACTCCTACTCGGATTCTTAAGACCCCCCAACAATATGTGGGTATTATCGTGGTTTAAGGTGATAACAAGACATAAGTATTGTACACAGTTTGCTCCATCAAGCAAACAAAAGGTTAGGCTATGCTAGGCTAGGTTAGGTCTTTAAGTTGAAGAATTTTTGGGATTTTTTCTTCATTTTCTTTTTTAATGTGGTGTCTCCAAAAGCAGGTCAGGCTCGATTAGGCTAGGTTTTCGTGTGGAAAATGTCGGTTTTATGTTAAAACATTTTCCATTTTTATTATAAGATTCCCTAAAAAGGACGATTTGGCTTTGTTTGGTTAGGTTAGGTGATGTTTTTTAATTTTTAAAAATTATTTTTCAGTTATATGTTTCCTCACCAAAAGCCCCTTTGTTGATGTCATTTTGCTCTTCAATTGGAAAGTAAGCATTTCTAGCACAAATGAGTGGTTATAACATCTTAATAATGTTGGCAGAGGTGGCATTTCAATTTATAATTTTACAAATTTATCAAGCACCTAGAAGCACAAATGTGACAATATTTGTAGGCAAATGTGCAGAAGTGCACCTGAGTTTCGCTAAAAAATCTTGCTAAATATATCTTCTGGTGAATTGTGTGGTGATTGAATTAATTAATTAATTTCAACTGGGACTCAACAACAACTTTAACTTCAACAACTTCAAAGGGGCTTCAGAGTAGGGTATCCAATCACCTTTAAAATCAGAGGACTTGTCATTAGGTAAAAAGTGTGTGAGCTATACGAATATCGCTCTGGTTTCTCAGCTAGGCATTTTATCAACAATGTATGCAAAACACTTGAGACAGCTCACGGTTCTTCGGCATTTTTTCACCTCTATACTGTCCTCGTCAAGTGTGTTGGATGGAACACTAAAAGACGAGGACAGAAGTGCGAACACCACTAACACCGCATGTGCTTACAACTCGTCAGCATTTCTATGCGTGTATGTGCATGCATGTATGTATGCATGTGCGTTTGTGTGTGCGCGTGTGGCGTGTGTGTGTGTGCGCGTGTGTGTGTATGTGCGTGCATGTGTGTGCGTGCGCGTGTATGTGCGTGTAGCGTTTGATAACATGCGGTTAGAATATTCGACCCCGCATCAAAATGCATCGTATTCAAAACTGTCCGACTTCTTGTGTCCCACGTCATTTTGTTGTCTAAGTCGCAGACTTGCCAGCCACACAGCATCTAAGACAACCGTATTGTTGCAGTTCGTGGCGCACTCCCACAGCCAGCAGATGTTGATGTCGGTGTGGTACAAGGGGCTGCCACTGTGGCGCGGCCGTAACCCGCTGCTCAAGGTGGCCATCTGCGCCGTCATCGTGCTGCTCATCCCGCTGCTCTCCGTGCTGTACCTGCTGCTGCCGAGGTCTCGGCTTGGTCGCGCCATTCGCAGCCCCTTCATGAAGTTCATCTACCACAGGTGGGCGCCACCCCAGTCTGTAGGGGAGTGCGGGATGCACGTGGAGACTGCCGGCGAACGGCTGAATGTCTCCGGTGTTCCGCTGCTTACCGAGACTGAGCGATACTCTGGCCATCGCTGTGATCAACCAACATATCCACGAGACATTTTAGTATGGACACGTACTAAGATATAGACAAAACATCTTAGTATGAATACTCACTAAAATTCAAGAAGTTCAATAAAGATTTGTACTAAGATTCTCTATGGAGTTTCTTGGAAATTAACCGGAAATGAGAAAGTAGAAGAGGTGGGTTTTCTGACGGACGAATCGGGATGCAGCGGAAGCAAGCAGAGATTCAGCAGGGATTTAGCAGGGAGCAGTGAAATTTGGCACAACAATAGGAAATAACATCAGCTCTCGGAAAAATGTTCCAGTAATTCCATACAACATATGTAATCCTATGAATACTGCACATCCCCGGGGCATAATCGACGCGGGTGGAGTAACCACTGTCAATAACGACTAAAATTGCACTGTCTAAGCTAATAACCTCCAACATTTTGTAATACCCGTTATTTCGCGGCATAATGGCAGGATCCGGACCTGTGATGTCCGACAGTTTCTATGGGGATATATAATTGCAATATTTCCAAATAATTAAACTGATTTGAACTCCTATTACATTATATATCTAGCATATTGCCCGACCTCGACGACTTTGACAAAAAAAGTAAGCCAACAGTGGTCAATCGAATAGCTAAGTAGTCTGACTGAAAACCTAGTTGGTAATCGAACACTAAAGTTCCTATGGGTAAATACGAATTAGAATATTAGCGGAAAATGGACAAACATGTTAAATATATCTTGTTGCACATCAATCGAAAGTGCAAAGCAAATCCAAAGCAAAATGACAATAATTTGTGTTTCGTCTACCCCTTAGGAAAAAAATTATATGGGTATCTAGGTATTTCAAGTCTATGAGCAGGCCGCTACGATTTTGATGAAAATCACAGTCTAGGACCGTGTCCGATAGCGAAACAATAGTACTAAAGAAACCTATATGGCAATCTGGTACTTAAAGATCCAATCGGGAAATAATAATTAGAATACTAGCGAGAAATTGAGGAGCATGTTAAATATATCTTGTTGTATATCAATCGAAATCGCTTCAAATCTCAAACAAAATCACACTACTTTTATTTCGTCTACCCTTTAGGACAAATTATAAGGGCATAGCAATATTTCAAGTCTATGGGCAGGCTCCTACAATTTTGAGAAAAAAGAACTGTCTAGAATAGACAGTTCTTTAGTTCTTCTAAAGTTTAGTTCTTCTAAAGTAGAATAGACAGTTCTTTAGTTCAGTTCTTCGGATAGCGAAAAAAATTAGCCGAATAAACCTATATGGCAATCGAGTATTAAAAGCTCCTATGGGGAAATGAGAATTAGAGTATTAGCAAAAAAAATCGTGAAACATGTTAAATCTATGCTCGAAATTCCGACCATAATGACACTACTATTTATTTCGTCTACCCTTAGGAAAAATGATATGGGCATCTCAAAATCTCGAGTATATAGGCAGGCCCCCACGATTTTGACAAAAATCATTGTCTAGCACCATTTCTGATAGTCGAACAACATGGCTGAAGAAACCTATATGGGAATCAAATACTAAAAGTCCCTACAAAGAAATAAGAATTAGAATATTCGCGAAAATTCGAGAAACATGTGAAATCTCTCTTGCTCAATATCAACCGAAAGTGCTTGAATTTCCAAACAAAATGCGACTAGCTTTATTTCGTCTACACATTAGGAAATATTACCCCGTCATCTCAAATGTTCGCGAAATCTGATCAGGTCCTTATAAGAGATGTAGGACAGAGATTGGGAGGAGGCCCCCAGGACGAAAAGGATGCCACCGAGACTGGCAAGAAGCCACCCAGGTTAGACAAGAAGGCTTCCGATGGGTAGCAGGATATTCTTAATTTGGTTAACGAGGCCCCCAAGATGGAAGAGGAAGTCCCTACAATGGAAAATGAGGACATAGGATAGGAAAGATTACCCCGGACGCGGGAGGAGGCCCCAAGATAGGTAAGGTCTCCGCAGGAATGAGAGAAACCCACTGAGACCAACCAGATGAGGCCCATATTTTGGAAGGGAGGGTCCTATGAGAGAAGATTTGGGACTAGGACGCAAAAGAACTCCGCTGAGAGGATAATGAGGCTCCAAACACAGATAAGGAGGCCTCGAAGACGTGAGAGGATGCCCCTAATTTGACAAAGGAGTCACCTAGGAGAGGATAGGAGGCCCCAGAAATCAAGAGAGGGCTAGAAATTGGCACGGACGCCCTCAGGATTGCATAGGAGGCCCCAGTACGGACAGGGAGGCCCCAGAAAATGAGAGGAGGCTCTAAGGCGGAAGAGAAAGCCAGTGGATATGAGATGAGGCTTCGGAGACGCAAAAGCAGGCCCAAAAACTGGTAAGTTTCCACCAAGATAGAAGATGATGATCCCGAGACATGGCAGGAGGAACCTAATTCGGAAGAGGACGACACAAGATTGGAAATGAGGCCCCATGATGGACGAGGAGGCCCCTAAAATAGGAGAGGAAGACCATTGGATACGAGAGATGGCTCCTGGGCGGGAAAGAAGGCCCCAAGACGGGTACGAAGGTCCCCAGGAAATGACAAGCCACTGAGATTGGAAAGGCTGCTTGTAATTTGGAAGAGGAGGCACCTGGGAGAGAAGAGGAGTCCACCAGGAGATAAGAGGCCACCATGAAGTTGGGCAAAGATCGAATCAAAACGCAGAGTAGGAGGCCCCCAAGACGTTGAGAGGCCCCTAATTGGAAAAAGAAGGCCTTTAGACGAGAAAAGGAGGCCCCTGCCGGACTCGGGAGGAGTCCCTCAAGATGGATTAGGAGGTCCCTAGGACCGAATGGGGCCCCGAAGACCGGAGGGAGTTTCCAGGAAATGAGAGGAGGCCCTTAAGATGGGATTGGTAGCAGGTGTGGAAGGATGTGAGGTTTCTAAAATTGATGATCTCTCCTCAAGGCGGATAAGGCTTCGGAAGGATAAAGGAGGAGGCCCACGAGGCGTGGCAGGAGGCTCCTAATTTGGCCGAGAATGCCCCTGGAACATGAGAGGAAGCCCCAGGCTATGGTAAAGGGGCCCCAGGA
This sequence comes from Ashinkailepas kermadecensis, assembly GCA_034440615.1. Classification (NCBI taxonomy): domain Eukaryota; kingdom Metazoa; phylum Arthropoda; class Thecostraca; family Neolepadidae; genus Ashinkailepas; species Ashinkailepas kermadecensis. The sequence continues at coordinate 135,874 of JAOTOM010004488.1, forward strand.
TGTAAGAGGAGGTCCTCCAAGACGGGAGAGGAGGACCTTGGAATATGGAGGAGGGTAGGACACACAAGAAGACATCTAAGACAGGAAAAGAGGCTCCAGGAAATGAGACGCTATCCCTAAGACGCGAAAGGAAGCCTATAGTTTGCAAGAAGCCCCTAAGAAATAGTAGGAGGCCCCATACGCAAGAGGATTCACTAAGACGGGTAAATGACAGTCAGGATGGAGGAAGCCGACAAGACGTGATAGTAGGCACCTAATTTGGCAGAAGGGATCTATAGAGAGGAAAGAGCCCAGGATGCACGATAAATCCCCAAGACTGGTAAGGAGGCTTTCGGGATAAAGGGGAGGCCCTCAATACAGGAAATGAGGCCTTCAGAAAGTCAGATCAGGTCCCTAGGACAATGGGCAAGGAGCTAGCGAGGAGGCTCCAGAATATTGAAGAAGGCCCCAAGGCGAAAAGGATGCCGCCGAGACGGATAAGGAGCCACCCAGGTTTGAAGAGAATCAAGCTCCAGAGCCGTGACAAGATTCCCCTAAGATGGAAGAGGAGCCCCCTAGGGGAGAAGAGTAGTCCACCAGGATACAAGAACACACCCGTAGGTGAGAAAAAAAGGCTCCAAACACAGGATCATGATATCATATTGATGTCTTGTTTGTTCTTGGCATGGTGCATCATTTACGCAAAGCGCAATAGCAATTTTTTTTCGCTGAGAACTGAGCCATACCAGGTTATAAATAAATAATATGTGGATAAATACCTTTGTGCCAAAACAAAGAAATGTCTTAATACTTGCTCGACCAGAAGAATCTTCCCATTGGCCTCTAGATTGTAGCGAGCTGGTGGTGCTGGTGCTAAGCAGATTGTAAAGATATCTCCCATTCATCAACCCACTTTTATGTCCTCCAAGTCTAACTGAATATAGCTAGAGTCATCACTACTACTATTAGTAATTCTCACCAGCTTGATGTCATAAGCAAGCTTAAACGTTCATTTCTCAGTCCAAGGAAGACAATTTCGCGGATATGATAACGAGAAGTGAATTTAATTGGTTTTCTGATCGCCATCTCAGGGATTTATTGATTTGTTTCATAACATTTGGTGCTGGCTGCAAGGCACCTAGCACACAAGCTAAAATAATAAATTCTTAGCGAAGAAATTCCCGGAAAGAACAAGCATTGAACAGCAATGCATCAATAACTTAGCAACAATGCAACAACGTCAATGCATAAATAATACCAAACCTTCAAATTCCACTCCCTCACCCCTATGGTTTTCGCTGTGCCGTACCTTTTTGTAAATGACGTCATTGAGAAGGTATTGAAGCTGGGCAGCTCTAATTATGCAGGCTGTAATCACAGAAAACAAGTTTGTAGATAGAAAATGCATTAAAAAGCATCATTCCTCACATTTTCTAAGGGGTCTTGGCTCTTGTTTTTTATGCTTGTGAATGGGAATTTTCCCCCTCAATATTGTCTGTCCCCATGAGCGTATGTTTCTGAAAATTATTGGGGGGACCAGTGACGTACCTATAATTTATGTTAGGGGAGGGGCAAACGGATTTGGAGGGACCATCTACCCCCCATGAAAAAGTTCTCTGTTTTCGAGCACTATTTTTTTTTCAACGGTAACCTTTTTATAATAAAATTATTAGTGGCCAACTGAATTGTCCTGTGGAGAGGCCTAATCTACCACCATCGTTTCTGAGTCGTCGGATTTCAACCCTAACTCCCCAACCCTGTTCAAAGGTTTTCGTTTGGTACCCTTGATACGTCACCTCACACTGTTAAAATTACACCTATGCAAATCACTTTCAAATGTAAAATTTTCCAATTCCAGGCATTCCAGTTCATAGCGCCCGGTCGCCACGGCGCCAACGTTCGTGCACGTGCACACCCATCTTGCGCATTCGGCGCATTCGACACCCTTCGTGCGATGCTACGGTTTCTGTTAGGCCTCCTACGTTGTGCTAATTGCTGCCACACGATGGACTTGCGCCATATTTGACGTGATGGAATGCTTCGTATGGGCGTTCGCTGCGAAAATTCGATTAATTCAATTCGGTCATTAGTTCTCTACTTCCCAGATTTTCTTGTGATTAAGAAATGCGGATACCCGCTGAGCTTTGATGGACCTCATATATTTGGTTAAATATGCTCCCAGATTGGCTACCGAACCAAGGCCTTGCCTCAGTGTTTTTTTTTTAATCCGTTCCGCCTTTTTTCATTTACGGATGTGTCTTAGGGCTCCAATCCATTTTTGTTAGGGGCCCAACACATTTTCGAAATCCCCGCTCTTTTTAGGGTTTTGTTGCTTTTTTGTACACCGATGATTTTTAGGTACCCGTTTTCGAAGATCTCGATGTTTTTATTTAATGCCCGGTCTTTTTGTTCTTTTTGGGACCATGTTGCTTTTTGCGGCCCCAGCCTTTTTGTCCGGCCCTTATGCGGTCTGATGGGCACTGTGTGCTTTGTGAGCTTCCAGTGTATATTTTTTTAGAGCTCTCGGTGTGTTTATTTGGAGCTGCAACGCGTGTTTTAAGGCCCTGTTGCTTGTTGCGAGACTCTGTGCGCTTTAGAGAGCCAGGTGCATTTTGGGCCCGCGTTGTGCTCTTAGGGTCCCGCTGTGTTTTTTTAGGGGGGGGGCTTATGAAGCATATTTGTGGGGCCCATATGGTTTTTGGCTTCGGTGCCATTTCTTCGGGTCCTGGCGCGACTTTCCGCACCCAGGCGCGTGGTTCCGAATACCCAACGCCAGTTTTCTGGGCTGAATGCGATTTTTAATCTTTTCTGATATTTTTAAAAGTCCGAATCCCGGCCTGATTTTTCGGGCCACTGGCGCCATGTTTTTGTATCCCGCCTCGATATTTCGGGCACTGGTACGTTTTTTTCGAGGCCGTACGTGATTTGTGAAGGCATCTGGTGCTATGTTCGGTGCTCCTGAGCCATTTTCCTGACTGGGACATTTATTTTTCGGAATCTCGCCTTATTTTGGAGGGCTCCGGCTTGATTTTTTTCGGGTACCGATGCGATTTTTGTGGTCACACTGTGCTTATGTGGGGCCCTAGACGCTATTTTTTTTTAGAGCCCCGACGTGAATTTTTATACCCAGACCAAATTGTTGGGACTGCCGACGGGAATTGTGTATCCCAGCGCAATATTTGGGGGACTGGTTAGAGTTTACGGGGCGCGTTCTACTCAGCTGTTGCCCAAACGCGATTTTGGCGGTTCCTGTTGCAAATGTTCGGGCCTTGGGGCGAGTTTTATGAGGCCCGCTGTGTTTATTTCAACCGTCCCCCCCGCCCCTACGCGAATTCTGGTGGACGGACGCGAAGTTTGATGGCCCCAGCGTGATTTTTTTGGGGTCCTGGCACGATTCTTGGGAGCTTATCCCTCTCAGGAAGAAGGGGGCATTTGCCCCTTTGGTATGCCACTGCGGCTACTGAAAGAGTTTTTTTTCTCACCCGTTGGCACCTTTCGAAGTAGAAAAGCCACTCTTATATTTTTTCCGGACCTGTTCTGAATTTTCCGGTGCTGGGGTCGATTCGATCGAGTCTCGGTGTGATCTTTTTGGAGATAGGGATCTATTTTGTTAAAGGCCCTTGTGCGATATTTTTGGGCCCCGGTACGATTCTTCGTTCTCCCGGTGCAATTTCTTTTTCGGTGCCCTGACATGTTTATCATGATATGATCAATACAATAGGATGCCCTAACACAATGGAGGCCCCCTTTCGGGTGGAGCAGGAGGCCCCCTTTTAACTTTTCCCCTCCTAGAAGAATTTGGTGGCGACGCCACTGATGGTACTTCAGCCATATTGTTTGACTATCCGACACGGACAGTTTTTGTCCTCAAAATCCTAGGGGCCTTCCCATATGCTGGACATTTTTAGATGACCATATCATTTTTCCTAAGGGGTAGCGAAGTAAATAGTACTGTCATTTTGTTTGAGATTTCCAGCATTGATTTAACTTGTTTCTTGATTTTTCGCTATATTCTAATTCTTATTACCCCATAGAAGCTTTTAGTGCTCGATTGCCACATCGGTTTCTTCAGTCATATTGTTTTGCTATCCGACACCGTCCTGGACCGTGATTTTACCAAAATCGTAAGTGTCTGTCCAAAGACTGTCTATCCAAAGACGTAAGTGTCTGTACAAAGAAAGAAATTTTGAGATGCCCTAAATTTTTTCCAAAGGGGTAGACGAAATAAAAAGTAGCTTCATTTGTTTGGGATTTTGAGCACTTCGAATTGATATGGAACAAAATAGATTTAACGTGCATGTCGATTTTCGCTAATATTATAATTCTTGGTAACTCTAATAACTCGATTGCCATATAGGTTTCTTCAGCCATATTGTTTTGCTACGCGACAGGTTCCTAGAAATATATTTTTGTCAACATCGTAGGGGCATGCCCAGAGGCTTGAAATTTTGAAATGCCCATATAATTTTTCCTATGGGATAGACGAAACAAAAAGTAGTGTCATTTTGTTTATGATTTCGAGCAATACCAAATTGATATGCTACGAGATAGATTTAACATGTTTCTCGATTTTTCGCCAAAGTTCTAATTCATATTTCCCCATAGGTACTGTAAGAACTAGATTGCCATATAGGTTTCTTCAGCCATATTTTGGGGGGCTATCCAACACGGTCCTAGACCATGGATTTTGTCAAAATCGTAGGGACCTGCCCATAGACTCCAAATTTTTAGATGCCCATATCGTTTTTCCTCAGGTGTAGACCAAATCAAAATTGTTCTCATTTTGTTTGGTATTTCGACAACTTTCGATTGACGTGCAAAAGATAGATTTAACATGTTTCTCCATTTTTTCGCTAATATTCTAATCTGTACTTCCGATAGGATAGGATAGGATAGGATAGACCCCATAAACCTTGGGGTCCTTTAGTATTCTATTACCATCTAGGTTTCTTCACTTACATTGCTTACCCGTTCGATGGAGCCCCGTGTTAATTTTTCGTGAAAGTCGTCGAGGTCTGCCAATATGCTAGATATGTAGCGTAATAGAAGTTCAAATTAGGTTAATTATTAGGTAATATTGCAATTCTATATCCCCCAGAAACTGGCGGAGATCACAGGTCCAAATTATGTCATAATGCCACGAAGTAATTGGCATTTCAAAATGTTAGAAGTTATTAGATTTGATGCTGCAATTTTAGGCGTTATGAACAGCGGAAGTTACTTCACACGCGTTGATTATGCCTCGGAGGCGTGCAGTATTTATAGGACTACACGTGTTGTATGGAAATACCATGGGAAAGGAATGCTTTCTAAGAGCTAATGCTATTTCCTATTGCTGTGCCTAATTTCAGCGAGACTGAAGAGCCGTCGATCCCTGCTAAATCTCTGCTTACTTCCTCTGCATCCCGATTCCTCAGTCAGAAAGCCCACATCTACTTCCTCATTTCCGGTTTATTGCACAGAAACCCCATAGAGAATTTTAGTATGACTTTACTAAAGGACTTAAACTTTAGTACGTGTCGATACTAAAATCCTGTCCCTCTCCTATTACGTGTCAGCACTAAAATGTCTCGAATATGTTGGGTTAACAGGTGATTGAACCAACATGTCCTTGGAGATCTTTCCCACCAATAGGTCATAAGTGTACCTGGTGCGTTTATGACGATATAAGGGGAGTGTGTGTTTGTGAGTTTGGCCAGCCTGCCAAAAATATAAGGGGAAGAATCGGTTTCTTCATGACGAATAATGAAGATGCTTAATGCGCATGCGCATTGACGTCCAGTGTCTGGGATTGGCGTCTTCCAGTCATTCCCGCGACCTTGGCGTGTTGTTCCGATTTGTGGGAGGAATGCTAACATTTAACATTTTGCTGCTTTGGCCGTGTTTGAATTCTGCGCAGCTGTGGGTGAGTGCAGTTAGTTATCAAGTTATGCGTGCCAAGAGTGAATTGGTTAGGTTAGGTTAGGTTAAGTTAGGTTAGGTTCGGTTAGGTTACGTTACGCTACGTTACGTTACGGTAGGTTAGTTTAGGTTGGGTTAGGTTAGGTTGGGTTAGGTTATTTCTCATTAGGTGGGCAGGGACCGATCCAATTTGGCTAATTCGGACGGTTTCCCCTATAGATTGCGCTTGTTTTTTTTCTTCTAACCCACAGGTTTTCCAAGCAGTTTGTTTTTTTTCTCTTCTCAGGTTTTTCCAAACTCTTTGGCGATATGCGCATGCACATTGGGCATGTTCATTTCCTCCTTATTTGTGATAAAGAGGTTACATCCCCCCCCCCATATCGTCATAAACGTGCCAAGTACACAGATGACATATTAGTGGGAAGAACGTCTGAGGATTTGCTGATTGAACAGATCACCAAAGGAAGGCTGGATATAGCAGCCCAACTTTGACGTATATTTGGGCTAGTTGAGGAACTCTTCAGCACGTGTAATGGACAAGGATGTGCGAGACAAATAGGTCTAACATGCAGGATTGACAGACCATCTGGAAGTTCTGGCGTCTCTGAGTGTTTTTTGTTGTTGTTGTGTGACCTTGTATTTTTTTTTTTTTTTTTTTGGGGGGGGGGGGGGGGAAATCTTTCATGGATAAATCGTGCCTACCGACAGCTATTGATGCGGACAGCCGTGTTTTATTCGACACATCTGCCGGAAGCCGCTAATTCCCGATAAACCATGGTGTCCGGCGGCCAGACGGTCGGATTCGACACAATGCTGGAGGTTCACAATCTCCGTCCGTTGTCCCAGTATGTCGGTACGGTACCGTTTCTGTTCCCGATCGTGAACATTCTCCTTACTACTATGTCTATACCCCCTCATCCCGAAAATACTCAACATACACCAAAAACTCAACGCACGACAAAGACCACTTCTTTTATGGATACCAAGTCACACAAACATACACGGAAATGAACACGCAGACACGGAAGCAAACATAGCCACAACACTACCACAAACCATCCCATGCCCACTCTCACAATCTGACTACTACCCCACAATACAACAGGCACTTAACAAACACATACAACAAACATGGGACACAGCACTAACGCAACTTCATGAAATACACCCCATATACAAACCTTGGCACACTATCAACCAACGCACCAGACTCAAGGAACGCACTCTAACACGATTACGACTCGGACACACAGCACTTACACACTCCTACCTCTTACTACAACGCCCACGACCACAATGCACAACATGTCAACGAACACTCACTATCAAACACATACTCATCTACTGCACTAAATACAACAACGAAAGGCAACACATCACAGACTACTGCAGCACACGCAACATTCCACTAAACATCACTACACTTCTCAACGACGACTATCCAACATTACACGAACTTCTCTTCCACTTTCTTTCTACGACACGCCTAATCGATCAACTGTGAAAAAAAAGACCGGGGAAAAGTCTGAATCCCTGGGGAAGAAAAAAAAAAAATAATAATAAAAAAAAATAAACAAAACAAAACAAAACAAACAAACAAACAAACAGATAACTACAAAAAAAAAACCAAACGTGTTCTTGCAATGTTAATATAAGGCGATGATCCGACCCCAACCCACCCACTACACCCCATACCCCAATATAGCACCGTCCGGACTGACAAGCTTCTTTCGACTACTCCATCTTCGGCTCTCAAACGTCTCTTCTCTGCCATCTCTACCTCTTCAAGCTCCCAGATCAACTCAACTCTTCAAGACGACTCCGACTCTACTCGAACATCACTCTACCAGTAATCTATCCACCCTGTATCTAATCCTCCTACCATTCTACCACTCACACACAGGAAACAGCCGACATCACCTACAGGTGGCAGGCTGGCCAAACACAACAACACACACACACACACTATGTCTATGCCTATGCCTACACCTGTGCCTATTCCGGTATCCGTTCGGGGCGAACCACCTTCCAACTTCGACCTGGTGTGCGTGCACCCCAGGCTCATGCTGTCCTACGCTGTCCGTCTACACCAGGCCCATACTGCAGAGGCTGTGCGTCCGAACCAGGCTCATACTTCCTACGCTGTGCGTCCAGGCATGCTCATACTGCATATGCTGTGCGTCCATACCATGCTCATACTACCTAGACTGTCCATGTGATCATACTAGCATATGTTGTGCGTCCAAACGAGATTAATGCTGCCTACGCTGTGCGTCAACACCAGGATCACACTGCTTACGCTGTGCGTCCAGATCAGGATTATACTGCCTACGCTGTGCGTCAAAACAGGCTGATACTACCTATGGTGTGCGTCCACACCAGGCTCGTACCGCCTATGCTGTGCCAGTATCTCAGACAACTTCGGAAGAAATTCGACATTCTTTTTCCTTCCGATTTTATTTAGATATAAAAACTTCACATAAATGATCCAACTAAGGTGTTGAAGACCTACATATGCATAATGCTGTGATTATTATACTCAAAGCTCGTCTCTAATGTTTTCGCCGTGGCGGGCAGGCAAAAACCACACGCTGTGTATTGCATTGAGAAGCTATTGCTCTGATGGCCAGAGAAGGCAGGCTGAAGCTGGAGATCAGAATGTTTGGTTCTCTCGTGGCAGAGTTTTGTAGGAAGACAGAGATATTTTGAATGACAACTGTGCTCTAAAAAATATAATTCAGGTTACCTACCTTGGAATCTTGACGTTGCACACAGATACCTACACGCACTGGAACAGTTTTGAACACTCGCATGCCTTTAGTTTCCCCGCTGTAGCACGTTGTGCTCACGGCGGGGCCATCCCGGTTTCTTGTATCCGATGAACAGAGGACTGCCCTGGTGACAGGAGACGATGCCGTGCCCTCGCGTCGACGTATAACTGTCTCAATGTTCTCTGTCCCAATGTTGGCTCAATGCCAGCTGACGTCGGCGGTGCTATATGTTGCAGTGCGTCGTTCTGCTTCTTCCTGTTGCTGCTGGTGTTGGCCTCGATGCGGCCCGATGGTGATGAGCGGTCCCATGAGAACATCCGTGGTCCCGAGCCATCACCAGTCGAGTGGCTCATCATCTTCTGGGTCGCCGGAATGGTAGGTCGTCCTCCTAACACTATACCCTTGATGAGAGATTGAATATCAACTAGGCACAACGATATATGCATAAATACGTACATATGAAGATGCATGCATACCAGTGGCTTAGCCAGGATTTGGTCCTGGAGGAAAACATCTGAAAAGGGCCTTCTGCCTGCCGAGCGAGCCCCCACCCCGCACACACACGGTTCTGAACATATATATATATATATTTGATATATATATATATATATATATATATATATATATATATATATATATATATATATATATATATATATATATATATATATATATATATATATATATATATATATATATATATATATATATATATATATATATATATATATATATATATATATATATATATACTAGGCAAAGATGGTTAAATACGTAGGAAAATAAGGCACTACGCGCTGTGATCGCTAATGCGAGACCTGCAATGAGGATCCAACAGTGCGGTAAAGCAGGGCCTCCTGTAAGGAATTTTCCCTAGGTGGAATTTCTTGCTCATACGTAAGCAGTAAAATACAGCGTCCCTGGCGGATCTAGCCCACGTGTTTGGGGAGGCCAACTTTCGGCGCGGACCAAGCCCTACCCCCCCCGTGGCCTAACTAGGGCTTGTGTAATGGAGGGGAGCGAACGGATTTGGATGGTGCTCAACCTACTACTTTTCACTTTATTTTTAGTCTAAAGGCACCGAATTTCGACCACATTTTATTCAAAATGGCATTTAAATAAAAATAACATGATAAGTGACCAACTTAATTGTCCTGTTGAGGGGGCACAATCTATCACCGTCGTTTATGAGTCACCGGATTTCAACCCTAACTCCTTCACCCTGTTCGATGGTTTTTCTTTTGGTATCCCTTGATAAGTCACCTCAGGCCGCTGAGGTTATAGCTGTGCAAATCACTTAAAATTGCAGAATTTTCCAATTTCAGGCATTCCAGTGATTAACGCCCGGTCGCCACCACGCCAACGTTCGTGCACATGTACGCCTTCTGGCGTATTTGGCGCATTCGCCACACTTTGTGCGATTCTACGTTTTCTGCTAGGCCTCCTACGATTTGCTAATTGCTCCCACATGATAGTCTTGCGCCATATTTTACGCGATGGAATGCTTCGCACGTGGGTTCGCTGGGAAAATTCGATAATTCAACTTCGATGACTAGAATTGAAATAAAATCTCTTCTACGCATATTTTCTGGTGGTTAAGAAATCCGGATACCCGCTGATATTTGATTCACCTCATCTGTTTGGTTAAATATGCTCCCCGATTGGTTACCGAACCGAAGCCCTGGCTAGGTGTTTTTTGTTTTGTTTTTGTCTTTGATCCGTTTCGTTCTCTTCGGCTATGGATGTGTTTTAACACGCGCACTGGAGGGGGGGCGAAATCCGCCCACCCCTCCGGTTTTTCGTAGATAACTGCAGATTTTACCGGTCGATATACGCGATTTTCTGAGCACCTGCTTAGAAATGACCGGCGCGTCGTTTAAAGGAAGAAAATGTAAATCGGGCGAATTTTTTTTTCTCAAGTTAGGGCCGTTAAAGTAAAAAAAAATTCCTAGCGCCAGACCACAAAAATCGGCGATGATGCGCTTCCCGTATATTCGCAAAAGGGAAGTGTGCTTGGAAACACTAGCGACTTGTTTGATGTATATTGATATCCTATATAGTTTCAAGGTCATGTTAGGTCACCGAGGTCAAGTCAGGTCAAGTTCATGACAGGTTAATGGAACCAAACTTGATCAACTGGAATGTTGTCATAAATGCCCTACTGTTTGTCATTTGTACTGATTGTCATTGCGTTCCATACTTTATTCATGTACTTCACTCCTTTCTTCACGAAGCCGATTGCGCCGAGCTGCCCGAAGGAGCAGTCGGGAGGGCGGCCCGGTTCCGATAACTGGAACAGGTAACTGACCTGATAAAGTGGTGCTATATAGGTGACCTGAGGTCAAATGTTTGGTCTAGCATCTGCATTGCATCATTAGTAATGTCCAAAACATCATTGATGCCAATTTTGGAGCATTTAACCACAATGACAGCGACCCATAACAATAACAAGCCAAGCCACGCAAAACAAGAAAATTTTGACAAATGTGACCTCATTTGACCCTGAATATATTGACCTGAGGTCATGAAATTTGCACACAATAGAGTTCACTATCGTATCCATCCACCCTGCGAATTTTGTTTCTCCAGCTTTAATAGGAGCCGAGATCTTAGGGGGGGCGGAATCCGCCCCCCCCCCCTCCAGTGCGCGTAATTTTCAGAGGCCCTCCAGGGCGTGTGTTAAGGCTCCAGCGAATTTTTGTTAGAGGCCCGGCAAATTTGTAAGACCCCGGCTTTTGTTTGGGAGTTTTTTTTTTTGGTGCACCGATTGAAATGTTGTGAGGTAGCACGATTTCGAACACCCCAATGTGTTTATTTAGTGCCCGGCCTTTTTTCTTTTTAGGTCCATGTCACTTTCTGCGTGCCCAGCCTGTTTTTGAAGCCCTCATGCGGTCTCATGGCTCCGGTGTGCTTTAAGGGCATCGGGTGTGCTTTTTAGAGCTCTCGGTGTGCTTTTTTAAGGGATGTAATGCATGCTTGAAGGCCCTGCGAGAGTCCTGTTTTTTGTGAGACTCGGTACGCTTTGAGGGTTCGGCGACTTTTCGGCTTTCCGTTGCGCTTTTAGGGTCCTGCTGTGTTTAGTTGGGGCTCCTGACGCACATTTGTGGAACCCCATGATGACTTTGGGGGTTTCGTAGTAACTTTCGGGCCCAGACGTGTGGTTCTGGGGACCTGACGCCAGTGTGCGCGTGGTTCTGTACTCGACGATTTTTGGGGACCTTTTCTGATTTTTTAATGTCCGAATCTCGGCCTGATTTTTGGGACCCCCGGAACCATATTTTTACGTCCCGCCGCGATGCTATGTTTGAGGATCCAGAGCGATTTTCCTGACTCAGAAATAAATTTTAAGTGAAGCACTCCTTATTTTGGAGTTCTCCGGCTTGATCTTGGACGGGTCCTGATGCGACTTGTGGGGCCACGCTGTACTTATTTAGCCCCTCGACGCCAATTTTTGGGAACACAGACGGAAGTTTTTGCTGCCACGACACTATTTTGTGGGCCTACCGATGGGAATTTTGGGTCCCGAATGCGATATCAGGGAGACCGCCGGGAGTTCGCGGGGCGCGTTGTACTTAGCTGGGACCCCATAACGCAATTTAGGCGGGCCCCGGTGCAAATTTTCCGACCCCAACGCGAGTTTTCTGCGGCCCGCTTCATCTATTCGGAGCCCCTGTGCGAAATTGGAGGGCCCGATGCGAATTCGTGAAGCCCCAGCGCAATTTCTGGGGACCCCGGCATGATTCTTGGGAGACTATCTCACTCAGGATGAAGGGGGGCATTTTCCCCCTGTGGTACGCCACTGTGGCTGCTCATCGAGCATTTTGTTAAGCCGAAGGCACCCTTCAGGGTAGACAAACTCTTCGGGGAATTTTCTTTCGGGACCTGGTCTTGTTTCTTCGGTGCTCGGGTCGATTTGATTGAGTCGCAGTCTATGTTTTGGGTGGGTAAAGTTCTTTTTCAAGGCCCATGTGCGATTTTTTCTGGCCCCGGTACGATTCATCGGGCTTCCGGTGCGATTTTTTCCCCGTTACTTGGCAAGTTCCTCTTCCGGGGCCCAGCGTTTTTTTTTCCGAGGGGGGTCAATGACACGATTTGTGAGACCGCAGAGTGTATTCCGGGTAAGAATTGATTTTTGTGGGGCAGCTGCGATTTTGGGGTCCCTGTGCATCCTTTTGGGCCCACGTGTGATTTTCAAGGGGTGTGACGCGATTTTGTTGAGTCCCAATGCGATTTTTTTGGCCCCGGCCTCATTCGTTTGGATCCCTAGTGTGAGATTTAGCGGCCTCGACACGTGTTTAGGGGCAATATGTTTTGGAGGCTTTTGGCGCAATTGCTGGGGCCACAGAGTGATTTTTCATGTCCGGGTTGTTTTTTTTCGTTTCCCTGGCTTCATTTGTTTGGGGTTCCGATGAGACTTTTGGGCCCAGGTGCGACCTGTCGAGCCCATTATGTAATTTTCAGGGGCCCAGACGCGAACTTTGGGGGCCCCAACGAAATATTCCGGGGATCGACCTGTCTTTTGGGAGCTCCAGTGCGATTTTCAAGAACACCGACACGATTTGTTGGCCTCAGAGTGATTTTCAGGTGCCTGGGCGCGAACATTTGAGGCCACCAGCGTGATTTTCAGGGGCCCTGGTCCAACTTTTGGGGGTCAAGCGCGATTTTAGGTGGATTTTTCACGTCACCAGGTAGGATTTGAGGGCGCTAGGTGGAGCGCATCCCACCTAGTTAGCATGTTAGAGGAGGCCCTGTAGTCCAGTCTTCTAGCGCTCAGTGACCATTTTAAATCGTCAGGGGTCTTCTGTACTTGTTAGTGGCCCTTCCCAGTCCTTGACGATCTTTCTAGTTGCAAGTGTCTTCTAACTCTGACATTGATCTGCAGTATTCCGCACAACCATCGTTAGCCTAAGTGACTCGTCTTAGCTCTCAGTGGGCTCTGCTAGTCCTCAAGGGCCCTTTCAAGCTGCTAGGGGCCCTTCCTAGCTAAGGATATGTCTTATGGTTTCTAGAACATTCTAGCTCTGAGGCTGGCCCTCGGTATTCCTCACCTCAATCGCTAGTCAACATGGAATGTTTTTACCTCTCAGGGGACTTTGTTCATCCATAAGGGGCTACTGTCAACCTCAGAAGAAACCCAGTCTAATCCTCTCTGACTCTCACAAGATCCTCTTCATTCCTTAGGGCCCTCTCCTGCTTGTAGGGGCCCGTCACAGCTATCAATATTCCTGTCTAGCCCTCATCTCGGGGGAATTTCATATCTGAAATGGGTCCTCAATAGTCTTCTTGACCTCTTAGGGGTTTTGTTCATCCCTCAGGGACTCTTTCAAACCCAAAAAGCATCCCATCGTTCTCTGACCCTCAGGTGCCCTGTATATTCCTCAGCTGTTAAGGGGCCCATTCCAGCTGAGACCGTTCTTTCCAGCTGGTATGGGCATTCTAGCTCTCGAGCAGGCTCTCTCTTGTCTTCACGGCCTTTGCTGACCCTCAGGGTGAACGTCTTCAGGTCTCAAGGGCCCTTTCCACGCAATCTGTTAGATGCGCTACAATTTTTCCTCGGTTATATATCTTCCCCTCATGGCGGTCGCCTGGAGGGCCCCATCGGTCTCGCCAGGAGGGCGGGTGCCCTTTCACCCCGTATAGTACTTTGCGACTGGGCAAACAAAGGGCAACGGATACTCTTCTGATAGGTAATGAGCTGGCGGCTTCCATAAATACCATACATGGCTCAGGCCCGTCTCATGCACTACATTTCAAAGGCCAAATGTTTGGCAGAAGTAATGACGCATATTGCAATGCACTGTTTCCTCCTCGCCACATTCCGTATGGTGATTGGACAACTTGCCTCTTTGCCAAGCTCAAGGTGAGCTGGAGAGCCTGCAACGATTCGATACCAAATGCCGGGTGCTGATAACGGCGCCATTCCCTCTGCCGCAGGTATGGGCAGAGTGCAAACAGCTGTGGGACGAGGGTTTGACAGGGTACACGCGCCAGTGGTGGAACTGGCTCGACTTCGTCATGCTCTCCATCTACATCTGCTCGTTCTCGCTGCGAGCCATCGCCTACCTTCAGATCAGCTCCGGTGGCTATGGCTGCAGGTGAGTTCTGCTCGGTTATCCATAAAAAGTCGTCCCTCCCTGGGCATGAACTCCAGACCCCACAATACAAGTAAAACACTGTTCCCATTTGCCACCCCGAACCGATGGTGAGTGCCGGTTGCAGGGTGAGATTTTATGGTAAGCTGCCCAAGCGCTGTCATGATGTCGAAAACCCCATTTTGTAAACGAAGTTTGGGATGACTTTAGGATAAACATTGTGATGCAAGTTGGTAAATCTCAAAATGCAAAAAGCAGGTCTGCCTCTGAGTGAGAAAATTAGAACTTGAAAGGCTGTATTATACACGGAGTCGTGGTCGAAGTTTTCCTGTGAGCGGAAATGCCACCGCGAACCGCTATCATTCAATTAAGAACACTTCAAGTAAACTAATGGGATAAAAAGAAGTAAAATTGAAAGTAAAAAGAGGACTCTGAGTGAAAGCATTAGAACGGGGAAAATCGCAACAACAAAAAAGTTATTACGGTGTGAAATGTATGACGGTCTCTCTTAGCTGAACTTTTGTACAATATACTACATATATTATATATCATATACTATCAAAAAAATATACCATAATTCACCGTATGCCATCAAGCACACAGGCGAACTTTTGAAACATATACAAGGGAATGCACTGGTTGGAGCTTCGCCCTCCCTCGCATTTAACTCACTCCCGACTTCCAAATTTGAGACATGTATATATACATATATATATATATATATATATATATATATATATATATATATATATATATATATATATATATGCATGTATATGCATGTATATCGTTCTATAACAGCCGACGACATAAAACGGAGTTCTGAAGTTCTCATCGGGTCACTAACCTAGGTCAGGTCAAACAGGACTGCGAATTCAATGGAGTCTAATTCTAAAAACAGCTCGTCGCCTCAACTTTGTCTGGGTCGGAAGCATTTACCTATGTCAGGACCCTTATCCTGTTCCTGTATGCCATAGTGCCTAAAAATGGTACCTTGCAAAGTCCTTGGATAGGTCGAGGCATTTGACCAGAGTTCAAATCAATAGGGGTACAAAGGTGTTGTTTTAGTGGCATTTTGCATATGCAATGTACTTCTTAGTACGTTTTCTGATAAGACACAATTTTACCCAAAGACGCGCAATCTATGGTCGGGTCAGTCCCCAGCCTGGCTACCGAACCCAGCCAATAATGAGCCCAGCCAACCGAGCCCAGCCAATAATGAGCCTGGCTAACTGAGCCCAGCCAATAATGAGCCCAGCCAACTGAGCCCAGCCAATAATGAGTCCAGCCAACCGAGCCCAGCCAATAATGAGCCCAGCCAATAATGAGCCCAGCCAATAATGAGCCCAGCAACTGAGCCCAGCCGATAATGAGCCCAGCCAACCGAGCCCAGCCAATAATGAGCCCAGCCAATAATGAACCCAGCCAACTGAGCCCAGCCAATAATAATAAAATGAAGACCAGATAAATAGTAGTCTTGTTACGATGAAAGTATACTTTTGGGACAGACCAGGTAAAGATGATCACTGAACATGAATTCCGTGCACGGAAGTACCGTCAGATGACCCGAGACAGGAAAAAACCACCTGTCGCCACGTCAGTACCGTCAGTACCGTCAGTACACGTCAGTACCGTCAAATGACCCGAGACAAGACAATAAAACCACCTGTCGCCACGTCAGTACCGTCAGTACCGTCAGTACACGTCAGTACCGTCAGATGACCCGAGACAAGACAATAAAACCATCTGTCGCCACGTCAGTACCGTCAGTACCGTCAGTACCGTCAGTACCGTCAGTACCGTCAGTACACGTCAGTACCGTCAGTACCGTCAGTACACGTCAGTACCGTCAGATGACCCGAGACAAGACAATAAAACCATCTGTCGCCACGTCAGTACCGTCAGTACCGTCAGTACCGTCAGTACCGTCAGTACACGTCAGTACCGTCAGATGACCCGAGACAAGACAATAAAACCACCTGTCGCCACGTCAGTACCGTTAGTACACGTCAGTACCGTCAGATGACCCGAGACAAGACAATAAAACCATCTGTCGCCACGTCAGGCCAATCCAGGTCACCTAAATTACCCAGGTAAGTGATTTCTTCCACCTCTTTGACAAAACTAGAGACTCATATTATGTTGGATATGTCACTGAGATATGTCTGAAAAGCCCGAATTCAAGTAGGGAAAAGTAGAGGAGGGGGAAGGAGGAACGACGTACCGGTGAAAAATAGGATTTCGCAAGTACTTATTGATTATCATTGTGACCTGGTATCACTCTTGCCCCTTAGTAGTTATCCTGTTTGCCATCATTTTTATGGTGTAAAAAGGCGGCCGAGCGGACTGTAAGTGAGGATTGCAAGAATTCCTATTATTTTTCAGCGTTTCGTGATATTTTGATATCGATTGGTTTCGTGGTTAAAGACGTATTAGTCACAAATTGTTTTGAGACTGATATTACATTGAACACTTTTCTATTAGTCTCCCATTCGCAAAATGTGTTTGATCTGGTGTCGTGCCCAAACATCACGGTATGGTCAACTAGAAAAATTTGTGGATTGGGGGTAGCGGGATATGAAGGAAGAGGGAAAACAGGGTACTCCGTTTTGCTCGTACTTCGCACCGTACAGCTGTAGTAACTGCTTGTTTTTACCAGACGCGATTCCTGAACATGGTTGTGGCATCACAACCTTGCCAGCGGATGCCGTGTTCATTGGGCAACATCATCTTCTGTCTGCACTTTTTTCCTGCCATATTGCCAACTTGCTTTCATATCATCACGGGACTTGCCTTCGCCTGATACCTTCCACTGTACTAAACATGAATTTCAGAACACTGATCTAACACGAACTGTTAGAAACCAACTTACGAACAGTTCCGCATTATTCGCTACAGCAATGTGCTGGTTATGCCATATTTCCCCGTACTCTGTCCAATTTTATCCCGTATGTGGGGAAAAAATGGGGAAAAGGAAAGGTCTACTTTCCATCAGTTCTGATCTTAAGCAAAGTTATGTAGGTAGCTAGATATGCTGCACGGTGAAACTCGAAGTTCAAAAGTTCAGCTTGAGAGCAAAACATTTATATTTGGCTACGGTGTTTTTTTTTTGTATCGGGAGCCATAGAAGGTTAAGTATTGTCTGTATTGCCCTCACCATTTCCCCATCGCTAAAATAAATGATCACTAGAATGTACGCGGAACAGCACGGCGACCAAAGGAATAACTTGTGGGAATAGTACATACAAACTTTTATGGGCTCGGATGACCTCAATATTGGCCCTGGGTCAAATCATTTATATTTGCTCCTTACGTATTGACCATGCCTACGCAATGCTATTCTACTTTTTCTATGTCATGTATAGTGTTCGAGACTGATCTGACGCCCCTCCTCCCTCTCCATGCACTCCACCCCTGCCACGGCTAAGCTCAATTTGCCGGTCGTTAACGCACTGAACGATTTCTGACGATTTGAGTGTTCAGCCGTCTGTTTGTAGTTTTGAGGCGGCAACATGTTCTGGGGGTGGAGTCAGAGGAAGAAAATACAGAAACATTATCGTATATGTTGACCAGCACTGCAGCGAAGAACTTCGTTAATGAGTTATGAGGAATTTGTTTACAACTCAGAATATATCACTGATCAGAGGGTTTGGGTCTCCCCTTTTCTCTTGTTGATAGTATCTTCCCTTTATGAACGTGACCCTAGGCCCTTGCGACTCGTATTAAGCTTCATGATCTTCATGACCTTTGTGCGACTGTCCCCATCAGGTGCGTTTCCGTTTAGTTCACCCACGCGGCACTTGATCTTCCGTTCTGCGGTTTGGTAACTAGAAGTACTGTTCCAGCCGAAACGAGATCGCCATTTGCAGCCCATTGTTCTAAGTGATTTGCGGAGCCAACACGTCTGTAACCCGGATGGTTTGGATGAAAATGAATTCGACCCAATCTTTGGAGACCAACACCAGGGGGCCATCAGCACTTACACCAAATTGATTCCCGGCACTGGTGGGCTGACGCCTCGCTGGGCCGACGCAACAATGCTCGGCCCTGGTACAGAGCTTCTGTGGTCGCCGAGCGGCTCAGTTACCACGCGGACATCAAGGCGACTCGGCTACCACCAACGCGTCAGGGCGGCACCGTTACCATCCGGACTCCAAGGCGACTCGGCTACCACCAACGCGTCAGGGCGGCACCGTTACCATCCGGACTCCAAGGCGACTCGGCTACCACCAACACGTCAGGGCGGCACCGTTACCATCCGGACATCAAGGCGACTCGGCTACCACCAACGCGTCAGGGCGGCACCGTTACCATCCGGACTCCAAGGCGACTCGGCTACCACCAACGCGTCAGGGCGGCACCGTTACCATCCGGACTCCAAGGCGACTCGGCTACCACCAACGCGTCATGGCGGCACCGTTACCATCCGGACATCAAGGCGACTCGGCTACCACCAACGCGTCAGGGCGGCACCGTTACCATCCGGACTCCAAGGCGACTCGGTTACCACCAACGCGTCAGGGCGGCACCGTTACCATCCGGACTCCAAGGCGACTCGGCTACCACCAACGCGTCATGGCGGCACCGTTACCATCTGGACTCCAAGGCGACTCGGCTACCACCAACGCGTCAGGGCGGCACCGTTACCATCCGGACTCCAAGGCGACTCGGCTACCACCAACACGTCAGGGCGGCACCGTTACCATCTGGACTCCAAGGCGACTCGGCTACCACCAACGCGTCAGGGCGGCACCGTTACCATCCGGACTCCAAGGCGACTCGACTACCCTCCGGATACCAATGCGACTCGGTTACCCTCCTGACACCAATGCGATTCGGTTACCCTCCTGACACCAATGCGATTCGGTTACCCTCCGGACACCAATGCGACTCGGTTACCCCCAACGCGTCAGTGTGGCACCGTTATCCCCGTTGCACCAGAGCTGTTCCGCTACGTCAACACGTCAGGGCGGCTCCGCTACGCCAACACGCCGGGGTGGCTCCGCTACGTCAACACGCCGGGGCGGCTCCGCTACGCCAACACGTCAGGGCGGCTCCGCTACGCCAACACGTCAGGGCGGCTCCGCTACGTCAACACGTCAGGGCGGCTCCGCTACGCCAACACGTCAGGGCGGCTCCGCTACGTCAACACGTCAGGGCGGCTCCGCTACGCCAACACGTCAGGGCGGCTCCGCTACGTCAACACGTCAGGGCGGCTCCGCTACGCCAACACGTCAGGGCGGCTCCGCTACGTCAACACGTCAGGGCGGCTCCGCTACGTCAACACGTCAGGGCGGCTCCGCTACGTCAACACATCAGGGCGGCTCCGCTACGCCAACACGTCAGGGCGGCTCCGCTACGTCAACACGTCAGGGCGGCTCCGCTACGTCAACACGTCAGGGCGGCTCCGCTACGCCAACACGCCGGGGTGGCTCCGCTACGCCAACACGTCAGGGCGGCTCCGCTACGTCAACACGTCAGGGCGGCTCCGCTACGTCAACACGTCAGGGCGGCTCCGCTACGCCAACACGTCAGGGCGGCTCCGCTACGCCAACACGTCAGGGCGGCTCCGCTACGTCAACACGTCAGGGCGGCTCCGCTACGTCAACACGTCAGGGCGGCTCCGCTACGCCAACACGTCAGGGCGGCTCCGCTACGCCAACACGTCAGGGCGGCTCCGCTACGCCAACACGTCAGGGCGGCTCCGCTACGCCAACACGTCAGAACGGTTCAGTGACAGCTGGCGACAAGCGTTGCTATCGGGAACTGGTGGGCGGCTGTATGCTGTGAATTCCGGCTGCCCTCGCGTAAAATTAACCACCCGCTGACCCTCCGGCTACAATTGTCGACTATGATGTGGAGGGGAGGTGATGGGAGAACGCCTGGAAATAGACTGTGATATATTGGATCTCGCACGACAGAGTGGTCTGTCACTGGAATTCTTGGAGTCAACTGTGGCACACTACAGAATACATCGAACTGAATTGCTGAATCTGAAAAAAGATATTAACTCTGAACTCAATTATTTGAAGTGTACTTATTTCCATTCCGGAGGGTTCACTTTTAGTTTCAAATCATTTTTTACTATGCACACACTGGCGGATCCAAGGGGAGCCATTCCGGCTACCCCCCCCCGAAGCGCTTAAGAGTGCCCAGAAGCGCCCCCACATGGTGTCTTTTGCCCCCCCCCCCACAAAAAAACTGACAGAAGTAAATGTAAGTATAATGCAGCAACCTTTGCGGACTTAAAATATAGCGTTCCGAATGAAATAATCTCACAATTTTAAAGCTTTTTTTTGCATAGTTTGGAAGCCCAATATAGTAGCATAGTAGATCCTGCAGGCACACATAAAGAGCTCCATGCTGTTCAAGTTCTGCTTACAGCAAGAGTTGACAAAAGCAACACTTGCCGCATTAATCTTAGTCAGATTGCCTCTTGAGTTTAGTTCATCCTGTAACGGGCAAGCGGACCAAGTGAGCCAGATTTCGGATTTGAAAGCCGAATTTGAACAGGATATTTCGCTGTTTTGTGCGAGTGGCCAATTGAGCCAAGTTGAGCCGTACGTTTTGTATGTTGGTGGTGAAGGTTGTAGCCTGGCTCCGTTACTAACATTAAGAGATAGGGTACATTGAGATAGGGTACTTGGTCGACCAAAATCAACAAGGAAATACTCTTACGATAGGATAGTCTTTTCTTTCAATTCTGCTGCATGATATAAATCTGGTGGGTTTGCAGGTAGGGGATTCTGGTGGTAAGACCGGGCAACTTTAAGCCCCTATGGGTAACTGGTGACTTGGTCGACCACAATTAACAAGGAATTACTCTGACGATAGGATAGTCTTTTCCTTCAATTCTGCTGCATGAAAATTGTATTGGCTTTGGTAAGCTTCACGACATTTTCGTCTGAAAAGTTTGAAACCTGATAACACCAGACAAGCTTTGCCAATTACTTAGTACCTACCTAGGTATATAGGTACTACTTTGTGTTCTTGCCTTGTCTTTTGCTCACAATCACAATTGTATCTGGGGGTTTGTAGTTTTAGTTTCATGTGCTTTCCTTGAGGATATGTGCTCTCTTGCACCACATTTCCCCTAATCCTATCTTCCTTTCATCCTCTTTGAGATGTGATGGGAATGAAAAGAAGCATTTCTGCCGGTGGCGTACCGAATTGGGGAGGCAAAGGGACCAGTTGTCCCCTTGCGAAGTTGTAGAGCCCCCAAGATTCGCGCCTGGATTGGGAAAAATTGTGCGGGGCCCCATAAAAATCCGCTGGGGCCCAAAAAAAACGCATCGGGGCCCCTAAAAATCACATTGATGGTCCCAAAAGGTCGCGTGGCTGCCCGTAGGAAAGTCGCCGGGCCCCCAAAATAGCACTGAGGCCCCAGAAAATTACATTGGGGAGCAAAAATCGCTCAGGGGCCCCTAAAGGTGACCCTGGGGGCTCCAAAGAGTGGGGCAGAGCTCCTCAAACCGGGACCCCGGAAATGACGCTGGGAGCCTCAAAAGGTCGGGCCGGCGCCCCCGAAAATAGCGCTGGAACCCAGAAAGTCTAGCCGGGGTCCCTGAGAATCACGCTGGGGGCCAGAAAAGTCGCGCCTTTGCCCTGAAAATCGCGCTGAGGCTCCACAAACGTCGGACCGGGGACCTTGAAAATCACGCTGAGGCCCCAAAGGGTTGGACCGGGACCCAGGACATCACGCGTGAGGCCCAAGATGTCTCGCCGGGGCCCATGAAAATGACACTGGGGCCTCAAAAGTCGATACGGGGCCCCTGAAAAGCAAACTGGGGGCCTCAAAAGTTCGCGCCTGGGCCCCTGATGAAAGTCATGATATGGGCCCAAAAAGTCGTGCCGGGCTTTTCAAAATTACGATGAGGGCCCGAAAAGGTCGGGCCGCGGCTCCTGAAAATGACACTGAGCCTGGGGTTCTAAAAGTCGCGTCCGGGCCTCTGAAAATCATGCTGGGGGCTCGACAGGTCGCACCAGGGTCCCGAAAGTCTCATCGGGACAAAAAAATGCAGCCGGGACAACGAAACAAAAAAAATCCGGACATGGAAAATAACTCTGGGGCCCAACGATCGCGCCAAAAGCTCTCAAAGCGTGTTGTACCCCCAAAAGCATGTCGAGACCGCTAAAACTCGCTAAAACCCCCTAAAACTCGCTAAAAAGTGCTAAAGTTCCCAACAAATGACACCAGGGTCTAAAAAAGTCCTCGAAATTCACACTGAGGACCCAAAGGGTCGCGCCGTTGTGGCGTACCAAAGGGGAGAATGCCCCCGCCTCCTGAGAGGGGTGGGCTCCCAAGAATCGTACCCGGGCCCCCAAACTTTGCATCTGGGCTCCAAGAATTCGTGTTGGGGGCTCCAAATGAATACAGCAGGCACCAAAGTACTGGCGCCGGGGTCGGAAAATTTGCACCGTGGTCAGCCAAAATAGCGCTGGTGCTCCATCTAGGTATTACACGCCCCGCGAACTCGTGCCAGGACTCCCAAATATAGCGCTCGAGGCACACAATTCCCGACGGTAATCCCAAAAATTTGACTCGGGGCATAAAAATTTCCGTCAGGACTTACAAAAATAACCATTAGGGGCCCCAAATAAGCATAGCGTGGCCCCAAAAATCGCATCAGGGTCCGGGAAAGATCAAGCCAGAGCCCTCTACAAAATTAGAAGGGATTCTAAAATTTAAATGTCCAAGCGAGGAAAATCGTTCTGGATCCCCAAAGCATAGCACCAGATGCTTTCCAAAATGGCGTACGGCCCCGAAAAACGTACCGAAGATAAAAAAATCGAGGCGATAAAAAAATGGCACCAGGGGCCACAAAACCAGGCCGGGATTCGGACTGATGAAAATTCAGAAGAGGTCCCTAAAAATCTCGTCGAGGCGAGACGACTGGCGTCGGGCCCCCAGAACCAAACGCTTGGGCCCAAGAAGTCGCGCCTGGACCCCGCGAAATCGCACCGGAACCTCCAAAATCGCACTGGAGCCACACAAATGTGCGTTAAGAGCCCCAAATAAACACAGCGGGACCCTTGGAGCACTGCCGAAAATGCACGGGGTCCTCCAAAGCGCACCTAGTCTCGCAAAAAGCGGCAGGGCCATAAAACAGGCGTTGCAGCCCTAAACAAGCACGTTGAGATCTCTAAAAAAAAACACCAGATGCCCTCAAAGCAAACCGGGACTATGAGACCGCATGAGGCCGTCACAAACAGACAGGACCCGCAAAAAGCGACATGATCCTAACAAGAACAAATAGACCGGGCACTAAATCAACACATAGGGGTCTTCGTAAACACGCCGATACCTAAAACGCATCGGTGCACACAAAAAACCTAACAAGAGCCGGGGTCTCAAAAATGTGCAGGATCCATCACGAAAATGGG